>JARHVA010003191.1:857500-1455000 GCA_037957365.1 Torreya grandis | reverse complement strand
ACACAATCAAAATCATTTGACTCCCCAAACTTGAACAAGGACTTAAAATTAGAAAAAAATGAATTAAAATTATAATATTATTCATTTATAACACATTAAAAATCTTTGGATGATTCAAATTAGTGAAAAAAGTCCTAGAGATAACATTTTCACACACACACACAGAGGAAGTTACCTATAACACCAAAAACACAATTAAGAATATCAAGTCATAAAACATATATGGGAGCACTTATGTGATATTAAAATGAATTTGTGTGAACATTTATCATACTTATATCATATATTATAATATATTTTTCATGGTCATATATCAATATTGGTCTTATAGACCAATCTCACTATGTCACTCTACATAGACTTCACTCTGTTAGATAGATGAGTTTGATGACAAATTTTTTCATAGGTGTAGGAATAATAAAAAATTATATACCAACGGGATAGGATGGATAAGTATTTAATAATCACCCCATTCCTTAGGATCTATCTCTAGCCCTCTGCAACCAATCCCTAATCGTATTCTCATTCTCACCTAGTTTTCTCACTGTTATGCTCATTAGGCCAGTTTAATACAGTAGCTTCCATGACTGATGTAGAAAGTTTTTGGTCTTAAACCTAATAAAAAAATTCATTGGCATAAAATATAAGTATTTCACATCATCATGTATCCATTTTCATGCTTTGACTTGGTCAACCCTACCTATTGTATCAAAAACCTTAAAAATAAGGGTTTTCTTGTAGCTTCTACTAACTATCATGTCAAACCAAAACCACCTGATGAGACATTAAATATTAATTTACATGTTAAAAAAATTAAACTAGGTCAAATAGACTATTCTAATCCATAACCAACTAGATATTTATTATCGAGTCATTATAAGGGTTTTTAGAGGGTTTTGACTCCCTTACCTTATTAACAATCATTCATAAAGGATTTCCTATAAAATCCAAAACCAATTTTAAAAAATTCAAGATAGGGACATTTCATAACTACCATGAAGTGATCATACTCTCATGAAAATGTTTCACATGCCAATGAGCATGATAAACTTCTTCTCGGGTCTATAATACCCTATTCTATGCACATAGTCAGACTTACCACCAAAATTCTTGATTTCTCCTTTTGATATTGACTTAAAACTTTTTCCAAACACTTATCATGACCTCCCACACCTATTTAAATGATTTTAAGACATATACCACCTTTGTAAATGATCTTGACCCCTATTTAGACCATGATAAGTTACTTTGCATATTATGCCTTTTACTACTAGTCATGCTTAGACTATGATCTTACGTTGAAACCACTTGAATTGTCTTTAATAATTCATAAAAATGTTATGTGACCTCATATTCTACTCACATGCTTCCAAAATTACTTACATAATTATCATATAGATTAACTCATCATGCTACTAGACCTATGCCATTTCACTAGGTTCCTCAATTAAGGCTTCAAGAACTCAACATTTAGAACAATAAAGATAACAAAAATAACATCAATGAGACTTTCATGACATCAATGAAAAATTCATGCATACCTTGTAACACATTCCAAAAAATCCTCTGAGTTTTAATCTTTTGGGATTCTTTATATAGGTTATATAAACCTTTTGTGCCCATTTATTCTTCATACTTGGCTCACACTTGTACAAAACATCAAACTTTCATGGACAGGACTAAACATTCCTCATTAAGTTTGTAGGTCTTCATAAGGGTCTAATTATTTGTTAATCCTAATAATGGACTCAAATAAGGATTTTTTATATCTTTATAATTTTATCAATTCACCATGTAACTCTTATTTGTGACATCTATGGCCTTATGCAATTCCCAAATCCCATGATCAAAACCAAAGCTGATTGCTTTTCAAATGTTTGTAGGTAGGCCTAACTCTTTTATTAAACGATTAAACATTATGAAACTCAATAATTAATTACCCTTGGATATATTTGTTTCTTTATAAATTTATTGGATTGGGTTTCATTTAAGACTTACCATACTTATATTCATCCCAAACTTGTAAGTCTTCTTGGATTCATACACAGGTCTGTGTATATCTATTTAGACCTTCTAGGCCTAATTGAACTTGTGTTCACTTTCTACCTCTTGTTATCTTAACATCCAATGGTTATTTTAGATTTATATCAATACATATCAATTAGGAGATAACACAAGGCTCTATTTAGACCCATTCATCTTAGTCTTGTACTCCATATGCCTTAGGACTTCCTATTGTTCATATTTGATCATTCTAATTATAGGTGAATAAGATGACCTCTATGTATAAAATATATGTCTCTTATTCATTATAACCTTGATATCATGGAGTGATGTTGGAATGATGATTTTTATTATCTAACCCTCTAACAAACCCTTGCACATCTCTCAAGTACCACATAATCTATATCTTCTTCATAAAGTCCTAGACTGAACTATAGGTGGCAGTGGGAGTTCACTATATGGTGGCTCTTAGAAAAGGATGTTTTGAGTTGTTCATAACTCTTTTAGTGTCGCAATGGGGTCTCATTTTTTTAATTTATCTTTTGACCTATGTTACTATTTGAAACTCATATTACAATGCAACATTCATTACATTTCTTATGAAAAGAGACCTTCAGGTTTGTAGACCTGTAGGTTTATATTTCATTGATTGGAGATTTTCATGATACATATTTTGGTAATATAAACCTTATAACATTTATCCATATCCTAATTACACTTCTTATTATGTTATGACACTCACATGTATTTTATAATGCATGCTTAAACCTTTTTTAATCATTCTTGTGAAGGCAACCTACACACAGTCCTTAAGGTGAATCATGATGTGACTTCTTAGTAGGATAGTAAAGACTGAAAAATAACATTTTTTATATTTTAATGAAGTAATAAGATATTTAAAACATATAAAATCATTTGGATGTATTAGATCCTGTAAAAACCCTTCAAGCCTTAAGTGTAAACTTGTAACCTATCCCATAGAGATCTTTTTTTCACTTTTCAATGCCACACATGCTAAAAGGATGGAAGATAAAAGTTTGAGAAAGTTTATTGGGGAATTATGAGTATTTTAAAGTACTCAATTTACCTTTAATAGTTCATTCATGCATCAACCATGATCAAAACTAAGACCTTTGGGTTTTTCAAGGGTTTAATACCACCTGATGGTCTTAACAATTGTTCATAAAGATGAACACAACAATATGAGAAACAATGCCACAAAACTAAATGTAACTAGACCCCATTAATTTTATCATAATATCAGTCCATGAATCTCTCTTCTTTATCTATACCAAGCACATGAAGTTGACCATTACTAGTCTTCCAAGAAGCTGATGGAGGTTTTGATGCAAATTTTGGAATCTTAGGACTTGTGCAAGCTTGATATTCATGGAGATAACTTGAAGAAGGTGAAGAGACACTATGAATATGTTTTCACCTAAAGATGGATCCTCCAAATCCATACAATTTCTTTCAATTACCTACTTAAGGGTGATTCTCTCTCTTCTAGATGTTGAACCTACAAAATTGACTTGACCTGACATTCTTAACATATGTTAAAGTTAGATAACTCCTTTGAAATCTTTAACAAGTGTGATTATATGGATATTTGATCTTTTTTGGCTTTGACATATATGTTGGATTTAGTTATATGTACTTTTTTTTCTTAAACTCCATTTACCTTAAAATTTCCAAATCAACCTTAACTTCTACAAGCATGTATGAAATGTTCATGCAAGGTGATGAAGGGGTAGGATGACTTGATGATAAACTTATGAACCTTTAACATCATTTGACCAACCTTATTCAAATCATGATATGGATAGACTATTACAGGAATAATACAATTCTTAACTTAATTTTGTCAAAGCAACCTTAATATATGCTAATAAGACCTTAGAAAGACCATTAGATGACCTCAAAAGTCATGGAAGGGATATGAACAACATTATTAAGACATGACAAGTCATTTTTTTGTGGACCCGATCTATGGTAGCCAAAATTTGGCTAACAAGTATTGTCATGCACTACTACATAGTCATCTTGTTCATTATTATTTGAATATATTTATACACCATTGTTCTTATCCATCATATGTTTCTTATAAAAATAAATCTGAGTATGTTCAACTTGAGTACCAATTAGTCTAGCACTTCTTCTAAGAGAGGTGGAAAAAAATTATTAGATTATAAAAAATGTGTAATAAAATCCTTGATATATTAATGTTAGAAAATAATTTACTAAATCTTAAGACCCTAATACAATAATTGGAAATAATAAAAAGAAGAATAAAAACCCTAGAAACATGAATATGTAGGGTTTTTGAAATATTCAACAATAATCAAGTTCACATATTATGTTTGATCTAAAATTGGATTAAAATGAGATATAATAAAATTAAGATAAACTATTGAGTAAATCAAAATGCATAACATATAAAATAATTGCATGTAAACTGATTGTAATTTACTATTTTTATAAATATGCTAAAAAGGAGAAAATATTGAAAGATAAATGACTTAGATAAAAATCAGGTCTGAAGGACTGCAACTATAACTATAAAGAGACTATGAGGCTATGTGAAATTTTCATGAAATAAAAATAAGGCTCTTTGTTATCCTAGTACAAGGCCATATTGCTTAAAATAAACCAACCTACGTTAGTGTCTATAGGGTGTGACTTCATCCTTTAAGTCTTTTTAATCTTTGTGTAAATTTTAATAGATGAGTCTTCACTTGTAGTTCATGTGTGTTTATTTATATGCTTTGTCCTTACTATAGGATCCATTGTGTGCCTTATTCTTCAATCTAACCCTAGCTCCATGAAAATAGGGAATAAATGATATAAAATGGGGGAAATGGGTAAGGGGTTGGGGTTGTGCTTAGCCTCAACACCCCATATGTTGAACATTTACTACATACCAATAATATGAAGAGGAGTCAAAATTCATGTATTTTCCACATGCTATGATGGTGTGCATATAATACTGGTGCAATCTTGGTGTAATTATGTGCTTGAAGTAATGACCTGTGACATTGTTATTATATTTAGACCTAACTCAAGGATTCTCAAATTATATGTACTCATAATTTGGAAAAATATAGGTATTTCCCTCTCAATGAGTAGTTAGATCATCTAAAATTTGCAATGATGGAAACCACTCCCATAAATGGGTAGAAATTGTGCTGATATAGTGGACCTTTTGGGATTTACTCGAATTAGACTTGTAAAACTTGTGGAATGACCCAATGGAATGAATTTAAATTTGGAAAACTAGTTGTTGATTGGTAGGAGGATGAAACTAGTGGTTTTAGACATGATTGTCCTATGTGATTACCTTGAGGAATTAGTTTCATCTAAAGAATAGAGACAACCAAGTTAGAAGTATGAATCACTCAAGTAGTGGGTCTAGGCTACTTGGAACAAGAAATAAGAAAATTTAGTATCATATTTTCCTTAATATAGAGGGTCATCCATTTAAAAGTAGAGGAATAATAGTTTAAAATCATAAAATTAAGCATAGGTTAAGTATACATAATGGGTGGTCACAAGTGTTTTATATTATTTAATGTTAATTTTAGTGTTCATATATAAAATATTATAATATATATTAATAATAATATATAAGATAATATAGACCCAATGGGGATATCCTAGTAGTGTGTGAGTTGAGTGCTAGAAGTGGAGGTCTTGGGGTCCATTCCTGAGTCTGACCACCTCTACACTATCATTCCAATACTAGGCACTGATAGGTCAACCATGAGGGTACCGATGTAGTGAACTAGCTAGCTTGGTGTTTAATACAATGGGGGTTGGTAAGTGGATTGAAACCCGTGTTCAATGCGATGAGGCAAGCCATAATATATGGCTAGGGATACTCTTCATAGCCAATTATGGCTCCAATTAAATAAATCCTATTACCCATTTTTTTTACCAATGAGATTTGGGATAGTTGGTAAAGTGGCTTGGTTATTTCAATCCCCACCCAAGTTCAAATCTCACTAATGTATACAAACCTAGATATGGTTGTTGTTGGTATTCTAGTGCATGTTGTGTCCATTGTTGGTATCCTCATACTGATTATGGCCATTGTTGGTATTCTTAGTTTGATTGTGGATGTTGTTGGTATATCTGATATATATGTGGTAGATGATCACTTAAGGATATGGGCTCTTGATTGTGTCCCAGACTGATTTGTAGCTCCGATCAAAAGTGAATATCAAATAAATATAGAAAATAAAATATATAAATAATAATAATATTAATTAGATAATGTAATTCCATTAGATAATATTTACTATTAATATATGTTATTTTTAATACATATACTAAATAATATATAGCATATAATTATATATTATATATTTTATTATATACAATGTAAATTATAACTCTATTATATACTAGTTATATATAATTTTATATATATAAAGTAAAGTAATAATATAAATATAAAATATTATAATATTTTATTTATAAGTTGAGAGGTCTAATGTCACACCCAAAACATCCACTTTTGAATACAATTAAAATCACTAAGATAAAAAGGACATTATTTTAGCACATCCACTTTTAAAGCCAAATAAAATTATTGTGAAATATAAGAAGAAGAAGAAAAGGAAGAAAAAAAGAATTGTTGACAAATTCTAAATTTTCCATGGCTCCTTTCTCACTTATATATCAAAGTATTATTATTATGCTGAAAATGATAAAAATGAAGATAACAACATTAATTATTATTATGTTTGAAGATAATAAAAATGAGGATAATGATATTAATATATTAAAATTGATTGACATTGTCAATGAATGTTGAATTAAAATGTAATTTGAATGTAATAGTTTCATTTTCCATATATTATTTAAAAGAGTTAATTTTGATAGGATTTTTAAGAAAGGAAAGATTATAGGTTACATGGTGTGATTGTGTATTGGATTATTTTAAAAAAAAATGAACATAAGACCAATGAAGGTGGATGATTTGCATGTGATTCAAGACATCACTCTTGGTAAATTTCTTTTATTTCACATTGCATAAGCAAGTTTTGATTTGATGTTTCCTTTGTCAACATATTATATGTTCCAATAAAAATAAATGGAGTACAAGATTTGGTGTATACATTATAATTTTATATATACCTATTTGGGGAAATGTGTGAGATATCCTCTTATAATTTAGAGTGCCATTGATGAATAAAAATTATGACCTTACTATTTGAGTATTAACTATAATATTATTCACTAAAAAATGCACCCAAAGTTGTAATGGACACACTGAAGGAACACAACAAAAACTAAAAAACAAAAAAATGTGGGGAATAAATTATATAAAAAACTTGAATTTTAGTTCATATATGCATTTAGAATTAAAATCCAAGTTGATATGTGAACTATCATATGGTAAGGGTAGCTACCATGCCGATAACTCATGATTATGTGTGGTAATGTGTAAACTATGAAGGCTGTGTTAAACTTAATAAAAGTGAATTGTGATTTTTAATTATCAATTAGGCCACCTTGAATTTTATATCATATGTGTGGAATATGTGATTTATAGAACTTTATGGAATCCATAACTTCATGACCACTAAGGCTTGAATAATATATATTTTGACTTGGGTCGCATATTGAGTGTGATGGTAACATGTGCCACTCATCTTAGAGTCACACACTTGGATATACCAATTTATATTTACGTGAACTGTATGTACACATTACATTATGGACCATAGTTTTCCATGATTGAATTTTTCATTGCCATTTACCTCAATTTTAGTTTTCATAATTAATATTTATAAGGTAGAGGCTGTGTGGAGTATTTGGGGAATTTTCCATTTGTGAATAAGAGTCATGTGGCTTTGATAATTAATTTTGTGGTCCACCTGGAAATTACCATTACACTACACATATTTATTATGTGGAAATATTAAGTCACTTAGAATTACATTAATTTATGAAGTGAGCAATATATATTGTGCCATTAAATGAAATGGGATTATATTATCAAAACAATTGATGTCATGCAATTTATTATCTTGTGGATGTGATCTCCCCAAAAATAAACCCATATAAAATGTATTCATAGACCCTAATGTATTTCACAGATTCTCTAAATAAAATTAGTGCGACATTCAAGGTCAACAAGTTTCATGGTATCTATATTTTTATTTTAAATCTTCTCTACATGTATTCACCCATTTTAACTACTAAAATTAAATTTCTCTCTCATTATAAATAGAGTAGTGGGTCTAGCATGCCCAAGTGTAAACCATGTCACCAAATACATTCACTATATTCCATGAGGCATCCAACTAAATGTTAATGTCATAATTGGGATCAAAGACATGTTTTTTCACACCTTTTAGGAAGTTTAAGGAGTGTGTGTGTGTGTGTGTGTATGTATATTAACATGGGTCACATTTTGATTATTAAATAACCATCCAGATTACATTTTATGAGATAAATATGATTGATCCACCATACTTATGTGGTAACCAAGACATTTAGCTATTGCCCTTGAATTTGACATGGTTCATTGGGCCGATACGTAAGGTTATTATATTACATTTTATTCCATTGAAAACACTTCCACACAAATACACAAAACACATTATGGGTTAAAAGAGTTAAGTATATTAATTACACCTGTGATAACCATGGTTGTACACTTGGAAAATATTTTATAATTTAGAGTATTCACCTTTAAACAAACACTCTATGGGATCTTTGTTCTTGTGAATATGTAGACTTTCCCTATTTACCATATATAAAGGTGAAGTATTAGTAATTATTTTTTTGAGGCCATGTATAATATTATGATCATATTTTAAGACTTAGTTTCCATGTGGGTCTGGTGGCCCCACCACCTTACCACCTCAAATGTGATGTTCATTTCATGTCAAATATTGTGATACTATTTGGGTCCATGGATGCAATGTATAATAGATACCAGTGTAAGGATTGGGTTCACATTCTCAAGATAAAAATGGTGGTTTTAACCACATAGTTGTGGAGAGGCCATGTAAATTAAGTAATAGTACATTTCATAGTGGTCTAAACAAAAAAGTTCAAACCCAAAATTCATATAATATTTTCCCATCTAATGTGATATTTACTATAAATAAATAAATAATATTTACTTAGGAAAAATTGAGCCATCATAAACCTAATTATGACTAGTTAAATTTATTTGGGGTTAAATTTTACCTATTTGACACCTCTATTGAACCCATTAGATGATTGGTTCAATGCGGGACACAATTATGGTAAATTGAACCCCTTCAACTTAATTGTGACTAGTTAAAACGAATTGAGGCTTAATTCTCTATAACTAACTCCCAATTGGACCACTTATTTGATTGGTTTAATAGGAGATATAATTAATGGAACTCAATCATCATCAACCTAATTAAAACTAATTTTATTGATTTCAGACTTAATTTTCCCTAATTGATTTGCCCATTGAACCAATTAGTTAATTGGTTCAAATTAGGGTACATAATTAGAGTAAATTGAGCCTCCTCAAATTAATTATGGGTAATTAAAGTTATTTGGGGTTAAATTTTCCCTTATTTAATCTACGTCATAGAAAAATTACTTGATTGGTTTAATATAGGTTCTGGCTAGGGGAGATTGAGCCCTGTTAACCTAACTCCAAATACATAATATAATTTTGGTCTCAGTTTACTGTAAATGAATTCATTAATGAAAAAATCAAATGAGGGATTAAATTAATATAAATTGAGCCTACTCAACCTATTTATGACCACCTAATGTTAGTTGGGGTTCAATTTTCTCTAATCAAGTGCCCTCTACCAATCACTTGATTGGTTCAATCACTAATATATTCAAGGAAAATCAAGCCCCCTCAACATAATTTCAACCACCTAGTGTTATTTTTTTCTTACTTTATCCTAATTAAATCCCTTACTAAACTAATTAATCAATTGGTTCAAACATAGGACACAATTAAGGGAAATCTAGCTGTTTAGAATATTTATGATTACTTAGAGTGATTTATGGATTAATTTACACTAATTGATTTCCCTATTGTTCCAATCACTTGATTATTTAAATGGGGGATGAAATAAAGGGAAATTGATCCCCATAAACTTAATTTCAACCACCTCAAGTGATTTGGTTCTCAATTATCCTGATTGACTCACCCATCAAATCAATTAAGCAATTATTTTAATGGGGGATGCAATTACAAGAAATCAATCCCCTCAACATAATTGCAGCCACTTGATGTGATTATGTAATTAATTATCCATAATTTACTTCCACATTTATCTAATTATTAAATTATTTCAATGGTGTACATAATGAGGGAAAATAAAGCCCTATCAACATAGTTATGCCCACCTAGAGTGATTTGGGGCTTAAGTTTTCATTATTGAATTCCCCATTGAACTAATTAGTTGATTAGTTTAATGGGGAATTAAATAAGGATAAATTGAGCCCCATAAACTTAATTTTTATCACCTAAAGTTATTTTTAAATTATTTTTCCCTAATTAACTCCCTTATTAATGACTTAGCTAATTGGTTCAATGGGAGAGGCAATTAGGGGAAATTAAGCCCGCTCAACCTAATTACAAATTATTAAAGTTATTTTATGGTTAAATTGTACCTAATTGAGTTACCCATTTAACCAATTACTCTATTAGTTCAATGGTGATGTAATGAAGGAAATCAATCCCCTAAAGTTAATTATGAACACTAAAAGTGATTTATGGCTTAGTTTTCCCTAATTGAGGCCCCCATTGGACTAGTTACTTGATTGGTTCAATGGAGAACATAAATATGGGAAATAAATCATGCTCAACCTAATTGAGACAACCTAATATTATTAGGATCTAAATTTTACCTAATTTAGGACTCAATTAAACCAATCACTCAATTGGTTTAATGGGGAACACAATTAGGGTAAATGAAGTCCTCTCAACCAAATTATAAAAACCTAATGTGATTTGGGACTCAATTTTCCATAATTTATTTGTACATTGAATTAATTAGTTGAATGGTTCAATGAGGCATGTACTCAAGGTAAGTTAATCTCCCTCAACATAATTTCAACTACCTAAAGTGATTTGGGGCTTATTTTTCCATAAGTGACTCCCTCATTGAACTAATCAATCTATTGGTTCAATGGGGGATGTAATTAGGGTAAATAAACAACCTAATTATAACTCCTAAATGTTATTTTCTACTAAATTGAACCTAATAATGTTTCCCACTAAATTTATTACTCAATTGGTTGAACTAGGGATGCAATTAGGAAAAATCAAGCCCCCTCAACCTGATTGAAACTATCTAATAAGATTTTGGGCTAAATTTTCCATAATCGAGTGCCCATTCAAAAAAGTCACTTGATTGGTTCAATGGGGGATTAAATTAAAGGAAATAGAGCCTCCTAAACCTAATTATGATCACCTAAAGTGATTTAGGCCTTAGTTTTCACTAATTAATTACCCCATTGAACCAATTGATTAATTGGTTCAACATGGGACATGCAATTAGAGGAAATTGAGCCCCCTCAAACTATTTTTGACCACCTAATATGATTTTGGGCTTATTTTTCCATTAGTTAGTTTCTTATTGAACCAATTAGATGATTGGTTGAATGGGGACCATAATTGTGGGAAATTGACCCCCTGCCCCCCCTGAACCTAATTTTGATTACTTATAGTTATTTGGGGCTCAATTTTCCCTAATTGATCCCCACATTAAAAAAATAATCATTTGGTTCAATTGGGGAAAAAATAGAATAAATTGAGCCCCCTTAGCCTAATTATGACTATTTAAAGAGATTTGGTTCTAGTTTTTTTATAATTGAGTCCCCCATTCAACAAATTACTCAATTGGTTTAATGGGGGATGAAATTATGGGAAATTGAGACCCTTCAACCTAATTATGTCTACTTAAAGTGATTTGGGCCTCAATTTTCCATAATTAACCCATTCAATCAATCACTTGATTAGTTAAATTAGGACTACAATTTGGGGAAATCAAGTCACCTCAAACTAATTACAACTTGCTAATGTATTTTTGGCTTGAAATATTTCCAAATTGATTCCCTTGTTGAATAAGTTACTTGATTGGTTCAATGGGGGATGAAATTAGTGGAAATAAATCCCCCTTAATGTAATTAAACATACTTAAAGTGTTTTGAGCTAAATTTTCCATAATTGAGTTCCCCATTCAATCATTAGTAAATTGGATCAATGGGGGATCAAATTAGTGTAAATTGAGACCCCTTCACCTCTATGAAGATACTTAATGTTATTTGGGCCCCAATTTGTTTTAATTGAGTCCCCTATTAAACTACTAACTTGAATGGTTTAATTTGGGACATAATTAATGGAATTTGAGGTCTCTAAACCTTATTATAACTATCAAATGTGATTTGGGTCTCACTTAATTTAATCCTAAATTGAACTAATGTCTTGACTCATTAAATGGTGAAACAATCATTTGATCAATTCAATGGGGAAGAAAACAAGGGGAAATGTTGTCCCATCACCATAATTACAACCACTTAAAGTGATTTTGGGCTCAATATTCCCTATTTAAGTTCCCTTTTCAAAAATTTAACCAATTGGTTTAATGAGGATGGAATAAGAATAAATCAATCCCATCAGCCTAATTGTGACTACTTAAAGTTATTTAGGGATAGATATTCCCTGATTAAATCCCCCATCTTATTGTTTTATCTAAAATGTGCATTAATACAATATTAATTCTAAATTAAATAAACTGATATAATGTTAATTTACATTTAAAATGATTGAAATAAGAAATATAATTTAGGTTCAATAAGTATATATTACAAAGAGCAAGTTCAAAAAATTATAATGAGGAAAACAAAGGGATAAATAGAGACTTATCATTTTTTGAATACTTCCATAATTTTTATGATTTGATATATTGACTTAAGTTTCAAGGTGTTCACTAATATCACTAGATCAATTGAATGAACTAATTCACCAAAAATAAGATAAACAAATCCATAAGGTTGTTGAAAGTAAATAAAATCTCAATGAGAGAATATTGAAAATCAAGTAATCACAAATATCCATAATATTCATCCATATTACACCATATAATACACAGGATGACATGACCTTAAATAAGTAGGTTGAGCACATGATGACTCAGCTAGAAAAGGTGAGTGGATGGGCTCCTCTACTATGGGTAGAGAGAGAACTAAAAAAACACTATGGAAAAGTGACCTGAGTAGACTAAGCACTTAGGGGACAAAGTAGGATGGATGACCCCATATACTCACTGTGTGACCCCATGCACTCATAAGTGCATGATGACATCATGATGATTTCACAATCTCATAAATATCTATAAGGACCTAATAGGAACATAATAAATGTGAATAACACATAGGTAGGAAAATCCCATGCAAGGGTAAAAAACCTACACCAATACCCCCCTTAATCATATCTTAGGTGGGTAGTATAATTAGGTCCTAGAAATTAAGTTTGATTAGGTACCCAAGTACAATACAAATTTCAAAAATTGGAGTAAAATGAGAAAAATCAATTGGAAAAAAGCTCCCCCCCCCCAAAAGAGAGAAAAAAGAAGAGGATACTAACAGACTCCCTAGATGAGACTGAAACATTATGTACTCTAAGTACATAGAGATGATCCCAAATATCCTAAAAAACATAAAGGATGTGTGCCTCCATAAATAAGAGAGAGATGATAAGTGCATAATGTTGTATGATGAATGCTATATTAGGTCCCTCTACAATAAATGTTGTCTCTTCCTTTTGGAAGAAAGAAAAATTGAGTAATAAAGCTGTTGAATTCCAACTCAAGTGGAATACAGGTAAGAATCATGATGTATATCTCTAGAAAATGTTCAAATGTATTCCTACTAGTGCTTGAATATGCCAAAGTCTGATTAGGTATCACATGACTAACTATAAAAGATGGAAATAAAAAAGCATACAATGAAGGGGAGAGAAAAAGAGGGCTTATAAGAACCCTCACTACATCCATAGAAGAAGAGTGGCATGGAAAATTCATTGAAATAATGTCCATGGTAATAAGAGAGTAAGGCTCAACAACCATCAAAACTAAATACTAGTATATAAATGAAGCACTCAGATTTGCAAGATGAATGTCCACAAGAACATATAAGTCATCCATACTCTTAATGTGTATACTCCCACTAAAATTAGTAAAGTCTTTTGAAATGCAAGTCTACAAAGGCTCTAGAAGAGAAACAATTTGCATAGTAATGAATATATAATCTTTAATGAGACAACTAAGGTCTAGTAGAATCTCATCCTATAGTGGGGGATCAACAGAAGGAAGAGAATTGTCTACCATGGATGTGTCATCAAAAGAAATATAATTAGGAGGATAAAATACAACAGTCTTATAAGAGATAATAGGAAGTAGAGGATGTGTCATTTAGGTCATAGTAGGATCCCCAAAAAGGCTTTGAAGAGTGCTCCAAATAATTAAGGGACACTCTGTGTGCTCTACATGGTAGTGTAGATCCCATGAAACATGTATCAATAAATAACCATAAAAATAGTCACAATAGTTAGCCTAGTCATCATTTTAACCTAGGTTAATAGGATTAGGAATCTATCCATATAAGAATGGAATAGTTCTTGATCTGTGAGTGAACATTCCATGTATACATGCCATGAAGCATAATTGGCCTTCCCAAGAAGGACCATTGGCATAGACCCAACCTTCCTCCTTGGGAGTCTCTTAAATGGCATAGTCATGACTAAAATAAGACACTAAGAAAGTACAATAATTCATGGTATAACCTAAAATGAACCCCTAATTCATGCTCATGAATGGGACGTCAAGCACAATCAAGAATACATTTAAGTGAAAAATCATTGATGGAGTGAAGAGAGATAATATATGATCATATTGGGGATGTCATACACATCCAAAAATAATCCATGTGTAATAAATTTGTGCATGAAGTACAATGAAAAAATTAATAGGGCCCATAGGATAGGTAACCACCTAAATATGGCACTTTATAACTTTAGTGAATTTACAATGAAAATAAGACCGATGAAATGATAATGAAAAATAAATCACTTTTGTAAAAAGTGGAATTCAAATCTGAGTTTCTAAGTAAAAGTTATGGATAATAACATTTCCCATCATTAATGACCTATTTAATGAACTTGCACTTAAAAGTTTAAAAATATCAACCAAACAAAGGGTATGGTATCCTTCGAGCCACTCATTAGAATTGACATGAAATCTCAGACCTCCTCACAACAACTAAAGTCAAAAAACACCTAGCCCATGCACCCCTACATGTAATTTTTTGAAAAAGCCTCTTTGAGGGGGTTTTAATTAAAAAAATTAAAACTATTTTTAAATTAATAATTAAAAAATAGAAAAAACATTAAAAATAAATTAGGGTAAAGTTAGGTATTCATATTTTCTATATATAAAATAGGAGAGATGGACACCATCATGGAAGAAGAAAGCTCATTGGCGGAGGCCTAAAATGCCATTTATAGGTCACCTAAGCTTGGATCAGGGGCATTTGAATAGATGGAACCTCAAATTAGGCCATGAAAGGGTCAAAATGTAGATCTTCACTACCAATGGATGATTCAAATACACAAAATGGTGAAGAATTCCATATTTTAAGGATAAGCACCGTCATGGGAGAGAAACCTGATTGTGTATTATGGTTTTTGAGTAAATATAAACTAGTTTAGATGTCAAACTACTAAAGCTAGCCATGGGAGATCCATTCAATGGCATTTAGAGGATTGTTTTATCATTATGGGCCATGTGAGTAGTTCAGGACATATAAAGAATATGCAAGCTCTGTAAGAGGCTTAAAATGCCCTTTCTAGGCTATGATCAGGATAAAATAGGGCATGATAAAATGGCATGGGAGTCTTGGAATGACTTAGCATACCATGTGGATGCTAAAGTAATGTCATAGAAGTATGTTTAGATCAGTCAAAAAACTTAAATTGAACTTTAAATAGGTTGAATAAGCCTAAGCACCATTAATTAGGATGTGGAAGGGAATGGTGACTCTATTAGGGACTACTCATTCAACAACTCGAACTAGAAGGCAAAGCCTTTAAATGGCTATATCAAGACATAGGATGAAAGATTGACATGCAAGCCATATAATATTAAAAACCCTGTAACCAATAACATTCTAATGCCACCACTAGACTATACCAACAATACCCAAAATTGGTTAAAAAATACCCCTACAATTTTTTTTGATTTTTTTGGGTGATCAAGGGATTTTAACAAATCTTGAGGTTTTTGAGATTTAAAAAAAGACCCTTGAATTTGTTTCAAATCCACTAAAAAATTACCTTATAATATATGCAAATAATCTCTATATTTCAAAATGAAATTAAACAACAAAACAAACTAGACAATCATGAACATGGATTGGAACTCTGATACCATGTCAGAGTGTTTGCCAAGATCACTGGATCAATAAAATACACCAATCCATAGAACATAAGACAAAAAAATACACAAGGTTGCTTAAAGTAAATAAAATCACAATGAGAGAATATTACAAAGTAAGTAATCATAAAGATCCATCATATTCCACCATAGAATACAAAGGATGGCATGCCCTTAAATAGGCAAGTTGAGTGTAGGATGACTCAACTAGACAAGGTGAGTTTTTGGCTCCTCCACTATGGGTGGAGATAGTAATGAGAGAACATAGTGAAAAAGTGACCTGAGTGGACTAGGCACTTAGGGAACCAAGTGGGATGGATGATCCCATCACTCACTATGTGACCCCATGCATTCACAAGTGCATGATGACATGATGATGATGATGTCACAATGATATCATAAATATATATAAAGACCTAATATCCACCTAAAAAAGGTGAATAACATATGGGTAGGAAAATACCATACAAGGGTGAAAATCTTAAAATAACATTAAACCTATGAATGATGAATGCACTATGTTTACTTAAGAAGAAGTGATTATTTTCATCTTAGGACAAGATCAACATATTATACAGGAACAAGAGTCGATCATGCCTTGTTGGTAAATTTTGTCTTTTGATAGTGAATCTATAGAACTTCATTGAGAGATGCATAGAATTTTGAAATGTTTATTTCCACTTTCACAATCTCTATTTTATGTGAGCATAAACCTACAATACAAAAACCCTAACTTCATACATAGATAGTAGATAGATAATTATCTAGCAAAAAGGGGAAAAATTAGGGTGGTGGGAATGGTTGATCCACCCTTAAAAATACTATAGAGCTAAGCATTGCCTACATAGTCCAAATGGACCTCAAGATGATGTAGTTATCCTTTTAGGGATGCATCATGATAGGCAAAGCTAGATACTTATTCTCCTAGTTCATCCTTTCCACATGCAAGTGTAGAATTACTTTAGAATATAAATCTATGAAATTTTACTTCAAATGGATCTTTAAAGTATGAAAATGCTCACTTGTATCTTCTTGGTGCTTGATCATGAATACGTTTAGTTTGTATCCCATATGTGTGAGAACACTTACTAGTGAATGCCTTCTATTATATTTTCTTACATAGAGATTTTTAGAGTTTAAATTAAAACTTAGTGTTCCACACAAAGGGATCACCTCAAATAATTAAAAAGGATTTGAGGATGGGTCAGAAAACTTAAAAAGACTCAATGAGGGGTCTATAATAAATAAATATAAAACCAAAGACTTAAGATGGGACTAAAAAATATTTAAAATAGGGTTTATAATGTCATAAAGGATAACAAAGTAAAATGAAAAAGTATAAGAAAAGTGCACCATTAAGTATTTAGTTATTTTCTAAAACCTACATAAATAAATTAATTAAAAATAATTAAAATAATTATTGTTCCAAATTTGGGTGTCTACATTTGCCCCCCATTTAGTATAGAAATAAATTTACTAGATTATCATAAAGCCATAACTTAGTGTGCAAGACACACATTATATTTGAGTTTCATACCTCAATTGTGCAAGGTACTATACAATTTAATGAACCCTAAAAAATACATGAAGTAGTTATTTTGTTCCTTTGAAAACTAAAATTTGAGAACTTGAATTTGAACATTTGAAATTTAACTTGAACTTTGACATTTTTAATTTTAAATAACATTTGATAAATCTAAAATTGCTTGTATTTGAGTAACTTGAAAATTTAAAAGAGAGATTGGAATAAATACATCTGTATGTATGACATCAATGCTTTTTTGTGACTTTTATTAGTGACGATACTTCTTTGAATCATTGGATAATTGGTGCCTCCCATGAATCACTAGGACAAGATGGTTCCTTAGCCAAACCATTGGAGAAAATTGGGGGTGATCAAAACCCATCTTGCATTTGTTATTTTGAAGTGAAAATGTTACTGAAGAAAGTTTAAACTAATTGTTTGCACTAATATTTGTAACCCCAAGATGTAAATGGGTTGGAATCATTACAGATTTGTACACATAATGTTGGAGTGATTAGTGACCCCAAGTCATGCACTATGTAAATAATCTAGATCAACAACTGTAGATGGATTACAGATTTAATTGAAAAATCCTTGTAATGTCTTAGTAAATCATGGTCACAGTATAATGGAGTACACCTATACTCCTATCATGTTCATAACTAAAAAATAAGGTGGCATAAAACTGTATCATGCCCCCGTTGTAATTTTATAATTTGAAATTGTATGTGAATTCTTCTTAAAACTTGAAATAATAATGCACATATAAGGGAATATGTCCCCATAATATGTACCAATAATTGAATTTGTAACTTGAATCTTTGAAACTATAATTTCTCTCTGAACATGGATTATCTCATGCATGATAATCCTATTAAAATAAACTCCTTTTGAGGTGAGGGAATTTTCTCCCAAAAAATCCACTAATCTTAAAAATAAAAGTTAACTTAAAACATGCATAGAAATATGTTGTAATTAAAAATTGTAGCATATGAAATTTTTTAGCATAGTAAGATATGGATATTTCATAAGACTTAAGAGGTAAGGCCTATAAAATGTATCATTGAACCTCATGTAATTATTATGTTAGTATGTTAGGAGTGCATGGTATGGATCATGAAACTTATAAAACTCATCAAGATCAAAAAACACATACATAATAAGCATAAATGATATAAAATTGACATTGATGGACCAAGGCCAAGAAAAAGGTGATTTAACCTTTGAAGGGGTTTACTAGTGTAAATATGAAGCTAGATTAAAGGGTTGAGATGTCTAAATTAGTTAAATAATATGCAATTAATACCACTAATTTGTTATGGATTTTGATTTCTTTTGAATTTTTAAAAATAGTAATAAATATGCATAAATAGAGACTTATCTAAAAAGAGACTATCATGAAAGATATAGGTTTTGAAAACTGGGTTTTGGATAGGTCTAAGTGTCATCAATAGGGTCCCAAGATATGATCCTTCACTAGATATTAACACCTCACCTAGATAGTAGTGCCATACTACTATAGTTTTCTAAAAGTGGCACTAGTGTCCTCTTCTCAAGATTGTTCCTATTTTTTGAGAGCACCTACACCTATGTTTTTGGGTTTTATACTTACATGCACAAAATTTGTAACTCTATGTTGTGCTTGGAAAACTTGATTTAGTGTGCAAAACCTAATCCTCCTTAAAAGTATGGCATGAGAAATAAATGTGTGTTTATTAGCAGGATAGGATAGACATCCTCAATAGCCTACTATGAAGAGAGTTTCCTACATACCAATACTCTGAGGAAGGATCAATCTTAATGTAGTTCTCCCACCTAGTGCTTGGTGAAAGTGCAAGTGAATGCTAGAATGAGAGTGGTTTTGAATGCCTTGAGTGTGATTGACATTGAAAATATTTTAAATATAAATTTAAGGATATTGTATATGGTAGTATGTATAATTAGGGATAAATAGGGATCAAATACATTAATTTTTCTCTATTTTTTTCTTATCTAGATATGTTTTTGCATCTATTTTCCATCTAGTGGATATAGATCAAATAGTCCTATATTTATATAGATATGTATCTTTTGTGGATAATAAAATGTACTTAGGCTGATCTTAGGAGGGGAACATATTTGAAAAATTATCTATTTATGAAAGTTAGGGCAAGGGAAACTAATACCAAGTTGGGGACACTAGCACCATGTGGTTTTAGTGTCCTTAATATGGCTTTAGTGTCTAGATCATTGACTGCTATAGAAAATTGGTTGGGATATGGGAAAGTTATCCTAGAATTGAGTTTGAGCTGATTTCAGATGTTTATGGTCTACACAATGGCTATAAAAGTGTGTTAAATTCTCTAGGATAGGTATAGGGCTAAGATAAGAATAGGGTATCTCAAGTAACACTCTTATCATCTAAATACTACTTTTAAGAAATTTATTAAATCAAAATAATTGGTATAAATGAAAATGAAGTGTACCTAGAATTACCTAGGAAGTGAAGCCTGAGTAGCTAAGTTTGAGTATGTGAATCTAGGTCTGTGTATCTAAAACATGATCCAAAGCAACATCTTGTAATGAAACATGCAAAAATCAGTCCTTACTTAAGAGAGTATCAAAATAAAAAGACTATTCTGAATAAAGTAACTTTATAAATATAATTAAAGAGAGAGGAAAGGAATGAATACACCTTATTCGATACATGAACCAATATATGAACTTGGTGATAACCTATGTGTGTCAGTGTACATAATGATAAAATCATTGAATAACTTGGACTAAGCTGATAGTTTTCTCAATCCTCATATGGGTGGATCAATAACTCAATCTATTTTTGACTCCATCATTACCCACCCCTAATATATAGATCATGATTTGTGAATATCTTGGATAAGACTATAACTATGTCTAACCCTCTCATGTGGCTGGCTCATGAACTCAAATAGGCCATGAATCCATCATTACCCACCCATGTGAAGTATATGCATCTAAAATTGAACTATGCAAAGTGTTGAAAGTATCTAGGTGGGTATATATAACTATGTACATTAGGTCTGTAGCCACTCAGGTATATTGGGAGGATTTGGGCCACTCAGGAATGCCAACTAATACATATGGAGTAAGGCATGAAACTAATGATAACCTAGAATATAATAAAAAGTGTATATAACATAGAGAACAACATGGATTTTTCCATTTCATCTTATCAAACTCTATGTAATTGACTATATGTAAACTATATGCTACACACATACCGCTAATCTGATATCTGAGTATATTGATTCTAAACTAGTTTGTAATATTGTACCTATGTAACTAAAATAAATGTGGGAGTGATCATGCCGTACATGATGCCCCCAAATTTGAGCAACTAGTATGAATCTAAACTAAAATGAATGTATCTAAGCAAAATCTAAACATAACTACCAAACATGTGACTGTACTTATGAAAATCTATGCCATAACTGGTTTAATGGTATGGATGATTTGGACTACCCTAAGTTGGGGATACTAGATAGTAGTGCCCTATAGTGGACATTAGTTCCCTATGGTTCTAGTGTCTTAATCTAGGCATTAATGTATGTCTAATATGAAATCTAAGTGATCTAAACTGATTTTTGAGTCTATATTTTTTCCTGTGTCTGAACTGTGTCTAATTTATTAAACTGAGCCTATGTGCTAAAAATAATCTTTAAATAGCAAAGTAGGAGCTTGATCTCTATGAAAAAACCCTATGAATGCCCCCTATTTTGAGGTTAATTATGGAACCTATGTAATAACTATCCTCAAAAGAAGTATCTTTATAAAATGTGTTAGCCAGAGCATATATATGACAACTGAGTGATATTTCAATACAATGTGCAAACATAACATTAGAATGAAAAAGAATCTAATAATAAGTAGGTAATGTAATATGTATGTTGTAACCTAGCATTGCATAAGGGTGTTAAAATATATTTAGTCAATGTGTATAACATCAAATCTAAGTACGTACCTAGGGGGATGGGGCAATGTCCATCACAACACCCAAGTAGGAAATATGGATGCATGAGGTCCCTTATAGCATTGAAAACAAATGTGTGTAACAAGCAAATACAAGTTTCATGGTGAAGATGCATATAATAAAGCATACATATAAAACACATGAGGCATGAAAAATTAGGTCAAGGGGCCACAATACAAGGGACATAGTCACATGTCACTAAATTTGAGAATGAAGACATACAAGGACATGTTCAAATGTCCACATACACAAGCAAAAAGCAATTTTGGCTTAGATTCACATAAAAGGACATGTTCAAATGTCTGTATATATAATCATTAAAGCACACACAAGGGGCATGAGAACATGTTCAAGGAATACAAATAGAGAAGTGGTGTAGATCCAAAGAGCAATGACATATTTACATGCCTTCAAAATGGAACAAGCATAGGAAACACAATCAAGTCTATACTATGAAATATAGAAAAAAAAAACATGTATAGATATGTAGTAAAAATATATGTAAATGATAAGATGTACATATGTTGAATCTAATTAGTGATAGTTGACAAAAAATCTGAGCAATGAGTAACAATGATCAATATCAAGATTTATCAATGCGTAAACTAGAATTTATAGAATGCAAGGATGTAACCTACTAGTAGTAATTGTGTATGAGATGCCCCCTAACGGGAAGATATATCAAATGAATAAACCTGGATCAATGTATATGCCTCCAGTGTGTAGATGATAGTAAGTCTAGATCAATGTAGTGGACCGAAGTCCTATATGTAATCTACAAACACTCGACAAGAACAAGTGAAACATATATGTATGATAAAATTGACTATACTAAGATATATAGAAATATGTAATATCTAGAAATTAGTATAAATATAAACATATCAATGTATATAATATATAATTTTTTTATTTTATAAGTAATATTTGAATGTTTTTTGTATTTTTACATGTTATATTGTTTTTGTAGTTTTTTATAGGTATAATCTATATTCAAGCAAATGAAAATAAACTATGTAAAAGGAATGAAAGAAGGAAGTATGTACAAGGTTGAGAACCATAATAACCAGTGAGTCTCATGGGATATTCACTATCATTGTGGCATGTATCAAAAATAGGAATGGTAATCTCTCATGTAGTGTGATTGTTATGCTATAGTTGAATGTTGTTGTAGTAGGAATTTGAGTATTGTCCATCATCAGAATCAAAATATTGGTCATGATTAGAATCATAATAACCTATAATTCTAGAATGAAATTCCTTGTAATATGGAGTTGACCTTTTTGAGTTGTGATTTGGAATATTTCTTGTTATTTTTACCTTTGAAACTGTGCTTGTTATAGAGATATGATGTTATGGAGGATATTTTTTTGGAAAACTTGTTTTGAGAATTCTTATTGGTTGAGCATGATTTTGAGTTTACAACTTAAGTTATTGATCTTCTTATGTATCTAGATGTTTGGCCCTGATAAATTGTTTCTATGACTGATGTATCATATGATGTTTGATAAATCCCAAACCCTATCAACCAATATTATCAACTGCTAGAATAAGAGAAGTGATGCCTTAGGTCTGTCTACCCAAACCTTGACCATGATAATCAAACTGTTATAGATATTTGTGACCAAAATTATACCATATTGAATGTTGGACCTCATTTTGGAGAGGTATATTTACTTGATTTATCTATATTTATTGTAATTTTTCTTGATCTAATTTTGCTTTTTGAACATTTTTTTATTTTGAGTTATGCTTTTATAACCATTTTGTACTATTTTTGAGTTTGACCCTTTTTGAATTGGTAGATGTGATATTGTATGTTTTTTGGATGAAGTGTCATTGTTTGATTCATCTATATCCATTATCTGTTGTATTTTCCTTTGCAATGCTAAACATGAATCAATGTGGTGCCCATGCATTCTATGATATGCATAATAATATTCAATCTCCTTACTAGGTGTAAAGGGGGTAGGTTGATCAACTTAGGCTAATCATTTACCTTAGTAACTCACTTAAACTCTTTTTTGACCTCTTAATGTGTTTTGAATCACTAGTTTTAGATGTACTTTGTTGTGATTTATAATGTGGATATGTAACATTATTTGCCACAAATTGACTAGGTGAAGATACATATACATGATTTACACTATTGTTCCTTGGAGACCTTTATCTTGTAAATTGATTTTCCAATGTTATAATATTTTCATGTAGTATTCGATTCTAGTTTTTTAAACATGCAATTATCTTGATCATAGTAATAAGTTGATCACATAGAGTCTCACAAGTGCAAACCCTAGTTGTTTCTAATTGAATATGTAGACACACACCCTAAAGGGAAGATGTGTGAATGGGTTGAGTATGGAGAATAGTGACATTGGTATAGAATTATTCATATAATGGAGGTATGATAGCATGAACTTGATTAGATGGAAAGTAGATATCACCCTCATGGAGATGAGGAGGAGAAGGAGATTCTTTCCTGTGCATAAGATATGACATTGAAACTTGAAATATAGTTGTTAGCTTATGTGTTAAATCATCTATGTGTGTATGCTTTTTCTTGTTAATTAAATTACACATAGGAAAAATATAACATGTTATGAGATATGACATTTATTTAAATTGATATAAAACATCATCTATGCATGTGTTTATGTCTTTTTTGATTTCATTTTGAATTAAAGGAGACAAGCATGTAAATAAAAGTATTAGACTTTGCAACAAAAATTGATTAATTGATTTTATCATTATGATCATAATGATATTAATTAGAAGATATATGAATTTAAAATCTAAGTATAAATAGAAAAGGATATAAACCCTAAGTGTGTCTAGTGTTAGGTAGGTTTGAATCTAGGGGTTCTTCGTAATAAATTTAAATTCTATTTAAATAAATTGAAACCCTAATATAAAATTGATTTATTAGCTAGGTTGTCTACAAAAATTAGAAAATCATAAGTATGCAACCCTAATTTATTTCAAAAAAAATGTATTAATCAAAACTAGGGTTTGAAACATTATTCAAAGTAAGTTGGGTTCACCAAATGATTTAACCTTTTAAAAAATTACTAGTGTAAATCGTAAGTTAGATTAAAATGCTAAGATGTCTAAATCATTTAAATAATATGCAATAATTAACCAATGATTTGTTATTGATTTTGACTTTATAAAATAGTAATAAATATAAATAAATAGAGACTTATTTGGAAAGTGATTATTGTGTAAGATATGGGTTCTGAAAACTAGGTTCCAAATAGGTCTAAATGTCATCAATAGGGTCTTGGGATCTGATTGTACACTATATAGTATCACCCCATCTAAATAGTTACACCAGGTTCTATTCTTGCAAGCACTAAATCTAGAACTTTATGTTGTGCCTAGAAAACTTGATTTAGTGTGCAAACCCTAATCCTCCTTGCAAGTATGGAATGATCAATAAATGTGTGTTTGTTAGTAGGATAGGTTGGACATCCTTAACACCCTATTGTGAAGATATTTGCCTACATACCAATACTTCAAGGAGGGATCAAGCTCGATGTAGTTTTCCCACCTAGTGTTTGGTGTAAGTGCAAGTGAATGATATAAAGAGAGTGGTCTTGAATTCCTTGAGTGTGCTTGAGATTGAAAATATTTAAAATCAAGGTTTAGAGTTGCTATAAATTATATTATGTAAAAGTAGGGAAAAATAAGGATCAAGTACCTTAATTTTTCTCAACTTGTTTCTTATTTGGATAGTATTTTACATCTAGTTAATAGAGGTCAAATAGTCTTGTATTTATAGAGATATGTAGCTTGTGTGGATAATGAAATTTACTTCAGTGAACCTTATGAGGGGTAAACATTTAAAAAAGTATCTATTTTGGATAGTTGGGGCAAGGGACACTAGCTCCATGTTGGATACATGAACTCCATGTGGATTTGGTGTGCTTAGTGTGGTGCTAGTGTCTAGCTGGTAGTCTGCTCGGCACATTAGATTTCAATTTTGGAAAGCTATCATGGGACTATGTTTAAGCTAACTCTAGATGTTTGTGGTCTACACAATGAGTAGAACAGTGTGGTAAAGGATCTAGGATAGGCCTATGGGCTATCAAGGAATAGGATATCTCAAGCAACACTCTTAGAATCTAAATAACACTTTTGGATGATTACATAAGGACATGTTAAAATTTCATAGATAACACACATAGACATGAGTAATGTTAATAAAAATGGACATGTTCAAATGTGATGACAATCTTGCACTTTTCAAACACTATCCCAGGATTATTCAAACCATACTCTTGTATATGTTATTTCATTTATCATTCAAGAACACTTTATTTTATATTGAATGTATATGTTATCCATTTCACACACCTTTTTATTGTATATGACCAATTTGGAGGAATTATAACAAAATAAAATCAGAAGTACAAATAATGCTTTACTTAGCTAGATTCCCCTATAGGCCTTCAAATTTAACTTTTTGACCTTATTGATTTTTTAAAGTTATTTAATACCCTTAGACATCTATTTCATCTTAACACATATGATCCAAATGGTTTCAACCTTTAGTTTCAACCCAAACACCTACTTCCTTCTTTAAGTCCATTGTAAGGCTTGTAGCCCTCCTAGAAGAAATTTTAAGACTTTATTTCCAAACCAAAAAATTTATTGATAAAATAATCACCATTTTAGATACCCATTATGTAATTTTTCAAGTTAATAGGTTTTCATAACCATATTTTATCTCTATAACAATCAAATTACTCAATCTTAGTTTACAATTAGGCTTAATTAACATTGTTTGAGTCTACAACACCACCTCCACATGTTTGAACCATCTCTAATGGACCTGAAAACACTTCCACCCTCTATATAGTTAAAAAATATATAATATTATTTTTTTAGGAATTTTTCACCATGTGGTTAGAGAGAAAAGTGAAATTCCATTTGTTGTCAAGCTCTAAGGACAATGCATGATAGGATTAGGACTGAGAAAATTTTGTTTTGAAAACTTAGAATTAACTCCAATGCATAAAATATGGTTTATAAGGTCTATTTTATCCCCTTACACACTCATAAACCTTAAAATTACTTCATATATCCTTAAATACTTCCCAACATGCAAGTTTGCATACAAAATTATCAATCTGTAATCATAGGTTGAGAGCTATTAATTTAGATTATTTAAATTTATTTCCTATTAAAAGGGAATTAATAAATATTTAAGTTTTTTACAACATCATTATATTCATCCCCATAGGTTTTAGGCCTAATTTTATCATAAAATACAAGAAAACAAACTTTTTATAATCCTTTCGTAAGTTTTTGCAGGGTTTAATTGAGATTCTGACCTATAGAACTTTAGATATATTTTTGAAAGATCCTAAGGGGATAAAAAGTTATATTTTAATTACACAAACATTATCCCATTATCAAATATCCTTGGACAACCTTCAATTCCTCTTAAAATGAAATTTTGTTAAAATATTTTGCTCTAGATTTGTTCAAGACAACAATCAGGCTGTTAATAAAAAATTATAAATTGAAAAAATTTACACTTAAAGACATAAAATTGAATTATAAAAATCTATATTAACATACATAAACTTTTTTATTTTTAAACTAATGTTTTATAATGCATGGTTTATTCTCAGCTATAAGTTTGGCATAACTTCTAGTGTATAGAACCTTGTTTTGCAGACAATGAACCATGTATTGATTGATTGTAAGATTTTATTCTTACCTGAGGTTATTAAAATAATTTAAATGACTCTTTATGTGATAATTAATCACTTATAATTTTTATTTAACCTTATTTTTAACTGATATGCTCTCTTTTCCCTTGAATTGTACCCTACAACTTACAATTTCTTGTTTTGCTAAGGCAACAAATGCATTATTTTGTTCTTATGATTCTTATGACTTGATAATACTTTATTACATATTAATATATATTAAATTGACACTATTTATTTCATAAAATGATTTACATCCATGATCCAACACATATTGGTAATGCCATCATACTCAATTAGCATGAATTACCTCAATAATCACATAAACAAGATACTTACAAACTGAAGGGATACTTCAACAAGCATTCAATCTCCTTTTATTCTTTAAAAAAATATTATATATATATATATATATATATATATATATATATATATATATATATATATATATATATATATATATATCTTGTTATGTACAAGAAGCCTACTAGAGGCTTAGTCTACCTACAATCATCCTTGAGAGATGCTTATATATATATATATATATATATATATATATATATATATATATATATATATATATATATATATATATATATATATATATATATATATATATATATATATATCTTGTTATGTACAAGAAGCCTACTAGAGGCTTAGTCTACCTACAATCATCCTTGAGAGATGCTCCTCCAAGCTTCACTAGTGTTTCTCCAATGCTCTAAATAACCTCTTAGGCCTGATTTATATAATATTTTGGACTCATATCCCAATTATTTGACTCATATAATGAGAAAATGAACATTTATAATAATATTTTATAGTTTAACAATACCCAAACTTTCTCAACAAACCTTGTACTTTCTTTAACTTACTGGTTTTAGCCTTAGGTGTACCAATTCTTCCTTAAAGTTATTATTGATTGAGTTTGAGGGTATAATATGGATTTAAAATAGATAATTTTATCTCCTTTACATTTTAAAACTTACCAAAAGGTTTACAATGCTTCAAAACATTCAAATATTCAAAATTTTCCTTTCTAGAGGGAATGCTCAAACATTGTTCTTAAGATCACTATACTTTCTCAAACTGACATGTTAAATACTAGGGATGATAATTACATGTCCATGAGGATTATACAATTCTACATATTCATGACATGGCTCCTTATAACTTACATCAAGACTTACTATGTACAAACTTCTCTTCATTAGTTGATGTTATTGCATCAGACTCCCCTGGTGGGAAATGATTTGAGCTCTTGCTCAAATGAAATGTTTGGTGCTTATTATTTATTATATTCCATTTATTGAAGATATTATTATTTTTTATTACTTATTCAATGTGTATGAGCCCAAGTAGATCAATCTTCACTTCATCTTCTCTAGTTAATTTCACTATGTGGAACTTCATCTCCTCTTCTTCCATACGTGCACATTCAAATCCAAAAATATAGTTAAATATAAAAACTTGAGGCAACATTGCCTCTCCTTCCATATTTTATTCACTTAATAGATTCTATAGTTCCATATTAGCTTCTGTGATAGCTTCTTCCTATCCTATTAGGCTTAAGACTTCTATTACTACATGATTTGCTAATAAATCATCTCTTCTTCTTCACTGTATTCCACTATCTCAAAATTTTATTTTTATTTACAAGACACTATGTCTTGTACCACTTATCATTTCTAAATTTTAGGTTCAATAATAAATTGAATGGGTGTTTAATTTATACAATCACCTTTAATGAGTCTATCTAATAGTTCAATTATTTGTTTATACACAACATCTTTTTATAAATTTACATTTTCACTATCAAATATATTATTAGAGTGAAAATTTTGAGGTAATTGAGCCTCTTCAAGTGCCCCTCCATCTTCATGCAACATATCTCCTTCCTATAGATAGCATATCTCCACCTCTTCATTCTCTAATGGCATGTTCACTTGATATTCTATGTTAGCATCTTGTCCATGCTTCTCTTTTGCCACTAATGTCTCCTCTTCTTTAGCATTTTTGGACTTTAATCCCTCATAGTGGGATTATCCATCTATATTTTCACCTAAATATACACATATAAATAAATCACCAGATTTAAAATTTTGAGGCTTTTTTCCCTCTCTCTTCTTTTCCTTAAGTTGATTTGTTAACAATCTCATTTGTCTTCTTAACTGGTTGATTTCCTTCTGCCTTTTCCTTTCCTCAATAATATTTTTGAGAAGCCACTTGATTAAATTTATAATTATCATAGAGAATATTTTATTTGATTACTATAAGTTTTTTTCTATACCTACCAAGATTAACCTCATCTTATCTATCTCCATTTCTATATATTTCTCTTTATTCTTAAATTCTTCTCTCACCCTTTTGTGGCAATTTTATTGAACTAATCCCTTCATTTTTCTCTTTCTTCTCTTCATTATTTTACCTTTCCTTTAGGCCTCAGTGGACCTATCTCCTATTATCAAGTATATCCTACATGTTATCCCTAGTACCTCACCTAGGTATTTTTCACCCTAGTCTTTTGGTACCCTTCTAGTCCTTTGTCTTGGACTTCTTCTTCTTCTTCTTTAAGCTCTCCTTGAGCTTACCTTGAGATTTCAATAATTTTCTCTACTCTTCATTCTATCAAGCATTTATGGATTTAGGTATCTCCTTTCCACTCCTATCTCTTTATCTCTTTTCACTTAAGGTTTCAAATAACCTTTTGACTCCCGCTCTTTTATCAATACCTATAAATTTTTAATCACTACAATTTTTAACTTAAAAAAACCCATATAATCAAACACATACCTTTTTCAAAGAGATTTTACCAAGCTTCCCAAATTAATTCACTATAAAACTTAATTTAATTTTTTTCATTGTTCACCTCTTAGATGCAACATTCAATTCAACAACAGAAACAATTTCATAAGATATATTTTCCCAAGAGAATTCATATGCTCTGATACCAAAATTGATGACAATCTTGTACTTTTCAAACACTATCCCAAGATTAATTGAAGCATACTCTTGTGTATTTTATTTTAGTTATCATTAAATAACACTTATTTTTCTATTGAACTTATACATTATCCATTTCACACACCTTTGTATTGTATATGACCAATTTGTAAGAATTATAACAAAAGAATATTAAAAGTACAAACAATGCTTTACTTAGCTAGATTCTCCTATAGGCCTTCAGATGCAAATTTATATATTATTGAGTTTTCAAAGTTCCTCAATACCATAAATCATATATTTCATATTGAAACATCTGATCCAAATGGTTTTAACCCAAACACCTACTTCCTTATTTAAGTCCATTGTAGGCCTTATAGCCATCCAAGAAGAGTTTTTCAAAATTTATTTTCAAACCAAAAAATTTATTGAAAAAATAATCACCATTTTTAGATACCCATTATGTAATTTTACAAGTTTACAAGTTTTCATAACTAGATTCTATCTCTATAACAATCAAATTACACAATCTTAGTTTATAATTAGACCTAATTAACCTTGTTTGAGTCTAAAACACCACCTCCACACGTTTGAACCATCTTAAATGGACCTTAAAACAATTTTATAATATATGGAACAAAAAAATACATCATATTACAAGGTTTTAGAAAATGTCACCTTATGGTTAGAGAGAAAACTGAAATTCTATTTGTTGTCAAGCCCTGAGGACAATGCATGCTAGGCTTAGGATTGATAAATGTTTATTTTGAACACTTATAATTAATTAAAATTAATAAGATATTTTTTATTAGGGTTTTTTTTTATCTCTTTACATACTCAAAAACCTTCATAGTACTTCATACATCCTTAAATCCTTCCCAACATGCAAGTTTGCACACAAAATTATCAATGTACAGTCATAGGTCGAGAGCTATTAATTTATGTTATTTGAATTTATTGGATATTAAAAGGGAGTTAAGACCTATTTTAGGTATTTAAATCATAATTAAATCCATTTCCATGTGTTTTATGACTAATATTGTCATAAAATACAATAAAACACACTTTTTGCAGTCCTTCCACAGGGCTTTTGCAAGGTTTGATCGAGATTCTAACATATAAAAATTTATATAGGTTATTTAAATATCATAAGGGGATAAAAATTTATATTTTAATTAAAAAAATATTATACCATCATCAAATATCCTTTTACAACCTTCTATTCTTCCTAAAATGGATTTTTGCTCAAATATTTAGCTCTAGATTTGTTCAAGACAACAAGCAGGATGTTTATAATCAATGTTATAAATTGTACAAATTTACACTTAAAGACATAAAATTTAAATATATATATTTATATGAAAATTGATCAAATTATATATTTTAAAACTAATGTTTGATAATTCGTGGTTTATTCCTGGCTATAAGCTTTGCATGACTTATAGTGTATAGAACCCTATTTAGAAGATAATGAACCATGTATTGATTGTTTATAAGATTTTAGTATTACCGGAAGTTATTAAAAGACTTTATAGCAATATTTATGTCATATTTAATCCCTTGAAATTTTCATTTAACCTTATTTTCAATTTAGATGCTCTCTTTTCCTTTGAACTATACCCTGTATCTTATAATTTCTTATTTTGCTAAGGCAACAAATGCATTAATTTATGCTTATGATTATTTTGACCTAATAATACTTGATTAAATATTCATATATATTACATTTACACTATTTATTTATTCAAATTATCTCCAACCATTATCCAAAACCTATTGTTAATGACATCATACTTAATTAGCATGAATTACCTCAAGAATCACATAAACAAGATACTTACAAACTGAAGGGATACTTCAACAAGCCTCAAATATAATTTTATTATTAAAAAAAAACTATTAAAAACATATATATATCTCATAATATATACAATAATCCTAATAGAGGCTTAGTCTACCTACAATCCTCCTTGAGAGATGTTGCTCCAAGCTTCACCAAAATTTCTCCAATGCTCCAAATGACCTCTTAAGCCTAATTTATATAATGTTTTATCCTCCTATCCTAATTATGCAACCCATATCATGAGAAAATAAACATTTATAATAATATTTTATAGTTTTATCAATCCCTAAACTTCCTTAACAGACCTTAAACTTACTCAAACTTGCTTGTTTAAGCTTTAGGCGTACCAATTCTTCCTCAAAGTTGTTCTTGACCAAGTTTGAGGGTAAAATATGGTTTTACAATAGTTAATTTTATATCATTTAAATTTTAAAACTTACCACAATGCATACACACCTTCAAACATTCAAATATTCAATTTTTTCCTTTTTGGAGGGAAAGTTCAAACATTTTTATTGAGACCACTATACTTTATCAACCAGACCTATTACATAATATGGATGATAATTACATGTTGATGAATATTATACAATGATATATATGCATGACATGGATCCTTATTTAATACATAAATAATTAATATGTATAAAATTATCTTCATTAGATGATGATCCTACACCCAAATATCACACACAGATAGTGCCAAGGTCCAAAGCAAGGACATGTTCAAATCTCACACACCACACATGGGGCCAAGGGCTAAATTAAGAACATGTTCAATTGTTTCATACTAGACATAGGGCCAAGTGCTAAAGTAAAGACATGTTAAAATGTCTCACACAAAACATAAGGCCAAAGACTAAAGTAAATACATGTTCAAATGTTGAACACCACACAAAATCTCATAAAGATGCATCAAACAAAGAATCTCACATAAAAATCAAGGGACAACATAATATAAAAATAAAGTTGTGATATAATATGTAAAAGTAAGTAACATCAATGGAACATATAATGAACAAAGGTAGTCTAAGCTATACATATGTCATGTAATCATATAATAGAAAATAACATTTTCATGTACACTATGGAATATAGAAATGTTAGCAATGCATTTATAAGTAATTTAAAGTTCAAAAATATAAGGGTTATAGAATAATAATACATACATACTATCACCTATGAGTAATATGACCCCAACTTAACATGGTCAATAGGTAGAGAAGATTTCAACATCTTAATATGTGAAAATACTTGTATGTCTTACACAACACTTCATATATACCCATGAAATGCATGTGTGATGTAGAAAAAATATTCTATGTAATAATCATGAGATAATTAATATATTACAAAGATTTAAACTAGATTTATTACCATGTTTAGGGTCTAATTTTAGATTTTTGACAATATTTGAATGTTTTTTAATTTTGAATTATGTGATTTTTTTTATATTTTAACATTTTTAGGAAACAACAAGGTTGAAACTGAAATGAATCAAGGTGTAAAAATAGAATAAAGGAGAATAATATGGACATTTATCATAAGTTTCAATGAAATATGTATACTATCAGGGATTTGAATGCCTCAATAAAAGGAATTTAACCCTTATGTAATATGAATTGAAACTGTTATAAATCTGTAGGACATAAACAAATATATGCAAGTAGGTGATTGTGCATTTCATTTCATAAAATTTATACTTTTTGAAAGATGTCACATGTATAAACAAACATAGATTGAAAACAAGATATGTTTCATGAAAAAATATAAATTGTATACTGATGCCACATGAATAATATATAAATTGATAGATTTAGAGCTTTATGAATGTTTTGGATAGAAAAAGGTGACAAACAAGATCAACCACTAGGATAGTAGTGGTTATTATTCCTATGATTTTCTAATTGATTCTATTCTATAGGAAAAATGATATGTGTACAACCTATGTGTGTCAGGAGTCTCTCCTCTACCTTCCTTAAATAAACATGTACCTACTATGAATTCCTACATACTCCTCTACATTGAGATTTATCTCAATTCCACATACTAGTTGCATGCTTATTCATAGACTTTTGTGCCTAGTTCATAACTGATCTCAGCTTGTGCATCCCACTATGAATCACCATATCATAGTACCATATGCATCACCGACACCATCATTTCACAGACTCACATTTCTACATTTGCCTTCACTCCAACACATCAACATTTTATCCTATTCTTAGAGCATGGATTGTTAGGTGGTATGTCCTAGCTAGGAATATATCAAATCTATCAATTGAACCATTAGTTGACACCAACATGGAATCTAAACCATCACCCAATAAGTAAGATGAAATGACTTGTAATTATCTTGTTTGTAATGGAAACTAGTTGTAACTTATCATGCATTTTTATTTTATAACATAACATAGATATCATGTTCTACATACTTATTTTATAACACATGAACTAAATCATATTGTATGAGTTTCCCTATTATTTCATAATGAGTATAATTTGAATATCCTACCCACTTAAGGATTTTTCTCCATTGAATGTGTATTGATTACTCTATCTAAATACTTCTCTATGCATTTACTCTACACAACCACACTTGGTTTTTCATCACACATTTAGTCCTATGCACCATGGTTTGGATCATTGGTATTAGAGCATATCCCTTTGGTATCCCATCTATGACTATAAACATGTAATCACAATGAGAAAAATAGGGTATCTTAGTCAATTATGTTTCAAAATATACAAAATAATGTCATTTTAGAAGTAAAATGACTGACATTTATAAGCAATATAAGGTAACTCAAAAAGTAGAAAGGATCAACTACAATGCATTGGAAGCATAACATATCAATTTTTTTACCAATTCCATTAGTTGATGACTCAACTAAACTCAACACCTTCCAATCTTCATTTACAATTTTCTCAAAAATGGTTTTAACATATACCCCTTCAAAGTGTAAGTCAATCTCAACATCTGCCTATTTGAAGGCAAGATCTATGCCAAAGCATTAGATGCATGGATTCAACATCTTGAGGCATAATTTTTAGCCAATAATTTCATTTATTATGAAAAGATCACATTCACAATATTATTAATGTCCATACTAGTTATTCATTGGTTGGATACCTTTAGTGTACAATGTGTATAAGGATGTGTTCCAATTGAATCTTAGAAGACATTTATCGATGCAACGAAGGAGGAATACTACCATCTCCATCAATTTGAGGATGAATACAACAATTTATAACAATTGTTCCATTATGAGGATTAGTTAATGGAATATTATACCAAGACATTCCATGACTGCTCTACACACCTGTGAGAGAATTTGAATGAACAACATAAGGTACTAAATTAGCTTAGTGTAATCTCACCTTATATCTAATTTAAGTTTAAATTATTTAATTATAAATTTGGAGAAAGCCTACCACAATGTTTCTAAGATCAAATATAATATGAAGATGAATTAATGTCCCACTTCTTCATCTAACACTATGCATAAGGGTTAACCATCACATAATTTCTTGACACAGCCTTTTACATAGAAATAGAACACTTATCACAAAGAAGAGATGCCCAATAAGACTACTCAAAACTCAAATATTCTTGTACCTTCTACCTTAGACAAAGGAACTAATAAGTCTAGTGATAAGTGGTTCCATTACCATGACTCAGACACCCATAATAAATTTAGATTTCATACATAATAGTATTTGATTACATAGTCTAAATCAAGTCTCACACCAATGGATGACATTGATCCAAATGCAATTTATCTAAACAATGGCACAAATGGGATCATGAACATTTCTTCCACACCATGCTATGGATGAAGGGTCAACCTTTTCATGTCATCATTGAAAGTGGTATTTAGGATAATATAATTATGAAATCCATAGCATAACTCTTTGGTATTTACACTATTACACATAAAAAGCCATATACACAGGTGGATTAATTATGGGAAGGATATGCAGGTCTAGATACAATGTACATTCTAGTATAAAGTCAATCTTATGGAGGATAACATCACTATGACATCACACCTTTGGATATCTATGACATTTTGTTAGGATGACTATATTTATATAAATGTGAAGATACATATCAATACAAGCCACAACATTCGACTACTCATGTGTAATATCTATTCTAAAACCACTTTGAGTCATCTTCCACAACCAAAGTCACCTTGGTATCTTCTAATAAATGTCGTAGGATTGTGTCACATGTGTATAAGTTTGTGTTACTCATGGTTCATCCTGATACAATTATGGAAAACATGAAGTAAATTATGGAAGTGTGCACCAATCTAACAATGTTGCAACAAAAATAGCTTAACAAGTTACTGAAGCATCATGATGAAGTCTTCACAGAGCTGAATTGCCTTTCAACATGCTATGTAGTTAAGTTCCACATTGTTTTGGTTCTTGGATCCCCTCTACCAAAAAACCTTTATATCATAGATCATTTTGGAATAATCATGAAGTCTAACACCAAATAAAAGAGCTCCTATATCAAGGAAATATTAGGCCTAATTATTCTCCTTGTGGGAGTCTAATAGTCATTTCACCCAAGAAGGATGGATCTTGGTGTCTTTACATAAACTATCATCCACTCAAAAAAATCACATTGAATGATTAGTATCCACTACCACACATTAACGACTTCCAAAATGGACAATAATTCATCAAGATTGACTTGAAGTCAGGTTACCATCAAGTACTAGTCCATCCTGAAGATGTCTTGAAGACAACCTTCAAGACATGATAATGATTTTATGAATGGTTGGTCATGACTTTTGGCCTAAAAAATGTACTAACCATTTTCATGTGATTTATGGATGGTATACTTAGTCTTTTCCTAAAATCTTCATCAAAATTTACTTGGATGTCATTCTCATCTTTACCAAGACTTGGGAGGAAAACATGAAACATATTTAATGAATCTTAGACACTCTGCAGCAACATAAATTATTGGACAACTTAAAAAAGTGTACATATGGAACTAGAAAAATTTAGTACATGGAATATGTCATTGAAGATGCAAGTATTCATGTAGATCCAAATGATATTAAAGGGATCTAGGATTGATAAACTCCACATAATCTCATAGAATTAAGGAGTTCTCTTGGACTCACTAACTTTTACTCAAGGTTCCTCCTTCACTTATTGCACCTCTCTTAGCTGATCATCTAGATAACATGTGTAAAATCCAATTTTAATTAGACTCATGCATAATATCTTGATTTTTAGGTACTTAATAAATTCCTCTGTGCAACACCTATTCTCATAATGCCCAAAATTACACACTCTAAGATTCACAGCGATGCATCTAATTATGAACTTGATGTATTAATCATGCATCATGGGCATCTAATCATGTATCACTTAGAGACATTCAATGACAAAAAAAAGGTACTCCACCTAAAATAAATAAGGATATGCTATTGTTTAATAATTTAAGCAATGGTGTCACTACATCTTCGTAAAAGAGAATTTTTCATTCTGATCATATGTTGATTTAGTTCTTATAGACATAGGTCAATCTGGAGAACATGTGTCATATGAAATGTATGAAGGTATTTACATCTTGTGATCAATAAAAATAAAGGGAAGGACAAAAGGCAACATATTATATTATCTAACCACTAGTTCACATGCTCATCATAATGTTAGACATATGGCCACAACTTTAAAGAATGGGTATCCCTCTACTCAATTGATTAGGAATTCATAGACACTTATGCTATCTTAGTATAAGGTAATAAATTTTGGGAGTTCTACTTATTTATCCACATTCTATACAAACTTATTCATCTTTATGTTTCTAGTGGTACACCTCGCTAGTGACTCATCTAGGAGGCACACTATGGAAAGACTTCGAGACAATTAAGAATGATAAAAACTTTAGCTTCATTGAAGTCACACTTTTATTGGCTTTACATATTCACAAACATGGAGTTCATATCAATTATTTCATTCCTTGTTACATTATCAATCCCACAAATATGAATTTAGGAATTTACACACCTATACCAGTTCTATTTAGGCCATGGGAATCTATCAACACACATTTCATGATGGGGTTGACTATGAAAAAACACTAGCATGATGTTGTGTTTGTCATATTGGATAGGTTTTTAAATATGGATATCATGGTAACTTTTAAAAAATACATTGATATAAATGGTACTGTGTAAGAATTTTTTAGCCATTTTGGGTTCACTTTGGACTCCCAACATCCATTGTCTCTGATCAATATCCATGATTTTAGAGCTAATTTTGGTGGACATTTTGGAACTTTATGGGAACACAAATAGTTTGGGAAACAAAATTTCATACATAGATAGATGGAAAAACTATATTTTTCAATCACACATTCATTCATATTTTATGAATGTATACTTGTGCACATCCTTACACTTGGGATAATAATAATTTGTAAATTCAACATGCCTACAATAGAGTTATTCATAACTCTATTTAGCGTAGTCCATTACATAAATGTATTGTGTTTAAACCTTAAACACCTTTAGAAATATCCTACCATGTACACCCTATCACTAATTTGTCCACACAATAATGAAAAGTGGACAAATATGAAAATTTTTGTGCCACATTTAATATGTTCATTAGTAGGTTCAATAGATTCTCTCTACACTCAATAAAATTACAAGAAGCACCATGATGCACATCACACACCTCATGAATTTTGAGATGGTGATAAAGTGTATTTGCATATTCCAAAGGTCCACATAAGAATATCAAGCCCCTACATTATGGTCCATACACTATTTTGTACAAATCTAGTGAAAATGCCTTCATTTTTGATCTACCTTCATACTTGGGCATGCACCCAATATTCAACATAGAACTTCTTAATACTTACACTCTTCCACTTATTGAGCCAAAAATGACATAACATCCTTCTAACCTAGATCTTGAGAAATTATACCTCTCAAAGAAGGACTAGATCATTTAAGTGAGAGACACACATACCTACCATGGCACAAATCAAAATTTTCAAGTTATCAAGGTTGGAAAATATGTTGATCAATACAGGTGGAAAAATTCTCCAAAAATTCATGTACAATTCTTGTAGCTATACATAGATGAAATGGAGACCATTTTTCTTCAATAAAGTACAAATAATCCATTCATAACATGCATATGTATTATGCCTTATTGTGACACTGTCACACTTTTTATGCATTACTGTTAACCCATCGACATTGATATTTCTTTTAGTTTCATGCACCAATTTATCACTTAATCATAGAATTTAATACCTATATTTCACTTGATCTCAGCCTATGCATCCAACTATGCACCATCAATTCATAGTCTCACACACCTCACTAACACCATCAGTTTGTACACTCACATTCTACATTTAGCTTCACTCCAACACATCCACATGTCAAATTGATCTAAATACATGTACTTTTAGGTGGTACTTCCTAGTTAGGAATATGTTATATCCACTAGTTTAACTATTGGTCCCCATAAACTTGAAATCTCAATTATTTCCCAACGAGGAAGATGAAATGACTTTTAACTATATTCTTTGTAATCGATAATAGTTATAACTACTCATGTATTCTTCTTGTATAAATATGTGATAGGCATCTAGTCAAGGGTTAATGTCATACACTATCATAACAAAAATATCATGACCCATGTATCTTATTTTTAACACACACATTATATCATATTGTATTAATTTCCCCATTATTTCATATTGAGTATAAGTTGCATTTCCTGTAAACTTGATACATATGATCTATTGAATTTGTATTTATTGTTCTATGTGAATAATTATCTACAAATTAAATCTTCACAACCATACTCAATTTTTACCCACACACTTAGTCCTAGGCCCCGTGGTGAAGATAAAAAGATGAGAAACTTCTAGAATAATTGTGCATGAAGATATATTAATGTCACTGTTTAGTGAGATTGAACACTATTTTGAGACAGTACAGACCTTGATGTGAAAATAGAGGGCCAGTAGGCCAAAATTTTAATGAAATCCAAGGGCATAAAAGAATGGATTAAGTGATAAAAAATGTAAGAAAATAAAAGAAGATGTAACAATCAGAAGCTATGTATAGTTAGGTTTTTATGTTTTGTATGAATGCGAATTTGATTTAAGAATGATTGAAACTAAAAAAGCTATATAATGATCTCGAGATGAGGATAAAAATATATGAGAAGTGGTAAATTAATAACTTTATATGAATCAACAGTGTTAAGTATGCATGTATTCATGTATGAATAACCAATTATACTATACATTGGAGTTTCCTTCTTGAATGTTTGCTTGTTTTGAGTATGTTTACTAGTGTCAACATATTGCCATATTATTATGAACTAGAGAAGGATCATGTATATTTTATTGAACATTAGGAAGAGAAGTGATGCGCGCTTTGACTTCTTGGTTTGAGAATGTAAATATATATTTTGTATTATTGACCTTATATTTTTGATCAAATTAAATGAAACCTTTATTTTTATAAATCATTGCTCCTATTGATTGTAACTATGTTCAACCAAGAAAAACATCATATTTATTTGGAGGATAAACAATGATAAAAATAATATGACATTATTTTGAAGCAAATAATCTTATTAATTTAATTGATCACACAAAATTTGTAGATGTAGTAGTTTAATCTATGTATTAAAGTGTATATCCAAGAGATACAATAAATTACGTAGAAAAAAAATCCTTTCTTGATATTCCATAATCTTGACATCGGTATATTTATTTTCATCTATGTGGGTAGTGATAGTGAAAGGTTCTTAATATGAATAAGTTCTCATAATTAATTCTGTTGCAACCATATTTGTAACATTAGGTGTTATAGGCCTTTCTTGTTCAATGTGATTTTTTTTTTGAAGCTTCTCTTATTGTAGCTATTGTAATATTGTTTGTTCCAAAAAAAATAATTTTTTCACTTAATCTTTCTCAATTTTTTATTTTTGTAATTTGTCTTTTTCCAATTTTTCCTTTTTTAACCTTGATTTCTCATCAAGTTCCTTTTGTAACCATTCCTTTTCATCTTTATATTTTATGTGTGAATCCTTAGGAACCATATTTGAAACAATGGAATTTGTAGGAAAATTTTTATTTAGAATGTGCCTTCTTATTTACATTGATTTTGTTCATGCCATTTCTCTTTTGGTAATTGATCTTTTTGCAACCTTTCTCATTGTAGCTTTGTTTGTTCATCTTATTCCTTTTGTATCCATACTTGACATTTTTTTTCTTTTGGCACTTGCTCTTTAGGATATGTATTCATAATGTGAGTGGGTTTATTGGTTAATTTACTAATTATAGAATCACCACTATTAATAAGACTCTATATTTTGTTCTTCAAGGAAAAACAACAATCTATGTGATCCCATGCATTCTATGATATGCACAATAATATGTTTATCTTCTAAGAGGATGTATACGAGGTAAATTGGTCACTTTATTTTGAAGTATTTCTTCTGAGAATTTGATTTGAACTCTTAGGATCCTTTTTTTCACTTATTGAATCACTAGTTGTAGATGTATATTGTTTTGGCTTCCATTATTGATATGAAGTCTTGTTAGGCACAAAATTTCTAAATGAAAATACAAACACAAGATTAACAATATCATAATCTAGATTATTTGTGAATGTGATATTATTTTATCATGATGTCATAGTAAAATAGATACTAATTTTAATTTTGTAACTTTTCTATTGACTTTCTCATAGTGACGATTTGATGCTTAATGGATTCACAGGGACACACCCTAGGTATTTTTGATTTAACATGTCTATAAATACCATCAAGAGTATGTGTGATATGTAGAGGGGGTTGAGAAAGGACATATTTATTACATTCATTTGACACTATAGGGTTTCTCAACTTATCTCTTTGGATAGTGACAACATGGACCTTGTTAGAGGGATTGTCATCACCACCATCCTGAGATTTAAGAGGAGGCTTTATAATAACATGAATATATGACTGATTTTGTTCCCATGTTAAGATTTACTTTACAAAATATTGAATTAATTAATCTAGTGTAAATTTTTAGACAGTTATCTTATCATAGTAATCAAAGATATCTATATCATCCATTGTAAAAGACATGAAAAATATATTAAAATAAAGGAAAAAATGAGATGCATAGAAAAAAAGAGAAAATTTTAAAATACTAATTTAATGTTTTTGAAACATATTGTAACCTAAAATTTCACCCTAAATAAGTAAAAATTACCTTCTCATGTTTGTAACAACATGGAACTATCTCCCTTCATAGACAAGCCACTACAATAGATAGATCTCTAGATTTGAAAGGGCTAGCTCCCTTGTTTTATCTCATAGACTTACACTAAACTAAGCTAATAACTATTGGGGGTGAAAAAGGAAGAAAGGTACATAAAATAACATATGATATTTAGGTGATATAATAATAAAAATACACACAACATAATTTCATCTACACAAGGAAAGAACACAACTCAAACTGAATCAAACCTATATCCTTTTAGCATAAGTATTTCTCATAGAGGTAGATTTTTATGCATTTATTTAGGTGGTTTAAGAGAAGTTATCATATAATAAACTAATAATACCTCTCACACTTCAAGATAAACTATAAAAATATTACACTTTATGAAATTTGTTAGAAGAGATCTCATTCACACAAACATGCAAGAGTAGACATGGAAAACAAGGAAAACATTTTCATCACTTGTCAACACACAAACCACTTAACACATTTAAGTAAGAGATTTAAGAGGATTAAATAAACTTATAAACTTTATTCAAATTCAAATAAAGTGTCAAAACTAGTATGGATTCACCATACCAATTGTGGATCCAATACCAAGCCAAAGAGGCTTGAATTTAAAGAATGTAGAAGAAGAGAGAGGAGAAGTGAAGATCAAAGGTCACAATAATAGGTGTAAAAATATGATAAATAGTTAAAAATTTATGTAATTAAGTGGAAAAGGATTAAATAAATTGATATAAACATGTGTCACTCTTTAAATAAGGCATCTTCCTCAATCTGGCATAGACTCTTTATTATCTTGCTTGAGACTACCTTCATGATGGTGAGGAGTGAAATTAAATGTCTAAAACTAAAATAGGGATACTTGAAACATATGCTCTGATGTGAGAAGGTATATAATAGGTAATTACATGTCATAAACTCATCCCTACACATGGATTAATATCTATCACTTTTTACTAACTACCAACAGTCATTTGTCACTAGTCTTCTAGGTAGTTCTCATACTTTTCATCCAAATGGTTCATAGTTGATCAAAATAAGGAATTTAATATGTATTAGGAAACTCAAATGAATCTCCTTTATCATTTGGTCTATAAAATATACCTCCATGAAACTTTTGTAACACTTCTCACCTCCATCACTTGATATCTATCTTGATCTCTCACTATCTGTTTAGACTATCTACCATGAATGGACTCACAGAGATGTTTTCATGATTTATTATGGAAGGAAGTGAGTTTTACAAGTTAAAAAAAGTCTCTAAAGACCTCCATCAGTGGTTATTAATTGCATATCCTCCTATGTACCTAAAAACATCCTAATTCCTAAAAAAACACAATATCAAGATATTCTATACATATGATAGTATGGCTAAGGGGAATGTCATGGAGCCTTGGAGAGTTCCAAACATGTTTTGAAAACTTTCATGGTTATCTCATTATTATTTAATTCATATTTAATCATATTTCCCTCATTGAGTTTGAACAAGGGTTTTCAAAGGGTTTCAAGAAGTTTATAATGTTAAGGATTGTGCATAAAATCTTGACATCTAACCCTTGAAAAAATTCCATAAATTTGAGGTATAGGACCCCATTCAACCCTCCCTAAGTGCCTGAGGTATTTTGATTAGTTTTTTTTATATTTTTGAGTGGCTAAAATTTACCTCTCGAGCTTTCTCACATATTTTGAGTAGGTTTGTGATGGTTTAAGACCAAATTGACTATCTAAGAATATTTTATTGAAAAATGATAGTTATAATGAGTATTTTATTCTCTCCTTAAGGTCCTCAAAGTGATTGAAAAAATCATGTGGTCTTAGCAATGAAGTTAGGCCCTTGTATGGCTTAGGCTTAGTTTTAGGCCAATAGGTCTGACTATGTCTCCTATGTGTTTGACCTTCGTAAGTGATATTCGATGAATGAAATGCATTTTATGTTTATATTAACCTTTATTAAAATATAATATAACATTATAAATTTGCTTAAGATCTCCATTTCATCTATCTTATCCTACACACACAAAACTTACAGATTGGGGCTTGATTGGGAGTGCCCTCTATCTGAGACAAAACATAAGGAATATCCCATATTTAGCTTGACATAATGAGACTTTAAAAATTTAAATTAAGTCTTGGAGATAATTTTTACCAAGTTTTAGGACTTTTTCACTTCTGTAAATCTTCCAACATCATAAAACTTAACACTAGCCTCTCAAGACTATGTACTGTCTGTAGGGTCTTGGATTGCCTATAGATGAAGATTTAAACTTGTTTTGATTAGTTTATCATATCCATGGAGGTAAAATTGAAGGATATAAATAACATAAGGGATATTTAAGCATGATAATCCACTTGTATCACTGTATACCAAACCAACCTGCATAACTATGCTTAGACTAGTCTATGACTATGTTATGTTATAAGCTACAACTTAGGTTTATTAGGTTCCCTATAAGAGGAGATGTTTATTTGAGGTCTATATGTAAGTGTGAACCATTATGTAATTTGATAAACAAATTCATTCATTTCATGATTCTGACCATGTTCTCACTTACATCTTCAACTTAGCATGAACTAACTTTGTGAATATAGTTAGATGGTAGGTGTCTTTTGGGGTAGAAGGTGGAGGTTTCCTATAGGTAGACATGTTTTTTAACATTTTAATTCACATTATTGACTTCCTCTAAATTCATCAATATCTAGTCATACATTTTATAGTTCATTTGACACCTTGGAACTGAGTACCATCTCTCCTTATCAATTTCACTATAAGGCCATAGTTGTACTTTCTAACTCTAGAATCATAGCACTACAGTTTTCACTGAATGTTTATAGTGAAACCTTTGATGGAATTGGAAGCTCATTCACATTATTTTATATTGACCAAAATGACCTCATTTCATGTTGATATTTTTTCACTATTCCCAAGCTACAATAATGAATGTATAAGACTTACTTATATTTCCTGTATTCTCGTTACAAAATGGTTTTGTATAGGGCAAAATCTCTTTTTGGAGATATTAAGGTAGTGAGTCTCTTAAACAAATTTTCCAACTTGTGACCAAGGGTTCAAGTCTATTTACAATTAAATGGTTCCATCACTACCAAAATGGTCTTTTCTATGCCTTTTAGACCTCAATGAAGGTTTTAAGGAGTACAAATATCTACTATTCAACATTATTCAGACCTCTAGCATGATTTCAAACCACTACATGTAAGTGCTATCATATGTGATTGTGTATTTCGAGTTAGTTTTCCAAAACCAATATTTGACTTCTTAAATGTCTTAGTCTCATTATTTACACTTTGAGAATCCCCTAACACCCTTAAAACTTCTTGTTGACATCAACTTGACTAGTCAGGGTTCAATCTCACTTGACTGTGTGTGATAGTTGTAGGATTTATTGATTGTGTGTACATTAGGATTTTTATTTCACCAAGTGATATTATTGAGATTCAAATGTATAATTGATCATCATCATTCAAGAGGATGGAAATAGTTTACTACCTTGGACCTTGAGCAACTATGAGAAAATAAAGCATTGCACTTGTAAACAACATCTACAGACCATTGATAGTTATGCATCCCTATTATGGTTAAGTTATCGTACATATATATTCACACTCACATGTGCCAACATAGATAATAACAATATGTAAATGAAGGTTTACTTTAAAATATCATTTATATCACTTGGAAACATCAAACAATTGTAGAAAGATGGAAAACCTAAAGACCATGGGGATGAATAGGCAGTTTTAGGTCATCAACCTTCTTAGTGATGATCCATAGAGTATAGTACATAAAAAAAAATAACTATCAACATGTAAATGAAACTGATGAATTCTAATTTTACCTAGAAAATGCATTCATTTGAACTCCTATACAGTCCATACCAAAGGAAGATCATTTGACCTCTTTTTGCTTATCAAAGAGAACGATGGAAAATATGAACTAGTTTCTAACATTTTTGAGCCTATTATTGCCTCTTGAGCATGGAAAAGTTACATTAGATCCTTTATATATGCTCCCAAATCTCCCACATGCCAATTAGTATGTACTTGATCATATAATTACCTTTAAACTTCTAGAAACTACTATTGTCTCCTCATTTGGACATTAAGCGTGCATTTGTTAGTTATCAAATTGACTCTTGAAACCCTAAATAACATTTTGGACATTATAATATAGTTTTGCATTTGTTATTTTCATGAATATTATGTACAATTCCCCAAAATTTATTAAAATGTGGCATAATGGCAAAATAGGATAAATGAAACATATGATTAAAGTGAAACACCTTAAGTGACCTTACTAAACATGACTAAACACATTTATGACCTTGGAAAGAGTCTATATGAATTAAAACATATAGTGGGGTTGACTTATTTGACCAGGTGGTCAAATTAGTCAACAAAACCCTAAAAGGTTGAAATGCCTAATGAAAACTTAGTAGGATTTTACAAAATAATTAGTTGGAAGTTTTAGGAGATTGGCTAGGTTTTTTGGAAATCATAGAATTTTTTTTAAAAAAATATGAAATAAGTGAAACCCATAAAGATAGGGGAAAATAGGTATCCCTTGTGGCTTGTATGTCACAATTTAATAAAAATGGTAAACTAAAAAATAAGAAACATCCATACATAATTTTGTAAAGAAAAGGTTTATGATTATATCAACATGAGTATGGAAAACCTCTGAGTAATTTTGAAATTGAACTATTATGAATCCAAAATGAGCTAGATAATGTGGAATGCTTCATAAGTTAAACCCTAGAATATTCCCAATAAAGAATCCACAGTCATGATAAATCAAGGATGTATTTAAGAAATATGAGATAGAATTTTTATTATAATATATGAATAAATGAAACCTATAATTTTATTATAAAATAAGGGCAATATTTATCTTGTATCTTAGGATTTACTAAACTTAGTAAAGTGAAAATTATGCAAAATACATATAGCATTATGGAAATAAAAAAGGTTTTTTATTATATCAACATGAATATGAAAAACCTCTAAGGAATTTTAAAATTGAGATTTTATGTATAAAAAATGATCTAATCAAGCAAAAAGAAATTGTAGGTGTAATAGAAACCCTAACAACAAGATGATAGTAAAATCCTAGGGTAAAAAGTAAAGGATGTTAAGCATAGGATATATTGAGATGGGGGGGGGTGGGGGTGAATCAATATATCATATGTATTTTAAATATTTTACTTAATCAAACTCCACTTAACCATACATTCAAGATATGTAATAAAATGGAAATAATAACATGTACCACACAAGAGAGAGAGACACTAGATTTTTACATGGAAACCCAAAGTGGGAAAATCCATGGAGAATAATCTCAAGTATATGAATGAGCACCAACTCAAATTACAAAGTTCACAAGAACCAACTTTCAGGATCACTAACCCTTTTATTGAGCACCAACACAACAAATATTTGTGATCACCAACCCACAAGAGCACCAACCCATCTTGTGTATAAAACAAAACTATCTCTCAATGTTGATTTCTCAACAAATGATATAACTCTAAAATATCTCTTTATATTCTCTCTTTTTTCTTATATAAAGTAATTACAAACCATTCACTCTCTTGCATATTCCAAATGGCTTCTCAAGACTTTGTTTATAGTTTTCCAAATGACCTTTGGCATTAACCCTTTGTGACCCTTCACTCTCATGGAAAATGGTGCCAAAATTACATGACCCTTCGAATCCTTTCATTTGAAATGTCACATGGTGACCCTTCATGAGCAAATGCATCCTTTCACCTTTTGTCTTTATCTTGGTGACATTTTGAATTCCTTAAGGTGACTCTTCATGGAAAAATGTGCCCTTCCTCTTTTGTCTTCACTTGGTGACCCTTCGAATTCCTCAAGGTGACCATGGGAAAATGCATCCTTTCCCTCTTTTGTATTTTCCTCATGACTCTTTGACTTCCTCATGGGCCCTCTTTTTGAATTTATGAAACCAAAAATATATTCATTAATATTAAATAAATATCAACACATTTAGCCAAAATATGAACATTAAAAACACCTTTAGACAATAAATGTTATGGGGCCTTTGTCACCAACAATGCTAGACCTTTGACATCAATGCCAATATTTCCAACAATCTCCCCCTTTGTCATTGATGGCAACCTCAAACTTAAACTACCACATCCTGAAACATGTACTGCACATGCCAATTTACACATACTACCAAGTAAAAAAAAACCATACAGTAACTCCTCCTTATTATAGTATCTTGTACCTATTATTGTACATGTTCCTATACCTATTTATGTCCCTATTATTATTATTCTCCCCATTTGACATCAATGGCAAAGGGTCTATCCTAGAGCTAACACTTAGCCCCCCCTCAACTGATATTGATCCTCAATGGTAGGAAGTAAAAGAAATTAGTCCCAGCTTCTCCCATATTTACTCACATGTGTCTTTTGGTAGTGCCTTTGTGAAAATATCTACAATCTATTCTATAGTACTGATATATTCCATTTTAGCCTATTGATCTACCACCTACTCTCTTAGAAAGTGATATCTGATAGGAATATGTTTTGTTCTTAAATGCACCATTATATTCTTAGAAAAATTAATAACACTTGTGTTGTCATAAAAATAGAAATAGGTTCATCATATTTTACCTTGATGTTTTCTAAAGTTTTCTTCATCGAAATCACTTGATTACAACACAACATCACTACAATATATTTTTCTTCAACTATAGAAAGTGATACTGAGTTCTACTTCTTGCTTAGCTAAGATACTAAGCTATCACCTAGAAATAAAGCTCCTCCACTTATACTATTTATGTCATCCAAACAACCTACCCAATCTAAATCTGTATAAGTAACCAAAGTGAAATATTTTCTTTTGGGATACCAAAGTGAAATCTAATTATGAATGGGGCCATTATGTTAGAGATGAAGGATAATGTGATGATGCACCATGTTAATACACAAAGGTGTATAAACTAGCATCTATATTAGACCCTTTTTATGGAATGATATGTAATGCCCCAAGTTCATTTTAAGGAGGTATCCCCCCTCAAACTAAGCACTGATACAAAAACTATAAGGTGCCTAATGGCCCAATTTCATTTTAAGGAGGTATCCCCCCTCAAACCAAGCACTAAAAAGTGAAGTGGAACAGATGATAGGTTTGAAAAAGATGGCAGGCAAAAACAAATGTGGATGAGTGGAAATGGACAAGTGGAAGATAGAAATAGACAAATAGAAGTGTAGATGGCTCAAGGAAGTTCTAAGGTTATACTTAATGGGATAAAAAGTGATGTAGGAAGTAATGCCCTAAAGACCTAATTGAGTAACAAAATGCTAGAGCTAAAACAAGTAGGCTTAATAAAAGGTTATCAAGAGGATAAAAGATAAGAATGGTAGACCATCACAGTTGGTGTTTATATGGTGTATGCATTACCTATAGATGAATTTTATTAGGGCAAAATATACCCTTGAGATCTTACAATGTCAAGATGCTAAAAAAAATGGGTACACCTTAAAGAGACAGGGGAACTGACAAAGGGTCAAAATCCTCAAATATAAAGAGTAATATGACATAAAAAATGGGATAGCTATGGTTAATGGAACAAGATGGAGCTTGGGATCTAGACTAGGAGAATGTGAAATGGTCCATAAGTACAAAAAAACTTTAAACAAGCCAAGACAATCGACATCGATCCATAAAAGATCAAAATTTGACATTCGTTGTGGCATAAAGATCATTGAGCTATCAACGTAAACAAGTGTTTGAGAGAAATTTTTTACATTTTTCCACCTTTCAAGCTTATGTGAGAGATGATGGAGGTGAGTGGGAGTGGATGACGATGATGATGACTTCACTATGAGGTAGGCAAAATATACTTTTGGTGAAATTTATTATTTTTATGTTTTCTTAAGGTATTATGTTTTGTAGGAGAGTTTTTTTTTTTGTTTGAAAAATTTGTGGGTGGGGAGGATAGGTTGTAATTTTTTAAATTTTTTTTAGGAATGTATGGCCTAGGGGTAAGATGTTTGGGGGGGAAGTAATTGACGTTGATCCATATGGATTGATGTTCCCCATTTGAATTGAACATGATCTAAAAAGATTAGCATCAATTGGGTAAATTGTCATTGATCCTAATAGAATCAATAGAAATCAAGAAAGTTAGGCTCTTGATTAACCAAAAAGTTGTTTTTGATAGGCATAAGAGCTACTGGTGGTGAGGGATAGGATCCCACCATTGTTGACATAGCTATTAGAGTTTATGGGTGATGATAATTGGGCCCATCTAGATTCTATTCGATTTGGAGGGATCTACCATTATCATCATATCCATTGGGATATTAGAATGATGGTGGCTTTGATAAAGTGGTGGGATTATAGCACCAACATGTTTTGGCTATTGATTGGTGAGATGACCATCACCATAGAGGAAATCCATCAAATTCTATGAGTACCAATCTAGAGAGACCCTATTTATACTATTGACAAGGTTGGGTGAGTGTTGACACTGGTATAATTATATGGTGAGGATGCATTAGACATGAGATTCATTGCTGGGGGGTTCTCATTATATCCATTATATGACTAAGACCTTGTAGAGAGACTAGTATCAATGATGATGATGTTGGCATTGACTTGTTATATACTACCTAATTTTATAGGAGGGTGACTACCATGGAGCTTCACTGGTGTCATAGAAAACATGGTGGAGTTTAGGACTATTTTTGCTTGGGTGCCCACACTATTAGGGTAGATCTATAGAGAGTTATGGGGCTAGTGAACTAAGCACAGATCAGGACTCAACATCAATTTTATATTACATTGTTGGCTATATGAGTACATTCATGTGATTCACCCCATAGGGGCCCCATGGATTAGTTTTGGAGACATGGTTTATAGTGTAGGCTTCCTTTAGTGGAAGGATGACTTAGTAGTTTTATATATAGATAGGGTAGTATGTGATCTAGTGTATTATAGATAGGTTTTAATGACTTATAGATAAGAGACATTATTTAGAAGTTCTATATATACTTCCTAGCATGACCTGGTTCAACTATGGAGACAGGGGATGTTGCCTAACAGTTATGGGTACACAGATGATGACTAGAGCACACTGAGCTATTTTATTTTGATAGGGTCTATCATCAATTTGGGTTGCTTTAGGATATACCATTATCCACACATGAATATAGGTGGGATGATACAAAGCTTGATTAGTCTACTCTAGATACTATAGTGGTCTTGATGGGGCCACAAGAGGAGCCCATGGCTACTGTCCTAGATGATATTCATTATATAGATGATTATGTAGCATGGTTTGTAGTAGATATGGGGAGGAGATGGGATAGAGAAATGAGACCTTGGTAGGAGGTAGTTATTAAGGATATGAGGGAGGTTGAGCAAGATACCCTAGATGCACACATAGAGGAGTATGATGCCCTCAATGTATACATGGAGGATATACCATTATAGGATGCCCCCATTCATGAGAATATAGATAAAAATATAGTTATTGCAAAGAGAAATACATTGAAGGCTAAGCTATAGGAGATATGAATAGCCCATGATACTTTATAGGATCATATTTCCATAGTACAGGGTGATCTAGATGGCATGAGAGGTCAGCATGACTAGGAAATATAGGAGTAGGATAGGTATCGAGTAGAGATAGAGTAGATGATGTCTACTTTGGTAGAGAAACTAGATTTAGATATTGTAGGATCTAGTGCTACTCTTATAGATATGTTACCACTCCAGAGGTACAAGGATTTGCTTGCTAAGATGTCTTACTATAAGAGGATAGTACATAGATGACTACTAGATGTAGCTCAATTTGCTTCATTTGTGGCTAGCCACATCAGATCATGGAGGACTCCTAGGGGGTGTACTAGTAGAGGGAGTGCAGTGAGTCAAGGAGGAGATGATGAGGGAGGTGATAGCATTCACCTCAACAAGATTGATTATACTGAATAGATCACATTGTATGGGTTGAGAGCCCCATTTTATTTATGTTATGACATTTGTATAAATACTTGATGTATATATATACATATATTGCTTATGTTAATGGATTTATTGATGGCTATGAATATGTTATGTTTATATTGATGATGTGATGTGATGGATTATAGATTAGATATTATGTATTTTAATTTTGATCATTGTTGTTATATATGTTGTAGATGTTTATGGATTTTACACGTTATGGATTATGGATGTTATATCATGAGATATGTTTTTAATAAATGGATTATAAAGATAGATTTTAATGTTTAATGGTTGTGATTTTATGAGTTTTAGTGACTATGTACTATAGATTTGCTTGGCATTGACCTGGACCATAACCAAAAAGAGAATCTCTCATACACATGGCCTATGTATCCTTAGCTAGATGATAATAGATGTTGACACAACCTAGGTTAGCTAGAACTTTGGCCTTGGTCATTTATAATATTAGACAATTTTGGTGGGATGGGGGATGGATTGATTTAGAGATAACCTTCTTAACACCATATTTCAAAATTAGGATTTATCTTTTAGGGATCATTTTTATGCCAATGGGTAGACTGATTAATATGGGAAGTCTACAATTAGAAAGCTGATTGATACAGGAAGCTTTCTTTGGATATTAATTTTGAAAATTTATTTCTTTATTGCTTTTTTAAGGCTTTGAAGTGGAATATTTTGAAAACTAATCAATATGGGAAGTTTTCTACTTCATAGCCATCCTTCAAGGGAGTGGTATACATTTGGATGTTTTTGTATAGCTATCCTTTAAGGGATCAATCTACTATTTGCCTTTATATTTGATTACATTTGTCCTTCAAAGGATTTGCTTATTTATTTAGCCCATTTTGATACTTTTGATTTTCACTGCTTACTTGATTTTAGATCCTAAAGATAGTAATGCAAGTTGGAATAAAAATATACCTTAGGATAGTTTCCATGAGTTTATTATATGAGATGATTATATTATCTTGGAAAATTGACAACCTTTAAGAAATAAGGGAAATAATGATCTGGGGTTTCTCCTATTACAGATGAAATGTATCCATAAGAGAATGCTATGAATAGAGCCAGGATATTCATATTCAAGGTTGAATGTATAGTGAATATCGAATAAATACATAAATCTCATATCATTATTTAGTATTTTAGGATAGGGGGATATGATAATATTTAAGATAAGCTAACCAAGACGAGCCAAGATCTATTTACTATAGAAATGGATGAAAATGCAATGCATTAAGAGGTTCTCATTCTGGTTTACCATCAAAAGAAGCTAAATGATATGCTTAAGATCCTTATTTATGGGTTATGATGTATGGTCCAAACCAATTAGGAGAAAATTATCCCCTTTTACTTCATTCCATATTAGTGACATGTTGATTTTTTAAGCACAAGGTGTCCAATGTTAAATTCTCATTCTCTTACATGTTGATTATATGCTCATTTTAGTGGTTCTTAATATATACTAAGGTGATAGAGGGCTATTATAAGATGCTCATTTAAGAATTTAAGCTAGGATAAACACTCCTGACAAAATCCTCACCAAAAATGATGTATTTAAGCGAGACACAAAGAGAGGGAATTTGGACTTCCAAAGGAAGTACAACTTTCGTACCATAGACTAGGGAAAAAGGAGTAGTACCCATAGGGGTTTGAATACTAGTTTGATATGCCCATAAGGTGATAGGGATATGAAGATGCCAATCCTTCCTAGCTTCATTGATGACTTTGGTTAGGATTTTGACTAGGGTTTTATTAGATGCTTCTACTTGACCATTGGCCTGAGGATAGTAAGGTGAGGAAAAACTTAATTTGTTTTTAGATGAGTCACATAGTGCTTGGAATTTATTATTCTTGAAATATTTTCCATTATCTATTATTATTTTATATGGAATTCCAAAATGATAAATGATGGTGGATTAACTCCTTAATCTTTTTTGCCTTGGTCGAGATAAACAGCATAGCTTCCACCCACTTGGAGAAGTATTCTGTAGTGGTAATGATGAAGGTATGATACTAAGAGGGCTTAGGGTTGATTTTCCCTATAAGATTGAGCCCCCATTAGGGGAATGGCCAGAAGTCTCTTGTTGCATCAAGGATTTACTAGGGACATGGGATAAGTTTGCATGCTACTGACATTTTACACACCTCTTAATGTATGTGAAACAATCTTGATTTAGAGTGGGCCAATAATAGCCTAGACATAGGATTTTTTTAATGATTTCATAGCCACTAAAGTGTCCATCGCATAACCCATTATGTAGTTCTTAGATAGCTATAGTAGCTTCATGCTTTTGGAGACAATGAAGAAGAATTTTATCAAAATTGGGCTTATAAAGAACACCACTTAGTATAGTATAGTGAGCAACTTTCTATTGAAAGACATGCCTAACACCTTTAGATAGATGGGGAGAAGATAGTCTTATAGACAAATAAGTAAATATTTGTGTATACCATGGGTCCTAATTTTCCTTGATATTATTGATAGATGAAAGATCAATTCTTGTGTAGAAAGGTTGGTTAACTACATGGATAAGGACAAATAGCTTGGACTCTTGAGATGAGGATGGGATAAAAGAGGTAAGAAATGCCATAGTATTAGCAAAATTATTAGTTAATATAGGAGTAGTTTAGATGGTGTAACATTTGAAAGTGGATAAGATCTGATCAACTAAGTTCTTATATCTTTTGAGGATATCATTCTTGCATTGATATATACAATTAATTTGATTGACCAATAGCTGAGAATCACCAAAGATATTAAGGGATCTAACCCCTAGTGCAAGGGTAGTTTGGAGGCTTATAATTAATGTTTCATATTTAACCATGTTATTAGTGTAATCGAAGTCTAATTTAAAAGATAAAGCCATGAGAATAACTTGAGGAGGATTTAATATAGTTCTTATGCCACCTCCACACTCACATTTGGACCCATCAAAGAATAGAGTCATTTGATATACCAGGACTACTTAGGAAGTTGATGCAATAGATTCATCAAGAAATTCATAATTGATTGGTCGATTATCACTAAGAGGTGCTTCAGCCAACTGATTAACAATAATCTATCCTTTAACAAAATTTTGATGGAGAAATTCTAGATCAAACTTAGCTAGAAGTAAGACCCATTTGAACATTTGTTGATTTTGATAAGGCTTAGAATGCATGAAATTAAGGGGGTAGGTAGTCATAATTATGTACATCTTGTGGTTAAGTAGGTAATGATGAAGCTTAGAGGCTATAAATACTAATGCTAGGCATAATTTTTTGGTATGTGGATAACATGTTTCATATTCTACAAGTGTATGACTTATATAATAAAAATCTCATTCCTTGTGATGCTCATCTCGATGGGAAAGTAAAACACCTAGAGCATGGTCAGTAATTGAGATATAAAGGAAGAAAATTTGCCCCTCCTTAGGTGGAAAGAGGACTAGAGGTAATAGAAGATAGTCTTTGAGTGCATTAAAAGCTTCTTGACAATTAGAATCCCATACAAAGTGACTCTCCTTCTTTAATAAATGGTGGAAAGGTTGACACTGATTAGAGATCTAGGATATAAAATAATGGATAGGCTGCAGCTTGCCTTGTAAACTATGAAGTTGCTTAAGGTTGGATGGAGGAGGCATTTATATAATAGCCTTGCTTTTAGTGAGATCCACTTATATTCCTTGAATAGAAAAAATGAAGCCTAGAGGTTTGCCCATCAAGACACTAAAAATGCACTTTTTTGGATTTAGATGTATATGATACTAGAGTAAATGATCGAAGATAACCTTAAGTATGGATAAGTGATCCTTGCAGAATTTTGACTTCCTAAGGAGATCATCGACATAGTCTTTGATAATTTTTTGGATTATATCATCAAATATATAAGTCATGGCCCATTGATAGGTAGCTCCTACATTTTTTAGGCCAAAGGGAATAACACAGTAGTAGAAGGTCCCCCAAAGAGTAATAAATGTAGTTTTATGTTGATCTTGTGGTGAAATAAGTATTTGATTATAACCAAAAAACCATCCATAAGGGATAACATTTCATGGCTAGTTGTTAAGACCACTAATTGGTCAATGTTATGGAGAGGGAAATTATCTTTTGGAAAAGTAAGATTTAAATCATGAAATTTAGTACAAATGTGATGTCCCCCTATAGGTTTAGTGATTGGAATGATGTTAGACATCCATTAAGGATAATCGATGGGTTGAATGAAGTTATCAGATAAGAGGCACTATAGTTCCTCTTTTACTAGGAGTGTGACATGGGGATGCATTTTATGGAGTTTTTGTTATACTAATTTATCATCAAGAAAGGTGATGATATTATGGATAATTATTATGGGGCCAATACCAGGTATATCACTATAAGACCAAGCAAATGCCTCACTACTATCTGATAGAAAAGTGGTAAAATCCTAGTTTTCTTAAGGATCTAAGGCTTTGATAACTTTAACAATCCTTTAGGTTTCCTAAGACCCAATATTAATATTATAATTAGATTTTTTTAATAAGCTAGATGTTTCAAATGGAAGAGAATTACATAGATAAGAGTTTTTAACACCCAGATGAGTCAAGATTGACTCATCATCCTAACACTAAAGAACATGGATGGTTAGTGTATCATGTCCTATTAACATAGGATATACTAAAGGGATAATTTGGGTCTCACCACCATGGTGAAAGATGAGGGGTTCTATAGAGATTGAATTGACTAAAAAAAAGTCAGAAGGGATGGATACAATGTCACTAGTCAAAGAAGAGGTATCGAATGATGAATATTTCTCTTCTTCCAAAAATGGTAGAAGAATGGGTTTGAGAAAGGATTTAGAATATTTCTCAAAGCCTAAGCCATGATTTTCATGTATTTTTTTGAAATCTCCTAATGTGATGTTGTGAGGACCCTGCTCATATCTACCCATGAGTTTATTGAGAAATGAGAAATTGGATGTAAAAGGTTTAACATGGGTGCTATTTTAGGTCATACAGTGGTTTGATTTATTGTACCATATATCAAGTAGGTACATAAGAAAGGTAGCCCAAATGGGATGAGCTCACCTAGGTTAGGTAAATACATGGGTTTCTTATCGGGATGACCATATTCCTTAGGAATGGGTAACATGTTAAGGGTCAATATCTAGTATTCCCCCATTGAAAGATGCTACATCATGTAATCAATGGACGCATGAACTGGTAATTTCAAAGTGAGAATAGTCATGATAGTTAAGGCTTGATTAGAAGATGAATATGGGATTGTGTTAGGCAAGGGTATTATGACATGTTGCATGATTTAAAGGGATGAGGATTAGTGGGGATGATGTGGACTTGGCCTTCATGTTCAAACTTAATGCACCGATGGATGGTGGAGGGGATATATCACATCACATGAATCCATGGATGTCCTTAATTAATGTTTTATTGGAATGTCCCTTCTATGACATAAAAGAGTTCATGGAGAGTGAGAAGACCTACACAAATGGGAAGGACAACCATTCCTACTATGGGTGTTACCATGTCATTGAATACTTGGAGAATTAGTAGGGATTGGAAAACAATGGTTTTTGGTTGCTATAACTATTGGAAAGCATGGGAATAAATAACATTGATACTAGCCCCATTATCAATCATAACTATTTTAGTATGAGTTTGATTTATTTGAGCTATGATGAAAAGTGTGGGATCTTGGTCTTTAGGTGATAAGGGAATGACCTCAAATTCAATTAAACTAATAGCTAACACCATTTAGAGGGCCCTTATAAATGTTGATAATGGTTGAGGCTCATCTAGCCAAACCTCAATAGATTGGAGCACTTATATCATTACTTATCGATGGTGTGGAGAGTTTTTGATAAGTTCATACGATGACATTTTTATAGGTATTTGGTGGAATTATTTTAATATGGATATTTGTACCAACTCCTTGGCTTCAGCCAAGGTAGTTCCTATAATAGAGACTTTAGGCTTTTGTCTAGATGGTTTAGGCATATTATGGGTAGAGGCACCTGTAATTGAAACTTTGGATTTATTAAGATTTTGATTTTGAGAGGGGGTGGCTACATGGACAACATCGATGTGTAATAATGGAGGGTTTGAAGAAGCCACTAACTCTTTATCACTTATAAGACTAGAAATATTATGGATGGGTGGAATATTTGGGATGGTGACTTTTTGCTTAGGAGTTTTATCATTTAGATCATCAATTAATAGATCATCATCCTAGACTAGTTATTGGATTATGGCCTTAAGGGCATTATAATTTTTTGTATCATGTCTAGGTACTCTATTATATGCACATATATCCTAACTCTATACCAATCAGGTCTTTAGGGGTGAAGGTTAATGGGTCATATAGGTGGTAGTGCTATGAGGGATGTATCCAATAATTGTTTTAAGATTACAGTGTAAGATCCTTTTAAAGGGTCATTTTGTGGTCTTATAATAGGTTGTACCATTTATCTTAGCAAAGTATTGAACATTTTGTTTTGATGTTTAGCTTTTATGGTAGGGATGACCTTAAGCACCTTTTCTTTAAATTCATCTAATGGTACTTTAGTAGAAGATAGTGGATATCAAGATGAAGGTGTGTTGAATAATGGAGGGAGACTTTGTATTTTCCCATTTGTTTAAATGGAAGAACCTATAATAGGGATAATCATTTTGGAAGACAGATGAGGACCTAAAATAGATGATAGAGATGATATAAAAGGGGTTGATCCTTTACTCTTTCATGTGTTGAGAATAGAAGGGGTATTTAGAATAAGGTTTTTATCTTTTGACATATAAAAAATATTGACCTTGACTTGAGGATGGCCTAAGGATTTATTTGATGGAATACCAAGACAATTATCCTATCTGTTGATGATAAAATCTTTACCCTTTCCTTTATTAGTTTTAGGGTAAGGAGGTGTTGCAATAGAGGATGATTTAAAAGGGTCTGGGTACCGAGTGAATTGATAAGATCCTACTATATTATGATCTTGGTGCATATTACAAATAGGTTCACTAGGGACCAAAGGGGTGGAATGTTTGACTCTAGAAGTATCAAGATGTTTATCTATGACATCTTGAGGAGGGGTTTCATTTTCCTTTTTAAGAGGCTTAGTTTGGGAAGATGAAGGGGATGGATCAAATGAATGATCCCATGTAATGAGATCTAGGAGATATATAGATGTTTTGGGAGTTGTCTCAATAATTTTAGGTTGACTTACATTGGAATAATCTCCTGTGAGGAGATTCAAGACTAGCAATTGCTCTGGAGTTACTTCAGGCAATAATCAGTCATAGATTGTATCAATCATATGTGTATCTTGATTTTGTGTTTCTCTAGGATTAGCTTAGATTGTGTTTGATATAGATGGATGGTTTGGAAATGACTACTTAAAAATATCTAACGATTGGTTGGGAGGAGCATTGGGATTATCCAAATGAAGGTCCCCCTTATCAATGGCCTTGTACCAATCATTTAAAGGATTGGTATCATTCTATGTCATGCCCTATTACCTTGTGATAGGCACAAAATTAAATCTCTTTACACCAAGTGGGTTTAAGTTGAATATCATCGATTGGTCTAATTAGAGGGAGTTCAATAATGTTTGCTTGTAGGAGTTTATCCAATATAGAAGTGTAAGGTTCTATTTCTTAGGGGGGAAATGAGTAAGGCCCCTAGGTGGTTGTGTTTGAGAATTGGATGGTCCTAATTAATTAGGTGTTGGAGGGGAAGATTTTTTTAGAATAATAGAATTCACTATCCCTTTTGGTCTAGGATTATTGTTATTACTTTTTGTGGGGTCAGGTTTGAAGTTTTTATTATGTAACTTAATTTTTCCCTCTTCAATGCCTCAAATTTCAAGTTTACATGACTTGGTAAATGCTTCATCAAAAGTTTTAAAGGTTTGAATTTGTAACATGGATGAGATATGTTTTACATAAGAGCATGAAAAAAATTAAATTAATTTAGGTTGTGGCAAATAAAAGATTAATTGGTTGATCAGGATACACTAATGAGATACAAATTATAATATGGATTCATCTTCAAATTGTCGAATGACATATAAATCCTTGATACTCACTTTTCAAGTAATATTGATCGAGAAGTGTTCTAAGAAAATGTGGGCCAATTTCCCAAAGGAAAAGAGTGAATGCTGAGGGATGGAGCTATACCAATCTAATGCAGCTTCTGCTAGTGACATGGGAAATGTCCTAAATAGTAATACATCATTATGTGTTATAAGGTAACATGCATGTCAAAAGGATCTAAGATTTTTATAGGGATCTTATTTGTTCTAAAACTTAGTAAACTTGAGAAGTTCCCATTGTGAGGGATACAGTCGAATAGGAACAAATAGGTGGATAGACTCCTTATAAATTTTATCATATGTGGGAATAGTATTATGTCTATAGGTTGAGGTTTCCAAATTATGCCTCCTATTCATAAGAAGGTTTATAAGGTCTACTTTGGGGTTATTCTAAGGTAAATTCCATAAGACACCTTGCTAAAGAGTAGATAGGGAATCTGAGGAAGGGTATCCAACTATAGTGGACATAATGGGTTGGGATGTTGCCACGTATTGTGGGACCTACAATGGAATATTTTTCTATGTGAAAGATTAGAAATAAGTAGTCCCCATGACTATGATTGAGCCATATATTGAGTAGACATGGCGACATATTATTGGTGAGGTTGTGTTGAAGGGATTTGCTATGTATGTTGCAGAGCTTGTGAACTGTATACTAGACTCATTTTGACAAGTGGGAGACTTACAGGGATTGATACTACTAATGTTTGGGGAGGAATAGTGGATATACGCTAAGTGGTATAAGAACTTTGAAATTGACTAATGGGGGTTCAAGAACTGGTAGATACTATAGGTGTTTGGATTTCTAAAGGTTGTATCATTTGAGTATTAGAGCCAAATGGAAGAGAGATGGTAGAAAAGGATACAATGGCTATGGTAAATCCTTTGGTTTTCTTAGTTCCCTCAAAAGGCATCCCATATAAATATCAAGAATATTGGGTATGGGGAGAAGGAGGAATGTGTATTACTCTATTACTAAGGTAGTAATTGAGAGCAATAGGGTTATTGTCCAATATTTACATAAAAAAAGGATCTCCTTGAGAATAAAAGTGTAGAAACATAAGATTCTCAAAGGACTCAGGGGTAGAAGAGCTACATGTATCTTCCATAGGAGAGGATGTGACACCTACTTTAGATTTTTTCTTTGATTATTGCCTAGTCAAAACCATGAGACAGAAAAAAAAATCAAAAAACAAAACAACTTATTTTTTAATTATCTCACTTTTAATTGTGGATGAAATATTCACAAACTAAAGTCATCCCAAAAAAAATTTATCTCTTTTTAATTTTAAGATGTGAAAATAAATAAAGAAAAAAGTATAATGAGGATCTTAAGAAATGGTAATCTAAGGATGGTTTCACATTTTTTTTGGCACTCAAAGGAATTCTATATTGGCATTGATACGTGGCTTGATACTTGGGGCTTTCTCCCCTCACATCAAAATCCCATAGCTAGTGCAGGTGCTTAGCCAAGATATACCAATATTTTAGATATTATACTTAGCTAGAGAACTGAGTTGGTCCTCCCCTTGGTGGTGAAATCCAAGTGGGATCACCAAAAAAAGGTTGTTGTAATATGATGAAATACCCATTGGTTTCCATATTTCAAGTGTTTAAATGAGTTTATTGTGACCATCATTTGGCTTGTGTGTGAAAGAGTGATGACTACGATGAATTTACCGCTTATATTATTCTATGTGAATTACTTAAGCAGACAAAAATAAATACAATTTATTTTAACCTCAAAAAAGAAATAAAATGCAAACTTGATGTTCTTTAGATGAATTCACATAAAGAAATGGAAAGAGATAAAATTCAATAATTTTGAATTTTAATAATAAAAATGAGACCTGAGGGTCAGACTAGGCATGCCAAATGTTTTAGTATTTTTGCACTTTTTTCAATGTGATCTAATTACCTACAAAAAACAAAGTAAATGTTGGTTTTTAAAAATTACTTGGAGATGGAGATCGGTTATGCACCATTGATCAAGCTTGTGCGAACTCCTCTTTAGTTGGGGAGGAATGACTTGTAAATCACACTAACTCACAAATAATTGATAAATAGTAAGATGAATGGGCTACTTGGTAAGAAACCAATCCCAAGAAGTGATCTACTTCCTCAGGTGGATGTTAGCCCATGTTTAACACTCAAGTTTATAAATAAACATGAAATTATAAACATATATAAGGATAGGATGCAAAATAGATAACAACAAAGATGTCTAATTTACAACAAGATTAATGTGATCAAAGTAATCATCCCAAAATTTAGTAGCAATATCAAGGTCCTCTTGAATTGCGTCCAATTGTTCATTAATGTTTTCTTGATTATTTGTGAAAACCATAATACAAATACCTAATTCATATGCAATGTCACTTTGATCAATGAATAAAGGTTGTGGGATAATGGGGAGATCAAATATGCTAACAATATCATGCACTAATCTAGGCAGAGTCATCTACATGTGAAAGACATATTTTTAGAAAAAAACATGTAGGATTTAATAGGTTTTTAGAACTATGAATGTTATGAAAATAAACCTAAAATCTATTTTTATAGTTTAACAGGTATCAATGATGATCTTATAGGATCAACATCGATTCAAATGAATCGATGTCGATTCTAAGTAAAATGCTAAACTATGAAAATAGGTGATAATAATGACTTGTAAAATTAATAAATGATGAAAACCAAATGGAAATGTTGACACAGAGGTGAAAAGGATAGTAAGCTTTAAATATGAATGAATTAACATAAAATACTAACCTTTAATGTCTTAAAACATGTAAATAAAGAAGACTATAAAAGTATGCTAAAAAACCTTCAAAATCCCTTGATAGTTACATGAATAGAGGTTCCATAAGGTGAAAAAGTGTTGAAAATGTTCATACATAGGTTCCAATAAACATATAGTAGAGGTTCATAATCAGAAAATATTGTGTGTATCCCCTAAGCCGAGGAGGCTCACTGTATATTTATGGATCGGTGTCATTTTAGGTCGATCGATGTTGATCTTGAAGAATCGACGTTGATTTACCTAAAATGGGTGGAGGCGATATTTAGGCCATATAAAATGGTTGTTTATAGGGTAAAGATAGGTTTAACTGATGTCCAAGTTGTTAGGTTGTTTAAACCATGGGATGGGTTTGCTAGGAGGTTGGGAGGGTTTTTGTTTTTTATTTGTTTTTATGATTTTATGGTTAAGGATAGTAAAATAGGGTTAATTACTATTTGAGTATAGTAATTAACTTAATTAACTCATGTGGTAAAGGAAAATGGGTAATTATTTCAAATAATTATGAATGGAGACATTATGTTAGAGATGAAGGATAACACAATGATGCACCATGTTAATACCCAAAGGTGTATAAAACTAGCATCTACATTTGGCCTTGATGTTGTCAAATATAAAATACTACCAATCATAGATCTATACAAAGATTGATCTGTAATAGGTGAATCTTCATCTTTACCTTATTTCTTGTACCCATTGGTGTGCCAACTGATGCACAATCCTCAAAACCAAATTTTTTCAACATCTCCTTGGCATATTTATTTTTAGATATGAAAATTCCTTTTTCTAACTAAAATATTTGCAACCTTAATAAAAATGATAATTCTCCAAGCATAGACATCTCAAATTATTTTTGCATATTATCAAAAAATTTGTTTGTCATGTTTTCAATGTTTCCTCCAAATATTATGTCATCAACATATACCATAAAAATCAACTGATACTCACCTTCTATTTTGATGTAGAGATTACTGTCAGTAAAACCTCTCTTGAAACCTTGATCTTACAAGTACTTATCAAGTCTTGCATATGAAGCTTTGGTAGATTGTTTCAATCTAATAGTGCTTTCTTCAATCTGCATACATGGCTACTATAATTTGAGAAAATAAATCCCTCAGGCTACTCAATGTAAACCTCCTCTTCTATATTCCCATTCAGGAAGGTAGACTTGACATCCATCTAAAACACTTTGAAATTATTAAACACTACACATGCAATAAATATTCTAATAGCCTCTAGCCTTTCTACTGGTGCAAAAGTTTCTTCAAAATCTATACCCTCAATTTGAGCATATCCTTTACATAATAACCTTGATTTATTCTTGGTAACTTCACCATCTTCATTCAATTTATTTATGTATACCCATTTTGATCCTATCACATTTTGATCTTTTGGTCTAGGCACTAATTCCCAAGTATCATTATTTTATATTTGATTTAATTATTCATCCATTGCCTTAACCCAATTCTCATCATGTCTAGCTTCTAAAAAAAATTAGGTTAAATTTTGGATAATAAAGAAAAGTTAACTTTCTCAGAATCACTTACCATCATCCTTCTGGTGCAAAATCCTTCATTTATGTTCCCATTGATGTCACTCTTATTATGATTTATATGAATATATTTGGATGGGGTCTTGGTTTCATTTTTCTCCTTCTTCTCATCCTCATTTGATTCTTCAAAATCTTCTTCAATGATTTGAGGAGTGTCTACTAGATCATTGACTCTTTGTGCTACATCTTCATCTATCCTGACACTTGAAATTTTATAAATCTTCTTGGTTATTTTGTTATAACATTTATAACATTTAATTTTTCTTGAATACCCAAGAAATATACTTTCATTTATTCTAGATTCAAACTTACCCAATTTTTCATCCGTTCTCTTTATGAAGCATCTGCTGCCAAAAATTATGAAGTAATCAATTATAAATAGTTTGCATTTCCATAACTCATAGGGAGTCTTGTCACTATTGAATCTCAACAATGATCTATTATGAATATACACTACTATACCTACTACCTCTATCTAATATTTATCTAGTATTTTGGAATCATTTAGCATTGTCCTCATCATCTCTTGAACTATTCTATTTTTAAGATCAACTACTCCATTTTGTTGTGGAGTTCTGGATGTTGAATAATGTCTCTTTATCCTATAGTCTTATGAATTCTCCTCCTTGATATTATCTCAGGCACTTAATTTTCAAATCAGTTGCATTCTCAACAAAAGACTTGAATTCTTTAAAGTGGCTGAATGCTTCTATTTTTTTTCAAAAACATCACCCAAGTCATACGTGTAAAATCATCAATAAGAAACATGAAATATTTCTCATCCTAAATAATTTGAGTTCTCATAGGTCCACATAAATTAGTGTGAACAAGCTCTAACATTTTAGTGGTCAATTATTCTTTTGTTTTGAACCTTCTTCTAACCTACTTCCCATGTTGACATGGTTCACAAAGTGTGCTGGAGGGTTTTGTAATATTTGGAAGATCTCTAACTACATGCTTCTTGATGATGTTGAAAATATTGTCAAAATTTATATGTTCCTTTCTCTTGTGTCATAGCCAACTTTCCTCAACCTGACTCATAAAACATTTTTGACCTTTGATATTTGATAACATATACAAATTGTTGCATATCCTCTAAGCATCTACAATCAACACATCTAAATTTGTTCTCCTAATTTCACAAACTTCTACATAAAACTTTAATGTGTGTCCTTGATCACACATTTAACTTACACTCAATAGATTATGCTTAAGACCTTCTACAGATAGAACATTTTTAGTCTTAGTTCTACCATTATCCAAAATTAATGTACCTTTTTCAACTATTCTAGTAGTGGTATTATCTCCAAATTTCATTGTGCCACTATTGATCCTATTTCAAGTTATGAACTTACTCTTGTCTCCTACCATGTGCCTTAAACATCCACTATCAATGAAGTATGACTTTTCTTCATTTCTTGCATGCAAATCTGTTTGGACTAATATAGACTTTTTAGGTTGTTTCTTCTACCATAACCTTGTCTGAACTTTCTTCTTGATGAATGGATCCTTGAAACTTTTGTCATTATTAATTGAATTTAATATGCTTCTATAATACCAAGATATATGTCTAAAATTATTTCACTTGTAACATATTATGGTCTCTTTATCAAACCCTAATAGAGGAGCAAAAGAGTAATGGCTTTTGCTTGACTATGCATGAGTTTCCTTCTCCTTATTTATGAAATTGTTAGCTCTTTTCTGACATTCTATTCTCTTATGACCATAACTATTACAATAAAAATAATAACCATAAAAATAGAACCTATTCTTATTTGTGTATCTTTGACCCAATTGTCTTTTTTAGCTTTGTTCCTTCCAACCTTCTTTGTTTGAGTTGTCTTCTACATTCTTAACTTCTTCCCCTTTTATTTCTTGTTTTATAAGAGCTTCAACATAGCTATTTTTCTTTTTAAATCTGATACCTATCTTATCTAATATTGATTTTTGACTTTCTAATATCTTATTCAAGATATTAGTGTTATTCTCAAATTTTGAATCAGACTACATTATTTTTTTCTCAAGATCTACTTTTAAAGAGACTATTTCAACAACATACCTTTCACATTCTTCACTTAATTTTTACACCTAAGCTGTTAGATATTCTTCAATATTTTTGGCTTCTTCAATGTGTGCTTGTAGATCTTCAATTATTTCCTTTGACTCCTTTTCATTTTTCTTGATCTAGAGCTTTAATCTTTGATTCTTTTTCTCAAGAGCTTGTAATTATTCTAAGGCACAAATGAGTTCTCCTTCTAGATTCACCTTAGCTTCATCATGTTCTTCTTATTTATCATCTATACTTTTACTTATGGAGGCATCTTCATGTATGGTCATGAATAGAATCTCTTCTTCATCTGAGTCATTGACTCTACTGTCTTCAGCTGAGCTAGGATCTTTAGAATATAAAATCTTCTTATTGAATCCCTTATTAAATTTCTTCTTGTATGTAGACTTTCCTTCTTCATTGTCATCATTATTTTTATCTGGGCACTTATCTACAAAATGTCCAATCTTACCACATTTAAAATATTTAAATGGTAATTTTTCTTGATATTTAACTTTGTCCTTTTTTAGTTTACAAATGAATAGAGATCCATTATCATCTTCCTCATTGTTAGAGTTGTCACTTGATTCTTTAATTTTAGCCTTATCTTTCTTTGATGTCTTGAAAGTAGCTTCCCTCTTTGAGGTTTTCTCTTGTTCGGTCCACATCTCATATGCCATAAAAATACAATGTAGTTCATCAATTTTAGCTTGGATAGATTATTCATCTCCTCAATTACTGAAATATTTGTATCATATCTCATTGGTAGAGATATCAAAAAAGTTTATACCATTTCTAATTCTTCTAACTTTTCTCTAAGGCCTTGAATTTGATTAACTATTTGATCAAACTGTAAAAGATAACTTGTTATGTTTTCTTCCTCTCCATCTTCAAACTCTCAAACTATCTTCTGGAAGTTTGGAGCTTAACTTGTTGAACCTTTCCATCACCTTTGTAAATATTCTCAAGATTTACCCAAGTCTCATGAGAATATTTTCATTGCATAATTTTAACAAATTCTAATTCACATAAACCACATAAAATAACATTTAAATCTTTAGCATTATTTTCACTTGCCTTCTTTTATACTAGAGTAGTTGCAAGTATCTATGGCTCTTCATATTCCTTCACCACTACTTGCCAAATGTTGAATCCAAGGGACATCAAGTAAGTCCTCATCCTTATGATCCAAAATGTATAATTTTTCCCATCAAACAAAGGTGCCTTATTTTTAGAAAAACCTTCATGTGATCCAACCATCATGCTTTCCCCAATCTACCTTCAAGCTATTAAACTCTTTTCAAAAGAACCTAGTCTAAAACAAATTGTTAATCATGGAATATACTAAGAGGGGGGTGAATCAGTATATCATATATATTTTAAATCTTTTACTTAATCAAACTCCACTTAACCATACATTCAAGATATGCAATAAAATTGAAACACTATATTTTTATGTGGAAACCCAAAGTGGAAAAAACCATGAAGAAAAATCTCAAGTATATGAATGAGCACCAACTTAAATTACAAAGTTCACAAGCACCAACTTGTAGAATCACCAATCCCTTTACCAAGCACCAACACAACAACTATTTGTGAGCACACACAAGAGAAAGAGAGACACTATATTTTTATGTGGAAACCCAAAGTGGAAAAAACCATGAAGAAAAATCTCAAGTATATGAATGAGCACCAACTTAAATTACAAAGTTCACAAGCACCAACTTGTAGAATCACCAATCCCTTTACCAAGCACCAACACAACAACTATTTGTGAGCACCAACCCATAGGATCACCAATGCCTCTTGTGTATAAAACACAACTACCTCTCAATGTTACTTTCTCAACAAATGATATAACTCTACAATATCTCTTTCTATTCTCTCCTCTTTTCTTATATAAAAAAATTCAAAACCATGCACTCTCTTGCATATTCCAAATGGCTTCTCAAGCCTTTATTTATAGCTTTTCAAATGACCTTTGGCATTCACCCTTTGTGACCCTTCACTCCTCATGGAAAATGGTGCCAAACTTACATGACCCTTCAAATCCTTTTATTTGAAAAGTCAAATGGTGACCTTTCATGAGCAAATGCATCCTTTCCCTTTTTGTATTTATCCTAGTGACCTTTCTAATTCCTTAGCATGACTATTCATGGAAAAATTCACCCTTCCTCTTTTGTTTTCACTTGGTGACCCTTAGAATTCCTCAAGGTGACCCTTCATGGGAAAACACATCCTTTCCTCTTTTGTCTTTTCTTCATGACTCTTTGACTTCCTCATGGGCCCTCTTTTTTACTTTATGAAACCAAAAATATATTCATTAAAAAAACCTCTCCTTGACTTCCTATTTGGGCCCTCTTATTGACTTAAAAAAAAATATGAACATTAAAAACAACTTTAGAAAATAAATGTTATGGGGCCTTTGTCACCAACAATGCTAGACCTTTGACATCAATGACAATATTTCCAACAAAGGAATTATAAATTTTGGACCAAAATAGAGGGTAAATCAGAGATAAAATTAGAAACCCTAGGGAAAGGTTCTATTTTTTTTTAAATTAAGACTAAAACCCTAATGGAATCTTAGGTCTTGACGATGTTTGAATAAAACACAGGTTCACCAAAAAATTTATCTAAAATGTGAATTAATACAATATTAATCCTAAATTAGATAAACTAATAGAATGTTGATTTTTATGTAAAATTATTGAAACAAGAAATATAATTTAGGTTTAAAAAGTATATATTATGACAATAAAGTTTGACAATTTGTAGTGAGGAAAATAAAGGGATAAATAGACACTTATCTTGTTTTGAGTATTCCATGATTTTTGTGAGTTAAAAAATTGACTTAAGACTTTGAATGATGACTGTAATATGCTCACTTTAGAATAAGTGAATTTTTTAATCTTAAGATATAATTGAAGGTTTAGAATCTAGCTGATAAATGTTGAGGAGTTTAAAATGTTCATTTCCACTTTCACAGTGTCTATTTGATGCATGTGTAAACCATAAATATCAAAACCATTTCTTGTAGAACATGAAAAAAAAATATGATTAGATAACAAAAGGTGAGGGGGGAATGGGGTGGTGAGAATGGCCGATTTATTCTTAAAACCCCATATAACTTATCACTACCTACATAGTCCAAATGGACCTCAATCTGATATAGTTATCCCTTTATGGATGTATCATGACATGTAAATTTATATAATTATTCTCATTTTTCACCCTTGGTAGATGCAAGTGTAGTAGTGCTTTATAATATACCTATATTCAATGTTACTTTTAATGGACCTTGAAAGTGTGAGAATACTCATTTGTATATACTCGGTGTTTTCTCATGAATATGTCTAGTTTATATCATGTGTGTGTGAGAACACTTGATAGTGAATGCCTTATAATAATTTTGTTTATATATGTTGGGAGAGGATGTACACCGGAAGCACACAATTTGATTACTAATACCAAGCAACTTAATATGCGGAAATTAACCAGATTCACCAAGTAACTAGAATTCAGAATAACACAGCATATGAGAGACAATACCAAATTGTATTAACACTTTATACAGAAAAGAATACAATAAAGAAGATGCCACTTCTTCTCCACCACCTTACAGAGGTTTCCCACACCTCAAGTGAACAGTAATTCTTCTCCCCAAAGCTCTCCCTCTCACAGGTCCCAACACCCAACTCAAATACAGAGTTGGTGTTCACCTCCCGTGCTCCACGCACACCACAAGTGCTCCACGCACTCCACAAGTACTCAAGGTACTTCAAGTAGATCTCCCATGAATCTGTAACAACCTGCAATTCAACAGACCATACTTATGGAAGGAACTCCCTTGCCTTCCTCTTGCTCTATCCGAGTACAAACCTGTACTCCAAGTAGATCCTGCCTGATACTGCTCCCTGTAGTGTTGCTATCTGTATGACCTTGCACACCTGCAAATCAATCAATGGTTCTAATCACCTGTGAACCTCGACCTTGCACACACATACACCTGCAGATCAACGATCTTACTTACCATGTAGATCTCCTATATAGGCCATGCAACTGTGACCAAGATCCTACACTCTTGAAGAACCCAGCTGGCTCTCCAATCCAGCACCAACACACTTGGTACTGTGGCACTAGGAGGAACGCACCATAGCTCTACCTCACACACAGAAGGAGCTTATAATTATGCTCTCTTACTCCCTAGCACACTTTTCCAATACAACCATGAGTCTATTATATAGAACTCATCCAAACAATGATTAGACATCTAATTACAATAATTAGATCCGCAGCTATGAGTCTAAAATTAGCACTCATCATGCAAACACTCGGTTCGTTAGCTAACTGCCCGTAATCAGCTCGCAGTCGAACCACACAGGCGACCGACGCCGGTCCCTGTCTGCCTGGAGGTGACCGACGTCGGCCGATATATGACCGACGTCGGTTGCTTCTTTGTGCTATCCCGCCGACGTCGGCTGATCAGACCGACCCCAACTTCTTCTGCAACTCAGCAACCTTCAGCAACCTCCTCTCCTGTTTGCATCAGTGAAGCTTTTAGCTCCACAATCCTAACAATCTCCCACTTGGAGATAAACAGCTGCACTATACCTGTACCTGTACTCCGTCTAATCTGTTTCCTGGTTTGTATCCCTCTTCAAGCTCCCACCTGAAGACAACCCACCACACATCCCGTGGTGTACCACCTGTCATCCGAGTAACCTGCCACATCCGAACCTACAAATACATGTAGTGAAGTCCTGACCCTGCATAGCAACACCTGCTGCCGGTCCCTCTCAGAAAACCTGAGAATCCACTTCCACGAATTGGCTCCTAACTCTCTGACAGCTCCCACTGCATGGGAATACTCAGGTCTATACCAGACCTCATGTGATTTCGGACACTGTACCTGTCCAGCGCTTAGTGTGCTCCTGGTTCTGCATCCTGAACCTCGCCAACACCTGATTCACATCAGCTCCCACTCGAGACAAAATCAACCTGTGATCTCCATGCCTCCCATGTCAAAGAATTCCGCTGCTCCAAACTCCTCATGACATGCCACTGAACTAATCTTACCCTTAGCTCAGCAAAACCCTGTATGTACACCCCTGCTAGCTAGCATACTATCCACATACAGCAACAGAATGATGTCATGACTCATCATCCCCCTGGTAAGACAAACCACAGTAGTTACCTGACACTGACTGAAGCCATGCTCCGTCCTCCACCTGTCAAAACCTGTACCACTGTCCTGCAGCTCCACAAGACCATATACCTGATCTTCCGTCTCACGTATCCGTTCTCTCCATTCTTCTACTAAGGTATCCATTCGTCTCTGTGCTTTCATACCTGCTGGCATCCCTTCCAAAACACACCTGTCTGGTTCTCCTCCAAGGAATCACATCCTCATCCATGCCAAGCTCACACCTGTTTCCTGGATCCTTCCTGCTATACAATCAGCAACAAGTATGAAGAAGAGGAACAACGAATTTGAGGGCCTACTTACGCCTTCAGTCCTCCGTATGGGTGTTTGAGACTCCTTGACAGCGTGCTGTCCACCCAAAATCCGTTTACAGTGACCGACCTCGGTCACTCCACAGTCTGCATCCGACCGACGTCGGTTCCATGCGTCTGTACCTGACTACCAACCTGCCTGCACTGGTGTCCCTGCTGCCAACGTCGGTTCTCCTAACCGACATCGGTCTTACAAACTACCGACGTCGGTCCCATGACCGACATTGGTCTTACCCTGCCCGACATTGCCGGCTTCGGTCTGCACATGACCGACATCGGCATCTGTCTGTTCGACGCCGGTTCCTCCTGACCGACATCGGTGTCTGTGTTCGCCTGTGAGTGATGACTTTTTACCTACGAGCTTCTTTGAATCAAAATCCATGTCCAAACTGCCCTGCTCAGAAGTATCCAGCCACATACACTGGGTTCTGTCCGCCATCTCCTCCATAAACACCAAGGCTTTCCAGTTCTTAAGCCTGTCAAATATATCTGTCTTCCGCTTAAGAACATGCATCTCCTTCCTGCTCATGTGACCAAGCCTACGAAGCCACGTCTCCGCAACAAAAGAAGAATCAGTAATATAAACAAGTAGATAAAGGATACCTGTTTTCTTACCACCAACTAATTCAAGTGCATCCGCTGTGAGAGTTTTTGTGCATCTCTCATCACCCAATCTTTCTGAAGAAATTAGCCATATCTCCAAACCTGGGACCTGCATGACCTTCATCAACACCTGTGTGTTGGCCGCCTGCAATTTCAGCTTCACTTCCCCTTTGCCAATTCTTTGGCAAGGCTCACCAGCTCCTCTACCTGGAACTGCATGGAAAGAGGCAACCGAATCTTTTATCCAAGATTCAACTTTATCCAAGAAACCTGCAAACACATCCTGTGCAACAACACCTGCTACATCTGTATCTTCAGTTTCTTCATGCTGATCTGTTACCAACCAAAAATAATCTTTTACCTGCTCTTTCTTTCCATAGGACCGTGAGTGACCATCTGTGCTTTTCAACTCCTCCATTCTTAGCTTACTTTGATCTGCAGTTGCTCTACTCCCACTCGATCAGAAACACCTGAGAGTGCCCTGTAACCAAAAAACAAAACCTGCTTCCTCCAACCTCAGCTCAGATACCACCTATTGGTATCAAGATCAAGAACCTACAACCAAGGCTCTGATACCACTTGTTGGGAGAGGATGTACACCGGAAGCACACAATTTGATTACTAATACCAAGCAACTTAATATGCGGAAATTAACCAGATTCACCAAGTAACTAGAATTCAGAATAACACAGCATATGAGAGACAATACCAAATTGTATTAACACTTTATACAGAAAAGAATACAATAAAGAAGATGCCACTTCTTCTCCACCACCTTACAGAGGTTTCCCACGCCTCAAGTGAACAGTAATTCTTCTCCCCAAAGCTCTCCCTCTCACAGGTCCCAACACCCAACTCAAATACAGAGTTGGTGTTCACCTCCCGTGCTCCATGCACACCACAAGTGCTCCACGCACTCCACAAGTACTCAAGGTACTTCAAGTAGATCTCCCATGAATCTGCAACAACCTGCAATTCAACAGACCATACTTATGGAAGGAACTCCCTTGCCTTCCTCTTGCTCTATCCGAGTACAAACCTGTACTCCAAGTAGATCCTGCCTGATACTGCTCCCTGTAGTGTTGCTGTCTGTATGACCTTGCACACCTGCAAATCAATCAATGGTTCTAATCACCTGTGAACCTCGACCTTGCACACACATACACCTGCAGATCAACGATCTTACTTACCATGTAGATCTCCTATATAGGCCATGCAACTGTGACCAAGATCCTACACTCTTGAAGAACCCAGCTGGCTCTCCAATCCAGCACCAACACACCTGGTACTGTGGCACTAGGAGGAACGCACCATAGCTCTACCTCACACACAGAAGGAGCTTATAATTATGCTCTCTTACTCCCTAGCACACTTTTCCAATACAACCATGAGTCTATTATATAGAACTCATCCAAACAATGATTAGACATCTAATTACAATAATTAGATCTGCAGCTATGAGTCTAAAATTAGCACTCATCATGCAAACACTCGGTTCGTTAGCTAACTGCCCGTAATCAGCTCGCAGTCGAACCACACAGGCGACCGACGCCGGTCCCTGTCCGCCTGGAGGTGACCGACGTCGGCCGATATATGACCGACGTCGGTTGCTTCTCTGTGCTATCCCGCCGACGTCGGCTGATCAGACCGACCCCAACTTCTTCTGCAACTCAGCAACCTTCAGCAACCTCCTCTCCTGTTTGCATCAGTGAAGCTTTTAGCTCCACAATCCTAACAATATAGGCATTCTTAGATTTTGAATTAAAATTTAGTGGTGATCATAAATATTCTAATTCAAAAATAAATAAATAAGTATTTGAGGAGGGGTTAAGAAACTTAAAAAGACTCAAGGAAGGGTTAAGAATTGTAGATACTAAAATTGAATATTTATAGAATATTAGTCTTGTAAGTTTGATGATATCAATCAAGGCTCTACCCTTTAGTTCTAGACCTCCCTATTATTGAAAGGATCATAATTTCCATCTCATTATGATTAAATCATTATCTCTTAGTCTGATCCATATAATTTTGATGACCACTATCAATTTCACTATCAATTTCAGATCCATACCTATTTTTTAGCTTCCTGGACACTACCAACCATATATGGAAACTACCATTGGTGGTAGTGTCCATATCCTTAATTAGTGTCTAGTTTCTAAAATTCATCCAAATTTAAACATAGTGAAAATCTAAGGGTTAGCCTATTTGTATAATTAAACCCTACCATGAGATGTTTTCAAAAGATGTGGTATAAATACAAGTCTCATTCTCATTCATTATCTAGAAAATACCAAGAAAGAACCTAACAATACTCATTCAATCAATTTCACAACTATATTATTATACCCTATTCATCCCTATTTATTTATTAATCATAGGAGCATTCATAAAAAATATGTGAAGCATTAAAAGAATAGCTCATGAGCGATATTTGTCAAGTTATAATCTATATCACTGCATGCATCATCATATAATATATTGCACCTTGCATCCACACACTCCCACACATATGGTATATCTACATAAGTTACAATCCCTCCTTGAAGTATTAGATATATAGGTAGTGATCAATGACATAGGAGTCGTTGAGGTCAGATAGACATTGTGAGCCCCCTAATCCATTTTTGTTAAACTCATTCTAAGGGTGAAGAAGGGTGAAGAGATGGGGTTTGATCAATAAGAGAAGAGATATAACATATATTGTGAATCTGAGTACATCATTAAAAATTTGATAGAAACTAAAAATAATGAATTTAATCACATTTAGATCTAATCATTATTCCATACTGGACACCTGTGTAACATTCAGACACTAGCATTGATGGTAATGTCTAGATCCAATAGTAATGTCTATAGTTATAGATGTACAATTATATAGTCTGAAAACTAATCCAAAATCTTGATCATGCACACTTTTTGCTTGTTTTTAGTCTAGATGTAATTACGCATACTAAACCCAACTATGTATCATTTCTATTTTATATTGAAATCAATAGAACATATTTCAAATTTGGTACTTTTTATATTTAACATATCTCATTGTTATAACTCAAAATATTCATTTATTTGAGTTTCAATCAATTGGCCTTTTATAGATTATTTTATCACCCTTATGCTTGAATTATTTATATATTCTTAACCCTATATCCAAACACATCTAAATTTAGGGTTAAACATTTGGTGAACTCGACCACTATGTCGCTTTATGAAAATCCTAGATTACCCTAAGGTTTTCATTATCCTATAATTTTTCCTTATTTTCTTAAAGATTTATTCTATTATCTATATGTAACCTAGGCCTAGTCCTAGGTTAGGTGGTTTTTATATTGAAATTTTGGAGATTCATTTTTTACCACCTAAGATGACTCAAACCAATGAAGTATTAAATTATATGCCTAATGAAAGTACCAATTATGAAAATGAACAAAATTATGAAGAGGTTATCATAGAATATGATTTTGATCATGAAAATAATGAACATGAAGAACTAAATAAAGAACAAGTGAAAGATATTGTTATGTTTCAAGAACATATTTGTAAAAATCTTGAGGATCTTGATGAGATCCTCAAAACCATATTGAAAACTAAAAAATCAAAAGGCACAAATGAATTATCCCTCCCCTTAATCACATCACTAATTCTTATATCTAGGGGCATAAATTATGTTTTCAAACCATTATTCCCTAAGGACCAATATCCTATTGCTACATCTACCATGTGGATAGTGAATGCTTCAATTTAAATATTAGTTTCAATGCCTATATTAACTAAAACCATGTTTACATCCCCTTTGGTGACTTATCAAGTGTCAAATATCAATACCAATGGGTCTATAGTGCAATCTCTTCTCCAAGTTACAAATGATTTTGAAGGCAAAGTTACCATTATTGAAAAAAATGATTTAAAGTATCCTCATGTTATCGATTCATAAGATGTGTTACATAATCTTTTTTCACCTAAAATATCTTTATACCCTTTTCCAATTGGTTTTGTTGAACCCAAGTTCACAATTTTTTATGTAAAGGGTGATCTTGAAACAACGTCTCCAATATTTCTATGAAACATGTCTTGATTATGCTTCCAATGATAAAATTTTGACCAAATTATTTCTAAGGATCCTAAAGGAATATTATTTACAATGGTTCTATGATTTAATAATAAAATCAATGAGAGAATTTAAACCTATAGAGGATCAATTTATATCACATTTCTCTATCAATATCACTAAAAATATATCATATGCTCAAATTTAAAAGATCAAACAAGGCACCATTAAACCTATCAATGAATATGTTTTGAGATAAAAAATAATTTTGGCCAAAATGACAAATCTAATGATAGGTAAAGATCTTAAATACTTATTATAAAAAAAGTTTGCTTGCCCTATTACATGATTCTATTATTTTCAATAAGTTAAAATATTTTGATGACTTATGCTATGTTGTTCAAGATTGTGAAATTAAACTTATTTCATTGAATAAGCTCAGGTTTATAACAAACACACCAACTACATCTAATTTCAAGTTTCATTTCAAACTAAGATATAAGGTGAAACCTACATAACCTAGAAAGAAAATAAACATAATGATTAATGTAGTGTCATAAAACCCTAATCAGATTAGCTTATCCATTGCACCTAAGAGATAATTTGCATGATTACTTGCGTCTCTAACTTCTTTACTTTAGAAACTTGTGGAGTGTTATCTCAAATCTATCCCTCATCTTATATAGGTTGATACGAATTGAAATAAACCCAAAAGATATGATGCTAATACATATTGTGATTATCATCATGGCCATCAAAATTCTATGAACATATCTTATACCTTGAAACACAATATCCAAGATATATTTAATGACCAAAATGTTACCTTTGATGATCCTCCAAAGGATTCAGGTTTACAACCTAGTGATCACCAAAATCAAAAGATATTCAAATATCCTTTACAAAACCATTATAATAAAGATCCAAAAGTGATAATCGCATATAATGCATGTCCTACTCCATAACATTATGGGAACCCATTAGATGGGATTATTGGTACTTATAGATTCACAATACCTCCTATGGTTCAGAGACCTTCTATTACATTTGATGGTAGTGGAATAGTGGATGATGAATCAGATCTTTATTCATTTTATATTCAATCATACCTTGAAAATCAGTCTATAAATGGTGTTATGATAGATAAATATTCTAGTGAGAGTGTATATACGATGACAGTAATTACACATTTAAGATACACACATGATGATTTATACCCTTCAAACAAAATGTCCATAGCATCAATGGAACATCACAACATGTTATTGGTGATATTGACTTATATTTACAACATGGTCCAACACATTTGGTCACCAAATTTTAAATTATAACATATATATGAGTCTTTGATATGTTATTGTATGACCATGCATACATAAGCTTTTCACACTACATGATTGTATTAAATACATTCATACATACAATAAAATAACAATTTCCATAATTCCATGTCAATATACGATTGAAAAAGAGAAGTTTATTCCAAGATAAATAATTATAAAAAATACTAAGATTCATTATATGTGGAAGGCTAAGCAATAGTCAATCCACTTTCCTAGGCAACACATACTTTAAATACCATTGCAACAGAGATATATAGTGGATTCTATGTAATCCTACATAGTATATTCAGTTACATAGAAAAACTAAACATGTTCTAATTATTGATACTCTAAAAAAAACACATAGCACTAAATTATGGGTTCCATGAACCCCTAATCCTATTATTTTTTCATGACCATAGAGTCCTATGATACATACATAAAGTACCATAGATTCTAGAATTCTAGATATAGCACCTATGCATGCTCCTTGGTAATACCACCAATTTGACATACCATGTTATGAGTTTGGAGATACCTATGATTATCCCTTTGATTAGATCATAGGATATCCTTTTCTAATAAAATATTCTAAAAATACAAAAAAACAAATATTCAATAAAATACAAAAACATTCAAATAATTCAAGAATACAAAAATATTCAACATTCCTATGTTTTATTAGTTCCTTAGCACCTATGTTGTTTGATTTATGTTAGTATATATAATATCATTCCTTTATACATAAACATATGTTTCATCCATATTTTGAGTTTTATATAGGTATATTAAGACACATGATATATGCACTTATAGATGTTGAACCTATCCTCTACCCATATGACATATAGTAGGTTAGGGGAATCTATATATTAAATCATGATTGATACAAGTTACATATATTTTATGATCATTTATAAATTATCATGTTTGAGGTTATATACTAACACTTACACATGTTTATATCCAACTCATATCTTTCACAATGTACTTGATATGTTATATTACACAACATTTTTTGCTAACACATATATGTAAGGACTAGTCTGACATGATTATGCTTTATATATTAAAATTGTAAATTATTTGAGCTTATTTCATTTTTTTATGTTGTCTTGATTTTATAATATTTTAATATGTTCCGCAATTTTTTTCATACTTTCCATTGTACATTGTTTGGACATTTGAATATTTCATTCTATGTTGATTGGACATTTAAATATGTCATTCCTTTAGATTGTGCAAAATTTGAACATGACCCTTGTATGAGGTCTCCATAGACCATATTTTTGCATTAAATTTAGTGTTATTATATGTGTGATTGATTTATTAATAATATTTTACTTATACTCTCTAGATGTTGCCATAATCCATATCACGCATCTTAGGATTTGATGTGATCACATACTATGAGCTTCATTAATATATCTAATTAAACATGTTACTCCTATATGATACATTATTCATACAAATATTATATAGTTAATTTATAATTTTGAGGTAAGGTAACTACCAATTTAATATGCCTTATGTTGAGATGAGTTTTCCTATCGATCTTGGCATGTTATGCGATGCAATGTTGTCTTTTTTACCCTTGTGTTCAGATTACATTGCCTTGGACACTTTATACAATAGTTATTAGTCCCAATTATTTAGGTTAAATATATCTTTGATATTATATTATATGATACTTTGGTACCCTTTTTATTTTACCATGCTTACTTTAGATACATGGTGATGTACATACCTCCTGTTGAGACATGTTTTATGTATTTTGAGACTACACTTATTATGAAGTCCTTTAGACTAAGATAAGTTCCTATATATTATGAGATACTATGTTTGCTTATGCCATAAAAATCATATTCTAAGTAATATGATTATATTCATTTGATGTCATATTACTTGTCCTTATCTCTATGTGTTGAGTATTCGATGTATTAATAATGATAAACTAAATTAATGTTATTTTTCATGTCTCATGAAAGGGGGTTAGTGCATAAAAATATATAGATTTATTTAATCAAAAAACTATTATCAAGGGTGAAATATACTATTTTAATGTTTAAATTGGTTGATATAGTTAATTGAGGAATTGAAAATTCTATTATATACTCATTTTGCCTTAGATTTAGGCTTAGTTATTTACATTATATGTAGAGATCTACTATTATCAATTATTTTAGATATTCTCACCTAATAAAAAAAATTGGTTTAACTTAAAACAATACAAAAAATATATAACCTATGAAAGGTATATGTTTTGGATGAATTAGGTGGAAGTGAGGGATATGAAGTAGGGCCTTCAATTACACACTATCAAAACTTTTGTCGGTCAATTTTGCATTGCATTAACTTCAAGGGATTTTTTTGAAGAGTTGTAGTTGATAAAGGTATTATCTAATTAAACATGTATGCATATAAAGTGATGAGGATTATTTATTATGGGTATAGTGTTACATGCCATGCACATGACTATTAAAGTCTTTCCACAAAGAAAATAATTGGTGGTAGAAAATTATGGCCATACACAATAAATAATTTAGATAAGAGAGTAAATTGGGATTTTAATTTGGTTAAAATGGGTCATGTGCTTTCAACATGATTACACATCTTTAATATGTTTATATTATGGAACAAGACATTTTTTACTTTTAGTAAGCCTTCACATTTTGCATGAGCTCATCGTAGGGAATATGATATTTATTTTGCTTTCAAGTATTCTTTGATGGATGTCCACACCCTTGGGAAAAACATCCATTTTGGAATAGGATAGAAATATAGAGGAGTGATAGAGTGGATGCATATATCCATAGAGAATGCACCCAGATCATGGCCTATAACCACATAAAATGCATCAAGGTCATGGGACTTAGGATAAAGTATTTGGATTTCATTGAGTGAAATCCAGACAGTGTTGTGTGGAGGTGTTCAAGGATTATTTTTTGAGGAATAAGAGTAGGAGTCTAAGAGATAAGTTAGGGTTATTCATTATTCCATATAAAAATATTTCAATGTTTAAAAAACATCAAAACTAGATGAGAGTAGAAGGTAAACACACTCCTTGGTAGTGAAACATGGTTTTTTATAAATCAATTATGAGTCCTAGAGGATATGCTCATTGGTTAGCTACTCCTGCTTAAAATCAAGGATGAAGACATTGATATCTATAAATAGATGTAGTTTCCTTATCATACATGCTATAAATGTTCTTCAAATATTGTTGCATGAGTTACTAGGTAAGCCTTTTGATTTATTTTATACTAATCATATAGTAATGAAAGAATGCATAGGCAAAATAAGGAATAATGTTTTTTAGTTATAGTTAGTGATAAAAATAATGATAAGGTTAGTTTTATAATGGTATCATGGAGATCTCGATAAAGCTTAATGTAGGTTTTAATAATGTTCCTTGTGGCAATAAATGACCACTTTATTTACAAAGTAGGTTGTCTTCAACTTTGAGTGGCTTGGTGTTGGTTAGTAAAATGTCACAAGCAATCTAGAATGGTGTGACTTGACCCTATTTTATACTTATACCCTATTAGTTTAATTTTATTCTCTTTGTAAATTTACACAAGTTGATATGGAATTCCATTTGTTAAGCTTATAGATCTAGTTGGAGCATAACTATGATAACTTATGCTTGGTCAATCATCATGTGATGAATAATTGTAGTGTCATAGTTTAAGGGATATATATATATATATATATATATATATATATATATATATATATATATATATATATTTCATCAACAATCCTTTCTTTTATTCCATTTTTTGTCTTAACATGTGCATTATAAGTGATGATAAGGTTGATGCAGCATTAAGTCTTGATTGGTGATGTGGCATAATGAAGGGCATATTAAGGAGATAATCATTAGTTGGATAGTTTTGAATATATGTATAATTATAGATCCATATCCTAGTTAATTTTATGATTATAATGTTTCTTTTTAAAGTCTTTAAGGAGACATTGAGAGGTAAGTGGTCTTACAATGATTGATAGGTGAATATAATTTAATGAGACTCTATTTTATCTCCCAAAAATATGAAATGAACCATCATTAAAGAGTTATTTTCCCCCTCTACCAGTTATCTTTTTGGTTTTATAAAACTACAATTGGGAAATGAATAAGGATAAAATAAAAAGACATTTACTAGGATGGTTGAATAAATAAATTTAATATTTTGTTTTCATTAAAATAAATGAATAAAGTATAGGAATTGTGTCTTACTTTGTTCTCAAACTTAACACATTTATAAATCTTGATCAATAATTGCATATTGATGTGAAAAGGTAGCTAGAACAATATGAATTGTAAGATATATCTTATTTGAGTCTTTATGGTAATCAAGATGAATTATTATATATTAAAGAATAATTTTTTAATTTATTGAATTAAATACATATATAAACATAGAATTATATTTTTTTATGGTCTCTATTTGCACCAAAAATATGTGTTGTATAAAAAGGATTCAATTTTTTATCATAATAAGAAAAGTTATTTTTTCTGCCTCTTTCATTGAATTATTTAATTGATATGAAGGATGTATAATGGTTTAATCACTAAAATAGTTTATTTAATGAATTAAATATTTTAATAATGTCTAAGAGACCAAATTTTTATAAAGAATGAGAACTCCATCTAGTAACAAGATTTGATAATATCTAAATATTGAGAATCCTTATTGTTAGAAGCATAATGATTGGGGGTGAATCAATATTTAAAACCTTTACTAAAATTACATTTAAGCATTCATGAACATTAATTCAAACATGTAGATCAAAAAATGACTAAGTAACCATCCACATATGCATGAAACATAAGAACACAAGATAACACAACTTATAAGTGGGAAACCCTCAAGGGGAAGAAACCCCATTGATCCATACAAATGGAATACAGTCCTATAAGATAAAATATTAAGTTGAGTGAATCATGATATTAACATGGATCACCAACCCCAATTAGCTAAGCACCAACCTAGTTAGGCTTTAACAAGCACCCACATGCAAGGAGGCACCAATCCCCAAGATGACTTAGCACCAAATCAACCACCTAAAAAAATGATCACATTTATAACACATTTTTTCTCATAAAACATATGGTGATCACCTTATTCATCTCTTCACACACTTCTGTCCCTCTCAAAACTACCTCTAGGCTTCTTCGCTCTACCATGTCTCTTCAAGACTAATTAGGTCATATGACCTTGGTCACCGTAATTAAACCTCCTATTATATATTTATGATTGTATATGTACAAGCATATTATGGCCTACATTAATTCCTTATTCCCCTCAATGTGATATTTTATTTGTGTACCCTCTACACACACAAATATGCCTAAAATTGCCTTGTATTTATATAAGCCTCTTGCTCATATCCTTCTTGGCCAGCCAAACACACTTTCCCTCTTAGTTTAGCCATGGAATATATCTTATGAAATATCATAAAAATTAATAAAATTTTCTTTGAGTCCCTTTATGTCTAAGATACCTCAATTAGGCCTCATTTCATCTTTAGGTCTCATGGAGACTCAATCCCATTAAGTCTACTTTAGGACATGTTACACTTTGCCTTCATTGGAACACATTAAAACATATCACATGACATTAAAATATCATATTCCAATGAAATATACCCTTTAAAATATCATATAGGCTTCATAACACTTTTTAGCTTCAACCACCACTTAAAGCACACCATTAGTACTATTCACAATTAGTCCTATGCATACCCAAGAAGTATGTCTTGAAATATTACATACAAAACACCAATTATCTAAAAAAATATAGAAAAAAATTACATATCAAAAAACCTCATGACCTTAGGGTCATCAAAAAATTCATTATAAACTTCAAATTAGGGTATACATTCTCAAAATCTTCTCTGCAAAGTGGTCATTTTGAACTGCCAACTAGCCTCAAAACGTAGTCATGGAAACTTGCACTTTTGACACCTAAAAGAACACAATCAGGGAATTATAAAAAATTAACATTATCATACAATATCCTAAAAAAACTCTAAAAAAATATCATAAGCTGTATTGGCAATTATTGGTCTTGTAGACCAATTTGTTGAACTTCTCTCTCACAGACCTCACTTAGCTAGTCAAGCCATTTTGGCTTCAACATTTTCACTAATTTCACTAAGTACCATACCTTTAAAAAAGAATGGATATGAAATAAAAGTCATAAATAGAAACATAATGTACATTATAAGCTTTAAATTATGGCATAGAGTATCAAACTCATCGTTGTAACTTGCTTACCTAGAATTGCCAGTTTGCCTTGATGCACAATCATGGTGACAATGACCTTCAGTCACCTATATGATCATTAAAAAGACTATTGATTCATTTTTATGGTCTTATGATATAATTATACCATTTATATATATATATAAATATAACATGGTCAAATGTAAATATTGGTCCTACATACCAATCTCATGACCTCATAGTACACATACCTCACTAAGCTAGACAAGTCAACTTATGTGAAACATTTTGCTATATAAAATGATATAAAAAAATAATATCCAAAATTAAAATGTATTAAAATTATTTAAAAATGTATCCATTCACTCAGATTCATCTATATTCCATGTTAACACATCCCTAATCATCTTCTCACTTCTACCTAGTTTTCTCACTGTTTGCACCATTAGGCTTGCTAGCGAAAGGTTGTCTTAGATGAATTATTTAGCACACATAAATGATATAAATCTTCCAAAAAACCTCATGTAAACAAACTATAAGTCTCAAAAAATTTCCTCTATCCTTTTATAAACTTTGACTTGGTTAACTCTGACTGATACAATAATTTTCCAAGAAACTAGCACTTTCTTATAGGGTCTACTCACACACCTAACAAACCAATCACACCTAGAGATATCTAGGAGATATTAATATAATATACAATAACTTAAATATCCATACCATTACATTTTTATCACTTTATAACAACTTCTTTCATATTGGGTCGCTATTAGGGTTCTTTGAGGGTTTAAACCATCTTCTAGTCTTAACAATCATTCATAAAACATAACCCCTTAATACAAAAAATAATTCCTAGAATTTTGATATAGGATCCTTCCCAATATACCATGAATATATTAGATTCTCATGTATAGTTTACACATGCCAATGAATACATGAAAGTCCTTCTCATTTTTGCATGCCTTCATTCTATGCAATTGAGAGACCTCAAAAACACCTTTCATGCCTTTTATTATAAACAATGGCTTTAGAATTTGTAAAAATTCTTGAAATAACATATCATACCTTTTAAAATACTCACTTTTCCATACTTATCTTTAAATCTTAATCTCATACCTCATTTGGCCACCATCTCTCTCTTTGCTCTCTAGACCTTGACCTGTAAACCACATTAGGCCTAAAATCAGACCTTTAAGCTTCTTTCCATGTAATATCCACCTCATTATCAAACTCAATAAACCTATATCATAATCAAACACTAATTTAAATCCTTCATATGCCTTTACAATACCTTATGACACCTCATTAGTTCATGTAGGGTCTTGAACTGGTCTAGTTACAAACTAGATCTATAGGTTCTACCCTTGTAGGCTCACATTGAAACTCTCATTAATGCTTACATATATTTATCACATTCCTTACATGTTACCTAGAAAATGTCATACCTATGCACATACATCTTCATGCTCACCATGCACATGTTCATTCATGACATGACTATGCATAGGCTACTTAAGCACTTGTCCTTAAAGACCTACCTCAAAACACTTATGAAGGCTCACACACCTAACTCTCAAGCCCATACAATTCCAAATAAATTATTACATGCCTAATATTACTCACTTCATCATTCTACCTACACATACATTCTCATAAGGTGTAGATAAGGATTTATAAGACACCTTGATGCCTTGACCTATTCCTTCCACATCATTACCTTAACACAACATCAACCAAGCATATATAAGACACTTGGAGCTATACCTTTATCTCACATGGAAATAACTACATACCTTCAATGCTCATAATCTTGTCACAACACACACTACCAACTAGCCATGCTCATTGATTAAAACAACTACTTGACATCAACCTCATTCATCATGATTACATTATCTCTCATAGTAATAACACTTACTATGTTGGCATTAGAACTCATAATGACTTTAAAATAACCTTGTCACATTAGGCTTACATGTTCATACATCAAAGACCACTCACCATGCATCTTCACCAGATGCATCTAGACATCAATAACACCACACTTTGACATTAATTACATTAGATTTACATCAATGACAATACTATGCCAACAAAATACCCCTTTGTAATTGATGGAAAAACACACTACAGTCTAATCAATCTCTTCTCCCCCAAACTAGTCTTTCTCCCCCTTTGACATTAATGATAAATGGTCTTACACAAATAACTATTTGATCCTTAGACCTGAACTTCATGAAACTACACAATGAAAAGCTAACCAAATACTCACCTTAGGTTCATACCAGTTGTTGCAGACAACTTCTAGAAAATCACTTGAGTTTCTCCTCAAGAAACAATGCTTCTTATGTCATCTACATCTTGATTGAACTACATATAGAGCTCCATCTCAAATTTTGATTATTCTTAATATCCTTAGATGTCTGACATCAACCTCAAATCTACATTCATACTAACTTGAATTTTCACATGTCTACCTTGATCCTTTAAATCATAGAGCTAATAAGCTCCCCCTATGTCCAAACTTTATTTTTGAGTCACATAATTAATAAAATTATCTTCTGACCTCCTTCATGTTTGATTGGACCTTCTACCTTTATTCACACCATAAAGACTCTTGTTATCACCCTCTTAGCTTCATAAGACATTTTTTTATCCATATACATCATGATAACCCTTCTTGTATTAGTTCACTACTCATTAGGTCTATGAAACACCTAGTTCACTATCTACTAGACTTTTATCTTACCTGATCACTTTTACCTCACACAACTAGGGCATACCAAACATATATACCTATGATACATGAACCAAAGGTTATCTTCATATTTATATATAAATCACACTCAATGACTATGAACATAAAACATCTCTATAATCAATGCTTGTCTACCATGTCTATTAGGTCTATCTATAATCAAAGATATTATTCCAACGGGACAATCTAGTCCTCCATACTAGAGCAAAGATCAATCATGTTATTTCCATATGTAATATCAGATCTTATTCTTGAATCAATCTATATCCTTCATGTTTCTCAAGCACCATGACATAGACCTCATCATGACATCTTCCTTACATTATTTTGTCAACTAAGTATGTGCTTACATGCTTCACTATGGTAGAACTCTAGCATAACTTGTCTTCTTCATGATATGAAAAATGAGACTATACAACATGTGCCTTGATCCTCCATGATCTTAAGTCCATATTGATACACATATAACACTCAACTCTCTCTCACAACTAGATCAACAAACAAAATCATAAAAAATTTCAAAAATCATGTTCCCCTTAACTCCATGCTTACCTCTACTCAAATAACAAAAGCAACCACTCTCTTGACAAAGAACTCAAATCTACCAAGCTCCCCCTTAGACCAAGCATGTATCAATTAATTCAATAAATCAACAAAGAAATATCATATAAAACTACACAACCATGCTCCCCCTTTGTCTTCATAACTTGCTCACCATATGAATCAACAATACACATAGACCATCTTCAAAAAAATCAAGCACCTTGGTACCAATACCAAATCTCAACATAGATAAATCTCAAATACAACTAGATACCAAAAAATTACCTCTCAACATGATAAAATACCAAACTTCTAGCTCAGAATCAACAATATTTAATCATGTCTTCATACCTTCTTGATATACAACACATGTCAAAGATAAACAAGCATCCACCATGCTTCCACTTACTAACGAGTGTCTCCATGAAGCCTAATGGAGTCACCCCTTCCATAAGGCACTAAATAAACACAAATTTAGGAGATTACCATATCTCCATACTCTCAAAAGATTTAATATTCTTAAATTTCCTTCTAAGCTTGACTATCAACATAGGCTTGACCTTTGACTTGGCCTCTTCATCATCCTTCTAAGCTGACAAAGAATAATCTTGACATTCTTTCAAATTTGAATTATGATCTATAGTAGTGAATAACCCACCTTGGTTTATGGTTTGATCATGACTCACCTTATCATTCTTCTTCTTCTTAATCAAATCTTCATTCTTACCACTTTGATCAATGAAACAATAACCAAAACATCTCTTATCTTGATATTTCTCTTTGTGATAATTTTTAAATCCAAGACCTTTATTACTATCACAATAAACATTGTCATCATCACAATCCATGTTTGTGCTTCTTAAGATCACCTTTAGGCTATTAGGCCTATCTAAAAGGCCCTAATTTGATACCAAATATTGGAATCAAAATGAATGGGGGTACTACAATTACACTTAAGCATTCATGTACATTCATTCAAACATGTAGATAAAACAATGACTAACTAACCACCCACATATACATGAAACATAAGAACACAAGATAAAACAACTTATATATGGGAAACCCTCAAGGGGAATAAAACCCACTGATCCTTGAAAATTGAATACAATCTTGTAAGACAAAAAATAAAATTTATTAAAGCACCAAATTCACATGGAACACCAACCCTGACTAGCTTAGTACCAACCCAACAAGGCTTTAGCAAGGACCCACTTGCAAGGAGGTACCAACCCCATAGATGATTCAACACTAACTTAGCCACCTAAAACACTTCATCACATTTATAACACCTTATTTTTTAGATAGCAGATGATGATCACCTTCTTCATCTCTTCACACATTTCTATCCCTCTCAAAAGTACCTCTAGGCTTCTTTACTCTACTAGGTCTCTTAAAGACTGATTAAGTCATATGAGATTGATCTCCATACCCAAAAATCCTATTATATATATATATATATATATATATATATATATATATATATATATATATATATATATAGACACACACACACACACACACACACACACACACACACACACACACACACACACACACACACACACACACACACACACACACACACACACACACACACACACACACACACACACACACACACACACACACAATGGTATACATGACTTCCTTCTATCCCTCAATGTGCTCTTTTATTTGATTACCCTCTACACACACAAATAAGCCTAAAACTACCTTGTATTTATACAAGCCTCTTGATCATATCCTTCTTGGTCGGCCAAACACACTTGAACTTTTAGTTCAGCCATGGAATAGATATTTTAAAATCCCATAAACATGAATCAAATGTGCTTTGAGTCTATTTAGGTCTGGCATACCTTAATTAGGCCTCATTTCATCTTTAGGTCTCAAGGAGACCTAATCCCATTAGGTCAACTTTAGGACAAATTAGACTTTAACTTTCTTGGAACACATTAAAACACCTAAAATACAAATAAAATATCATATGACACTAAAATATACCCTTGATAATCTCATCTAGTATCCATAACACTTTTTAGCTTGAACCACCACTTGAAACACACCATTAGTATTGTTCACAATAGGCCAGTGCACACCCAGAAAGTCTATTCTAAAATATTCAATATAAAACACCAATTATTTTAACAAATATAGAAAAAAATTACATATTCAAAAATATCATTACCTTAGGGTCATTACAAACTTTATTAGAAACTTTAACTTGGGGTATACAGGGTCAAACTCTTCTCTACAAAGTGCTCACTCTGAACTACCAAGTAGCCTAAAAAAATAATCATGTAAAATTGAAATTATTAAACCTAAAAGAATAAAATAATTGACTTAAAAATCAATAAAATTATCTTAAAACAACCTCCAATGAAAATATCATAGGCTCTATTGGAAATTATTAGTCTTGTAGACCAATTTGTTGACCTTCTCTCTCACAGACCTCACTAAGCCAGTCAAGCCATTTTAGATTCCAAATTTTCACTAATTTTATTGAGTACCAAAACTTAAAAAAACATGGATATTATATAAAATTACCATATAGAAACACCATATACATTATATTCTTCAACGCAGGGCATAAAGTCTCAAACTCATCGCTTCAGCTTGCATACCTAGAACTGCTAGTTTGCCTTGAAGCACAATCATGGTGATAATGACCTTCAATCACCTATATGACCATTATAAAGACTCTTTATGAATTTGTATTATACTATGTGATAATTAGACCATTAAAATACAAATATAACATGTTCAAATTTTAATATCGGTCTTGAAGACCATATCATGACCTTAATGAGCTAGACAAGTCAACTTGTGAGCAAATTTTTGCTATATACAATGATCTCCAGAATTTATATCCAAAATTAATATTTCTTAAAATTATTTAAAAATTTATCCATGCACTTAGATTCATCCCTATTCCATGATAACAATCCATAATCATCTTTTCACTTCTACTTGGTTTTCTCATTGTTTGCATCATTAGGCTTTTTAGTGATAGGTTGTCTTGGATGATTGGTTTAGAACATATGGGGTATATAAATTGTCCATAAGCCTTCATAGACACAAACTAAAAGTATGAAAATTTTTCCTCCATCCATTTAACAACTTTTTATTTTACAATAATTTTCTAAGAAACTAGCACTTTCTTGTAGGGTCTACTCACACACCTAAAAAATCAATCACACCTAGATATTCTTGAGAGAGTTGAATACAAAATCCAATCACTTAACTAACCATACCAAGCCATTATATTCACTTTAGAATAAATTCTTTCATATTAGGTCACTATTAGGGTTATTTGAGGGTTTAAACCATTTTCCAGTCTTAAAGATCATTCATAAAACATATCCCCTTAATAAAAATACTAATGCATGGAATTTTGAGCTAGGAACCTTCCCTATATACCATGAATAGCTTAATTTCTCATGCAGAGGTTATGCATGCCAATGAACACTTGAAAGTCCTTCTTGGGTTTTCATGCCTTTATTTTGTGCACTCGAGAGACCTCAAAATGAATTTTCATGTCTTTTATTTCAAACCATGACTTTATACTTTATGAACATGCTTAAAACAACATATCATACCTTTGATAACACTCACTTGTCCATACTTATCTTGAAATATAAATCTCATACCTCATTTTTCCACCATCTCTCTCTTTGCTTTTGAGACCTTGACCTACAAACCACATTAGGCCTAAAATAATACCTTGAATATTATTTCCATGAACTCTCAAACTTATTATAAAAATCAAGAAACCTCTCTCATTTTCAAAAACTACTTTAAATCCTTCATTGGCCTTTACAACACATCACGACACCTCATTACGTCAGGTAGGGTCTTGAATTGGTCTAGTTACAGACTAGATCTATAGGTCTTACCCCTATAAGATCACATTGAAACTCTCCTTGATGCCTCTACATCTTGATCACATGCCTTACATGCTCCTTAGGCAATTTCATACCTTTGTACATACATCTTCATGCTCACCATGCACGTGTTCATTCATAACATGACTATGCTTAGGATCCTTAAGCACTTGTCCTTAAAGACCTGCCTCATAATAATTATGAAGGATTATACACCTAAGTCTCAAAACCATATAATTACAAACAACTTATTAGTGCCTAATATTACTCACTTCACCATGCTACCTACACATACCTTCTCATAAGGTCTAGATAAGGCTTTACAAGACACCTTGATGCCTTGACCTATTCCTTCCACATCATAACCTTAACACAACATTAATAAATTAGATATAAGACACTTAGAAATATAATTATCTCACATTAAAATCACTACATACCTTTAATGATCATAATCTTGTCATAACACACACTACCAACTAGCCTTGCTTATCTAGACACCAGTCTTAAAACAACTACTTGACATCAACCTCATTCATCATGATTACATTCTCTCTCATAGTAACAAAAATTACTATGTTGGCATAAGAAATCATCATGCCTTCACAAGATCATACATCAAATACCACTCACCATACATCTTCACTAGATGCATCTAGACATTAATGACACCACACTTTGATATTAATGACATCATTGACAACACTATGCTAACACTTATTGGAGTAAATTATGTGAATGTATAGTATCAAATGGTCTAAAAATATTATAATTTTAAATGGAACATTATATAATTATTGGTTTATTTAAATAATTATATGGATATTCCAAAGGTTCACTAACTTAAAGGAAGGTGTTAATTATAGGAGTTAACTCACAATGAGCCTTTACCATAAGTGTAAATTATACACATAAAGATTGACTTTGGTTACGAGTAATCATTTTACCATTATTTAAGTAACCTCAAAATTTAATCCCAAATACTTATGGTATATCACATTAGATTATAAAAATATAACAATAAAATTTATATAAATATTCATCCTTACTATTGAATAGTGGATGATTGGTGCTTATAAGGTGATAACTAAAAGTGCTAAATTTTTATCCTTAGGGAAAAATCTAAGCTGCATTATAGAAAGGAATATAGTTCCATGACATAAGTAAGACTTATCATGAAATGTTAAGGCTCATGTGCATATTATGACTTCAAGACTAGATACTTAAAAATATAAGCCCAAATCTGGACCACTTTATAGGAAATCTAAATTTAAAGGGAATGTATTATCTAAGTTAAAAAACAACAATTTATTATTAGAATTTTGATTAATAAGAATCTTAGGGAAAATAGGTACATCTATACTACCCTGATGATAAACCATTAAATTCTATCATTTTATTCTTGAGAGAGTAAATTAGTGAAGTATTTAATAAAATGAAATACAGTCTCAATTATGCAGATAATATACCTTCAAAGATGGTATTATGTTTTGGAATCACCTAGTGGTGTTCTTGTGAATCTATTAGTCTAAGTGAAAAAATAATTGAAAAACTTTTGTATGGAGTTAAAGTCCATAAGTTGGAAGCATATGAGGACATGAGCATGATGATGGTCATCACTAGTCTTAGTTTATACACGTTTGATATGAGTGATGTGGTTGTAATGACTATTGAGTCTTCTATCTATAATTAAGGGATGTGTTTATTCTTACTTCTTTGTATGTACTTGTGTTATAATGTTTTGGGTAAGTACATATAATTTTAGTAGTCACTGTGATTAAGGAATTATTTAGGTGAACTATAGCCTTCCCTAATTTTGTGCATATAGGTGACATCAAAAATATGTATGGCAGCTCAGGGTATGAACATGAACATAGGAAACTAATCCTAGGTTATTTTTATAAGTGTGATGTCTATGATTAACCCAATGTGTTATTGAAACATGTGTCATGTTTATAAGTATTTTATGGGTGGATTATTGGAACATGGATTCCTTTATTATTCATGTTGACCCTCACTTATATGAAAGTCTTAGACTATTGAATTTCAAACTTGTTAGATGAATGTAACTTTGGATTCCTTGTTATTATGCACTTTTGACTGTATGATTCATATCAGTCCTTGGTGTATGTACATGATATTTTAAATCATAGAGAACTTACCATAACATGCATCCTTGATGTGATATTTTTGAGTTGATAACCATTTGAGATTGTTGAGATGCCTTTCATTGGATTAAGTAAGGTGGGTTCCTTTATCACTATGTTGTTTTCCATCTAAGTTATTATGTGAGAGTGCTTGCATAAGCACACAATATTTGATTATAAAGGTGTTATGATTCAAGTGACTTGAGTGTGTTGTATAGTAGTATGATTAATGTTCAGAGTTTTAAAACCTTGCCTATGCCATGATTAGGTTACTAGATATTTGTCTTATAGTTCCAACCTCTTTGGTGATGATGTCTTATAGAGGAGACATAATAAATGAAATAAAACCACATCAGACCCTGATTTTGAGGAGTAGATATATAGGCTACCCAAGTTGTGGTGGGGGCATAGGGTCTAGGTTCTTAGGCTAGGTTAGAATGGTCATGGTCGCATAGATACCATGAGACTATCATAGATACATGTGTCATAGATAAGAAACATGTGTTTAGGTTATATATGTAATGTACACATAAGTGATTTAACAACACTTGTACATGTTTGGCCATAATAAATGTTAATGCCAATGAAATTTTTGATCAGTGTAAGGTTCATTTTCCCCCTCATCCAAAAGTGACATGACATCACTTGAGAGTGGCAGTAATGTTCATATGAATCTATGATGTTACCAGATAAATTTTTCTAGTGAAGCTAGTGAGGTGACATCATTGATCACTAGCCATAACTATTATATAATTCTATATCATGCTAGTTTTATTTGCAGATTGGAGTATTTTTATAGTTGTTACATGTATGGTGATATGTGAATATTTTATGCTTATTGTCGCAAGTAATGGACATGTGGTTGATTGATTGCTTTAGTATATTAAAAAAATGTTATATGCTTTGGTGTGTATCAGGTGCATAAAACAAAAATTGGGCATGTCATTTTGGTATCAAAGCCACAATTTTTACACTAGGTGCTCTAGGGATTACTATTTGGTAACACTTATTCTTAAAAAAATAGACAGTCATGTTTAGAATTATTGGATATCCACCCATTTAGTGGAACATATGAGTTTTGGTGAAGGTTTGGAATAAGGCTTCAAATAGGGTTTAGGAGATCAAATGGTTGTGAGGGCCAAGGGATTGTTAGATCATAAGAAAGTGTTAGTGTGTTATGATGATGAGTTTTCCTTTGATGTTTTTGTATGCATCTTACCTTGGGACATTATGATTCTAGGCATAGTGATTGCTAGTTTTTATCCTCTTTTGATAGTTTAGATATTTGTAGCAGATGATAGTTGTTAGTGAAAAACACTCAGATTTACAAATAGTTTTTGCTTGAGAGTACTTTGGCCATATAATTTCTATGAGTTATGTTTTGACATAATTATTCCCAATAAGCCATTATATTTTATAGTAGTTTGGTTACATGATAGTTAAATATGTGAGATAACATAGTTACATTTGGTACTGAAATGGCACTGGGATGCCATGTGTGAGAGTAGTTGTTTTTTATTCCACTTCATCCTTATTAGTTGATTTATTATGGTGGACCATATCCCTATGTTGATGATGTAGTTTGTTCTCTGGATAGTTACTAAACTATTTTCACATTGGTAATGGTCGATGGGCCATATCCCCTATACCAATGATGTACTTTGATTCTTTGGATAGCTAATAGATCATCGATTCCCTCTAACTTTATTCCTTATCCCCTTAGGTGATTTTCCAAGTGACATAATGTTCTTGATGTGTTCTATTTTCACCTATGTTTTACCAAATTTAATTTTAATTTGTCTGAACACCTTATTTTAATTTGAATTGAAACCAACACTATTTTGCTTGTCTTTGAATATTTTAATCAATTGACTGATCATGGAAATTATTTTTGAAATGTATATTTTAGATTTATAGGTTTATCTTTTTCATTTAAGACCACTTGGTCTCATTTTTATTATTTTTTCTCTTACATGATTGGTTGATTTTTTTAAAGTTATTTCAGTGATTGTTTTGTTGGTTTCACATGTGTTCATATGTGCATAATTGTTACAATTATGGCATGGTATGGGGAGAAGTATCTAGGAATATAGTTAGTGGGTCAAGGTAGAAACTTATTGCATAGGTCTATGATACCATCCTTCCTAGCCCACCAGACATGGTGTATATATATGGTCCTTACTTAGAGATATGATTCTTATTTGGGAGGCTTAAGTAGATGCTTTAATATATAGTGAATATTTGGTCATTTTGCATACTTGGATTGGTTGTTCTAGCATGGTTAAGCATGATATAATATGGATAAGTATTATTCAATATTAATACTTGATTATCAATTTTGTTACTTGGCTATCAATGTTGCTACTTGGTTATCAACATTTCTAATTGTTTACCAACATTAATCAATTTTTTTAGTATGTTATTTCCATGGGATGCCACTTATCTTGGCACTCATCACAACATAATGTTATTTTTCCATAAGATGGCTTGGAATTGTGTATACTATCTTAAAATAGTTTAGTACATTTTACACTAGTATTTATAGAGTTTTGATAGTGGTATTTGATACTATTCTTTTGGTGATCATTTGAGAAAAAGTGGTTTGTAGTTTGTGTTACTAATTTTGTTTTTGCATTGTGTCAGCTTGCAAATGGGAATGTGGCGGAGTCCATCACATGGGTTATATGATGCATTGAGGATAATGCTATATATATATTTTTTTTGGGCGGGGCACAATGTAATACTACTTATGTTGAGATGAGTTTTACTATTGATCTCGGCATGTTATGTGATGCAATGTTGTCTTGCTTACCCTTGTGTTAAGATTACATCACTTTGGGAACTTTATGTCATAGTTCTTAGTCCCAATTGGTTAGGTTAACTATATCTTTGTTATTAGATTAGAGAATACTTTGGTACCCAATTTATTTTATAATGTTTACTCTAGACACATGGTGTTGTACATACATCATATTGAGACATGTTTTATGTGTTTTGAGACTAGACTTGTTATGGAGTCATTTAGAGTGAGATAAGTTTCTATATATTATGAAATGATATGTTTTCTTATCATAGAACAATCATATGATAAGTAATATTATTATATTCATTATGACATAATTATATTTGAATCATATTACTTGCCCTTATCTCTATGTGTTGAGTATTTGATGTATTAGTAATGATAAATTATAAATGTTATTTGTCATGTCTCATGATAGGGGGTTATTGTAGAAAAGGATATAAATTTAATTAAGAAACTATTATCAAGGGTGAAAAATATTATTTTAATGTTTAAATTGGTTGATATATTTAATTGAGGAATTAAAAATTCCCTTTTGTAATCCAAGGAGTTTTAGGCTATAGAGTTTTATTGCATACTCATTTTTCCTTGGAATTAAACTTAGTTATTTTCATTATATGCATAGATCTAATTTTATCAATTATTTTAGATATTATCACCTAAGAAAAATATTTTTTTTAACCTAAAATAATAATAATAAAATATAACCTATGAAAGGTATTTATTTGGGAGGAATTAGGTGGAAGTGAGGGATATGATATAGGGTCTTCAAATACACATCATCAAAGCTTTTATCAGTCAATTTTGCATTGCATTAAACATCAAGGGATTTTGTTTGAAGTTTAGTAGTTGATAGAGGTATTATCTACTTCAATATTCATGCATACCAAGCAACGATAATTATTTATTGTAGGTATGGCATTACATGCTATGCACATGACTATTAGAGTGAATTGGGATTTTCCTTTGGTTAAAATGGGTCATGTGATTTCAACATGCTTACTCATGTTGCATATGTTTATAGCAGGGCACAAGACATTTTTATAGTTTTAGTAAGTGTGCACATTTTACATGGGTACATCACAGAGCATATGATTTTTTTCTTCTTTCGAGTATTGTTTGATGGATTTCTATACCCTTGGGCAAAACTTCCATTTAGGAATAGGCTAGAAAGATAGAGGAGAGAGAGATTGGACATTAGGTTAGTAGGAGCATTACACCATGATGTACCTAGACTATGGCCTATAACCACAAAGAATCCACCAAGATTATGGCCAATAATTATAGAGAATTCACCAAGATCATGATACTTAGGATAAAGGATTTATATTTCATGGGTTGTGATCCGAGTAGTGGTGTGTGAATGTGTTCAAGGAGTTTTATGGATGAATGAGAGTAGGAGTCTGAGAGATAGGTTAGGGTTATTCATTATCCCAAATACCAAACTTTCAATGTTTTAAAAGCATCAAAACTAGATGAGAATCAAGGGGAAACACACTCCTTCCCTGGGAGTGAAACATGTTTTTTTATAAATCAATTATGAGGCCTAGAGGATATGTTGGTTGGTCAACTACTCCTACCTATCAATCAAGGATGAAGATATTGATATCTAGAAATAGATATAGTTTCCTTATTAGACGTGATATAAACTTTCTTCAAATATTATTGCATGAGTTACCAATTAATCCTCTCGATTCATTTTATACTGATCATATAGTAAAGAAAGAATGTATGGGAAAAATAAGGAATAATGGTTTTCAATTGAAGTTAGTGAGACAAATAATTATATTATTAACTATATAATGGTAGCTTGGAGATCTAGTTGAAGCTTAATGTAGGTTTGAATAATGTTCCTTGTCGAAAGAAAGGACCACTTTATTTATGAAGTAGGTAGTATTTATCTTTGTAATAGCCTAAGGTGGCTTGGTGTTGGTTGGTACAACATCACAAGTACATTAGAATGATGTGACTTGACATTATTTTCCACTTATACCCTATTAGTTTATTTTTATTCTCTTTGGAAATTGACACCAGTTGAAATGGGCATTCCATTTGTTAAGCATATAGATCTAGTTAGAATGCAACTATGACATATACAATTATGTTTGGTCAAAGATCATGTGATGAATAGTTTTAATGTCATATTTGAATGGAAAGAGAATATTATATATATTTTATTTCATCGACAAATCCTTTATTTTATTTTTATTTTTTATCTTAACCTGTGCATTAGAAGTGGCGCTAAGGTTGAGGTAATATTAATTCTTGATGGGTTATGTGGCATAATAAAGGGTGTAGCAGGTAGATAATCATCAGTTGGAGAGTTTTAAATAAATGTATAGCTATAGACCAATATCCTAATTAGTTTTAGGATTATAATGTTTTTATTAAAGTCTTTAAGGAGACATTGAGAGGTAAGTGGTCTTCCAATGCTTGATAGGTGAATATAATTTAATGAGACTCTATTTTATCCTTCATAAACATTAAATTAACCATCATTAAATATATTGTTTTCCCCCTCTAACAACTATCTTTTTGGTTATATAAACATGCCATTGGGAAATGAATAAGGATAAAATAAAAAGACATGTACTTGGTTGGTTGAATAAATAAATATAATAAGTTGTTATCATTAAAGGATATTAATAAATGAATAACATTTAGGAATCGTGTCTTACATTGTTCTTAAACTTTACACATTTATAAATCTTTATCAATCATTACATATTGATATTAACAGGTAGCTAGATTAGTATGAATTATAGGATATATCTTATTTAACTCTTTATGGCAATCAAGATGAATTAATCTAGATTAAAGAATAGGTTTTGTATTTATTAAATTAAATATATAGATAAATTTAGAATTGTACTTTAGTATGGTCCTTGTTTGGACCAAAATTATGTGTTGTGAAAAAGGATTCATAGTTTTATCATAATAAGAAAAGTGTTTTTTTATGCCTCTTTCATTGAATTATTTGATTGATATGAAGGCTATGTAATTGGTTTCCATCAATACAATAGTTGATTGAACAAATGAGATATTTTAATAATGTCTATGAGACCAAATTTATATAAATAATGAGGACTCCATCTAGTAACAAGATTTGATAAAATTTAAATATTGAGAATCCTTATTAGAGTAAATAGCATGAATGTAGAATTTCAAATGGTATACAAAGCTTATAGCTTTAAATGCAATATTATATAATGATTGTTTAATTTAAATAATTATATGGAGATTACAAAGGTTATCTAAATTAAAGGAAGGTGTTAATCAGAGGAGTTAGTTAGCAATTAGCCTTTACCATAAGTTTTAAATATATACACAGAGATTTACTTTGGTTGTCAGTAATAGTTTTACCACTATTGAATTAACCTTTAAATGTAATCCCAGACACTTATGGTAAATAACATTAGATTATAACAATCTAGTAAGAGACTTTGTATAAATATTCATCCTTACTATTAAATAGTGGATGATTGGTGTTTATAAGGTGATAACTAAAAGTGCTAAATTTTTATATTCAGGGAAAAATCTAAGTTGCATTCTAGAAAGGAATATAATAATATGACATAAGTAAGCCTTATGATGAAATATTAAGTCTCATGTGCAAATTGTGAATTCAAGGATTGGATAATTAAAAATCCAAGCCTGAATATAGACCAATTTACGGTAAATCTTAGTTTTAAGGGAATGAATTGCTTAAGTTAAACAACATCAATATATTATTGTAATTTAAATTAATAAGACTCCTAGTGAAAATTGGTACATTTACTACCTTGTTGTTAAACCATTAAATTCTATCATTTTATTCTTGATAGAGTAAACTAGTGAAGTATTTAATAAAATGAATTACCATCTCACTTATGCAGATAATATACTTTTAAATATGGTATTATGTTTTGGAATCACCTAGTGGTGTTCTTGTAAATCTATTGGTCTAAGTGACAAACTAATTGAAACCCATTTGTATACAATTAAAGTCTATAGGGTGGTAGTGTATGAGGACATGAGATTGATGATGGTCATCAAGAGTCCTATTTTATACACATTTGATGTAAGTGATGTTTATCCTTACCTCCTTGTATGCATTCATGTGATAATGTTTTGAGTAAACATGTATAATTTCATTAGTTAAGGTGATTAAGAAATTATTTGGGTGAACTATAACCAACCCTAATTTTGTGCATGTAGGTGACATTAAAGATATGTATGGTAGATCTAGGTATGAGTGTGGGCATAAGAAACTAATCCTATGTTATTTTCATAAATGTGATGTCTATGATTAACCCAATGTGTTCTTGAAACACGTGTCATGTTTAGACATATTTTATGGGTGGATTATTGGAAAATGCATTCCTTTATTATTCATTTTGACCCTCACTTGTGTGCAAGTCTTAGACTATTGAGTTTTGAACTCGTTGGATGAATGGAACTTTGGATTCATTTTTATTTTATTCTTTTTATTGTATGATTCATATCAATGATTGGTATATGCACATGATCATTTAAATCCTAGTACACTTACCATAACATGTATCATTGATGTGATATTTTTGAGTTGATAGTTGTCTGATACTCTTAAGACATCTTTCATTGGATTAAGGAATGTGAGTTCATTTATCACTACATTGTTTTCCATCTAATTTTTTATGTGAGAGTGCTTGGGTAAGCACAAAATCATTAATTAGAAAGGTTTTATGCTTCAAGTGACTTGAATTTGTCATATAACATTATGATTAATGTTTAGAGATTAAAAAGGTTGAATGTGTCATGATTAGCTTGTTCCCTATTTATACTATAGTGCCAACCTCTTCAGTGATGACGTCTTGTGTAGGAGACCATTCAAAATGAAAGGAGAACTACATTTAACCCTAATTTGGAGGAGCAGATATGTGATCTACCCAAATTGTGGTGGCGGCATGGGGTGTAGGTTCAATGGCTAGGTTAGGATGGTCATGGTCGTATAATGACTATGAAACTATCATAGCTACATGTGTTTTAGATAATAAAGTTGTGTTTATGTTGTGTACATAATGTACACCTAGGTTATTTGAAAACAACACCTGTATAAGTTTGGCTTTAATAAAATTTAATGCCAATGTAATTTTTGACCTGTGTAGGGTCCATTTTCCTCATCATCCAAAAGTTACATGACATTTCTTGAGAGTGACACTCCTATTTATAGGAATCTAGGATGTTCCCATGTTCTTTTTACTAGTGAATTTGGTAAGGTGACACCATTAATCATCAGCCATGACTGTTTTATAATTCTATTTAATGTGAGTATTATTCATAACATAGATTGTTTTAATAATTTTTGCAATCATGGTGATATGTGAGTATTATGTGTTTATCATCACAAGTAATGTATGTGTGGTTGAATGCTTGTTTTAGTATATTTAATTAAAAATTTGTGTGTTTTGGTGTGTATTAGGTGTGCGAAAAAATCAATTAGGACATTTTAGTATTGTAGCCATGTTTTTTACACTAGGTGTTCTAGGGGTTATTGTTCAATATGAGTTATTCTACAACAGATTGATGTGTATACATGTTCAGTGTTACACCTCATTAAGAAGGTTAGGATAATACACCTAAAGATTTAAACTTGTTAGATATTCACCCATTTAGTGGAACATATGAGGTTTGTTGAAGGTTTCAAATAACTTTCAACCAAGGTTTAGGAAGTTAGATGGTTTTGAGGTCCAAGGGATTATTATATCATAATCAAGCTTCAATGTGTTAGGACAATGAGTTTTCCTTAGCCATTATTGTATGTATATTACCTTGGGACATTGTGATTGTTAGTTGTTATCCTATTTTGATAGTTCATATATTTGTAGTAGATGATAGTTGTCAATGACCAACACTCAAATATATAGATAGTTTTCACTTGAGAGTAATTTGATCGTATAATTATAGTGAGTTATGTTTCAACACAATTATTCTCTATAACCTATGATATTTGATATCAATTTGGTTAAATGACAGTCAGAGATGTGAGATAAATTAGTTACATTTGGTAATTATATGGCACTGAGATGTCATGTGAAGGATTTTTTGTTTGTTACTCCCCTTCATCCCTATTAGTTGATTTGATATGGTAGACCATATCCTTATGCTTGTGATGTAGTTAAATTTTTTGGATGGCTAGTGGACTATTTTCATTTTGGTAATGGATGGTGGATCATATCCCCTATACCGATGATGTAGTTATATTCTCTAGATGACTAGTGGATCACCAATTCCCTCTTACCTTATTTCTTCTCACCTTGGGTGACTTGCCAAGTCACATAGTGTTCATGATGTGATCTATTTTCACCTATGTTTTACTAAATTTAATTTTAATTTATTTGAACACCTTATTTTAATTTCAATTGAAACCAACACTATTTTGTTTGTGTTTTAATATTTTAATCAATTGACCGATCACAATTTTTTTTGTTGAAATGTACAATTTAGATTTATGGGTTTATCTTTTTAATTTGAGAACACATGGTCTCATTTTTATTGGTTTTGATCTTACATGATCGATTGATTTTTTTAAAGTTATTTCAGTGATTATTTTACTAGTCTCACATTTGTTCACATGTGTATAACTATTATGCCTATGGATTGGTATGGGGAAGGAGAAGTAGCTTGGAATATAGCTAGTGGGTCAAGGTAGAAACATATCACATAGGTTTATGATATCATCCTTCCCACCCCACTAGATGTGGTGGTTACACACACACATGCACGCACATAGACACAGACACACACACACATACACATATATACATATATATACATACATATATACATATATATGTACATATACATATATATATATATATACATACATATATATACATACATATATACATACATACATATATACATATATATACATATATATATACATACATATAGATATACATACACACACACACACACACACACACATATATATGTATATATATATGTGTGTGTGTGTATATGTAAATATACATATATATGTGTGTATATATATATATGTATACATATATATACATATACATACATATATATACATATATATATATATATGTATATATATATATGTGTGTGTATATATATATGTGTGTGTGTATATATATGTATATATATGTATATATATATATATATATATATGTATATATATATACACACACACACACACACACATATATACATATGTATGCATATATGTATATATATATATATGTATATATATATATATATATGTATATATATATGTATATATATATATGTATATATATATGTATATATATATATGTATATATATGTGTATGTGTGTGTGTGTATGGTCCTTGCTTGGAGATATGAATCTTATTTGGGAGGCCCAAGCAAATGATTTAATATACAATGATTGTTTGGTGATTTTGGCACATACTTGGATTGGCTCTTTCGGCATGGTTTAACATGATACAATATGGCTCAATATTATTCAGTATTACTACTTGGTTATAAGTGTTTCTTCTTGTTTATCAGTAGTGTTGAGCTTGTTTAGTATGTTATTTCCATGGGATGGCACTTATCTTGGCACTTATCACAACATAGTGTACTTTTGGTATAGGATGGCATGGACCTATGTATATTATCTTATAATGGATTAGTGTATTGTGCACTCATTTTTTAGAGTTTTGATAGTATTATTTGGTACTATAATTTTGACGATCATTTGATAAAAATTAGTATGTATTTTATATTACTAATTTTATTTTTGCATTTTGTCAGATTGTAAGTGGGAATGTGGTGGAGTCCATCACATGAGTTATATGATTCATAGAGGATGATAATAGATTTTAAGAGTGGGAGAATGTAATACCCCTTATGTTGAGATGATTTTTCCTATTGATCTTGGTGTGTTATGCGATGTAATATTTTCTTGCTTACCCTTGTTTTCAAATTACATTACCTTGGTAAGTTTATGCTACATTTCTTAGTCCCAATTGGTTAGGTTAATTATATCTTCACTATCAGATTATAACATACTTTGGTAACCTATTTATTCTACCATGATTACTTTAGACACATATTGTTTTACATGCATCTTGTTGAGACATGTTTTATGTTTTTTGAGACTAGACTTGTTATGGACTCATTTGGATTGAGATAAGTTTCTATTTATTATGAGATGATATGTTTGCTTATGCCAAAATAATCATATGTTAAGTAATATGATTATATTCATTATGACATCATTATATTTACCTCGTATTACTTTTTCTTATCTTTATGTGTTGAGTATTTGATGTATTAGTAATGATAAATTATAAATGTTATTTACCATGTCTCATGACAGGGGTTATTACATGAAAGGATATAGATTTAATTAAGCAAGAAACTATTATCAAGGTTAAAATATATTATTTTAGTGTTTAAATTTTTTGATATAGTTAATGGAGGAATTAAAAAATCCCTTGTATAGTTCAAGAATTGTTAGGCTATAGAGTTTTATTGCATACTCATTTTGCCTCAAACTTAAACTTAGTTATATTCATTATATGTAGAGATATAATTTTCTCAAATTTTTAGATATTCTCACCTAAAAAAAACATTTGGTTTAACTTAAAACAATAAAAAAAATATATAACAAATGAAAGGTATATGTTTGGGAGGAATTAGGTATATGTGAGGGCTATGATATAGGTACATCAATTACACACCGTCAAAAATGTTGTTATTCAATTTAGCATCACATTAACTTCAAGGGATTGTTTTTTAGGTGTAGTAGTTGATATAAGACTTTGATACTTCAATATAAAACATACCAAGTGATGAGGATTATTTATTGTAAGTATGGTGTTAAATTCCATGCACATGACTATTAAAGTCTCTACACAAAGAAAATAGTTGGTGGTCGATAATTATTGTCCATACATAATAAATAATATTGGTAAGAGAATGATTTGGGATTTTCCTTTGGTTAAAATGGGTCATGTGATTTCAGCATGATTACACATCTTGCATATGCTTATAGTAGGTCACAAGACATTTTTATACTTTTAGTAAGCCTACACATTTTTCATGGGCATATCGCAAGGTATATGATTTTTTTCTTATTTAGAGTATTATTTGATGGATGTTCATACCCTTGGTCAAAACTTCAATTTTAGAATAGGCTAGAAAGATAGAGGATAAGAAAGTGTATATTAGGTTAGTAGGAGCATTATGCCATGATGCACCCATTGCAAGGAATGCACCAAGGTCATGGTAATTAGGACAAAGGATTTGTATTTCATGGAGTGTGATCCAAGTAGTGGTATGTGGAGGTGTTAAAGGAGTATTTTTGGAGGAATGAGTGTAGGAGTATAAGAGAGAAGTTAGGGTTATTAATTATCCCACATACCAAGATTTCAATTTTTAAAAAACATCAAAAATAGATGAGAGTCAAGGGAAACACACTATTTCCCTAGTAGTGAAACATGATTTTTTATAAATTGATTATGAGGCCTAGAGGATATATTGGTTGGTTATCTAATCCCACCTATCAATCAAGGATGAAGACATTGATATCTAGAAATAGATCTAATTTCCTTATCAGACATGTTGTAAATGTTCTTCAAGTATTGTTTCATGAGTTACCAGGTTAGCCTCTTTATTTATTTTACACTGATCATATAGTAATGATATAATGCATGAAAAAAATAAGGAATAATGGTTTTCAGTTGTAGTTAGTGAGACAAATAATTGTATGGTTAACTGTAAAATGGTAGCATGGAGATTTGGCTGAAGATTAATGTAGGTTTGAATAGTGCTCTTTATGGAAATAAATGACCACTTTATTTACAAATTAGGTAGTCTTTAGATTTTTAATAGCCTAAGGTGGCTTGGTGTTGGTTGGTACAACATCAAAAATATGATGGAATGGTGTGACTTGACCTTATTTTCTACTTATACCCTATTTGTTTAATTTTATTCTCTTTGGAATTTTACACCAACTGATATGGCATTCCATTTGTCAAGCATATAGATTTGGTTGGAGTGAAACTATGATATATAGACTTATTCTTGGTCAATCATCATGTGATTAATAGACGTAACATTATAGTTGAAGGTAAAAAGAATCTTATATATATTTTATTTCATCAAAAAATCCTTTATTTTATTTTTATCTTAACCTATGAATTAGAAATGGCACTTGGGTTGAGTCAATTTTAAGTCTTGATGGGTGATGTGGGATACTAAAGGGTGTAGTAAGGAGATAATCATCATTTGGAGAGTTTTGAATATATGTATAGTTGTAGATATGTATCCTAGTTATTTTTAGAATTATAACATTTGTTTTTAAAGTCTTTAAGGAGATGTTGAGAGGTAAGTGGTATTTCAATTCTTGATAGGTGAATATAATTTAATGAGACTCTATTTTATCTATCATAAACATTAAATGAACCATAATTAAAGAGATTATTTTTTACCTATAACAACTATCTTTTTAGTTATCAAAAAATGCCATTGGGAAATGAATAAGGATAAAATAAAAAGACGTTTACTAGGCTGGTCAAATAAATAAATTTAATAAGTTTTTGTCACTAAAATAAATGAATAAATTAATAACATATAGTAATTGTGTCTTGATTTGTTCTTAAACTTAACACATTTATAAATCTTGATCAATCATTGCATATTGATGTGAATAGGTATCTATAATAGTATAAATTCTAGGATATATCTTATTTGACTCTTTATGACAATGAAGATGAATTAATATAGATTAAAGAATAAGTTTTGTATTTATTGAAGTAAATGCATCGATAAAATTAGAATTGTATTTTAGTATGGTCCCTGTTTGGACAAAAAGTATGTGTTACAAAAAAATGATTCAGAGTTTTAGCATAATAAAAAGTGATTTTTTATTCCTATTTCATTAAATTATTCGATCGATATGAATGCTTTTTAATTTATTTGCATCAATAACATAGTTGATTGAATGAATGAAATATTTTAATAATGTCTATGAGACCAAATTTATATAAATAATTAGGACTCCATATGGTAACAAGATTTGATAAAATCTAAATATTGAGAATCCTTATTGGAGTAAATAACATGAATGTAAAGTATCAAATGGTCTACAAAGATTATAATGTTAAATGGAATATTATATAATGATTGGTTAGTTTAAATAATTATATGGAGATTCTAAAGGTTATCTAACTTAAGGGTGTAGACACCTAAATATGGCCACCAATAACCTCCAACCAGGGTTTTGGTCAATTTCTACTTAAAATACATAATTTGGTCTACAAACACTAAAACACATTAAAAGATTTGAACTTGATATATTCAAGTGCCAATTTTGGCTAGGGTATCCCTAAATGGGGAAATGCAATTTATGGGCAAGCTAACTTTGATAAAATCATTTTGAGTTAAAATGCTAATTTTACACTCGTGTGCTCTAGATTGATCTTTCCCATCAAATATCTTGCACAAAACATGTGCCTTCATTTTTTATTTTTGGTAACATCCTAAATGGGTTAATGGAGCCAATGCACCTAACATTGCCTTCTAATTCTAATCCAATCAAATTTTGGACTAATAACAAGCCATTCTAATCAATTTGAGTAATTTGTCCATAGAGTGCTTAAACATGCTTAAGAGCTAATTAACCCAAATCAAGGTATAATTAATAATTACATGGAAAATTGTTGAATAATTTGTTTTGGAAATGAATATTGAATATTTGCACCATCAGGTGACCTCATTTCTTGGGAAGACATCTCTAGGACATAAATGCCATAATATCAGGTTTCATGCCTCCCATGCCTCATCAAAGCCCTTCATGTCTCTTAATTGATCCTCTATCCCAAATATTGATGAGCCTATTTTTTAATTTTAATTGCAAAATTGGATTAATCCTTAGACACACATCTCAATCTTGAGATGGATGGTTCATGTTGATTCTGATCAATCTCAAAAATCTATAAATAGAGAGGCCATGAAAATCATTTCTAAGACATGATTATGGAAAGTTATAATGCAGAATTGATTATAAAGCTTCATGCAACTATAATATCATAAAAATTTGATTTCAAGCCAAGCCAAGCCAGAAACCAAAGGTGCCAAGAAGAGATGGAGGTAGCCAAACTTCCATTGTCAAGGACTTCATGAGCACAAAGGTGAGTAAGCCACTATAACAAGCATTTTGGAGCATCCAAGGAAGGTAAGAAAGGGTTTATTTTGCATTTTAGTTTGTGTTTTATTAATGTTTGTTAACTAATCTCTCCCTAGTGTCTAGGCCTATAGATGTTATGATAGCTAGTGTGTTTCTTTCATTTTGTTTTCATTTTGAAACTAACATGATACTAACCATCCTCTCTTGAATCAAATTCCAAGTTCACATATGGTACACCCGATGGGACCAGACGCATCCCACACATGAATAAGATCATTATGTAACTTTAAAATATTCATTTGGATCATTAAAACTCTTTTAATTTGATTTTATAACTTTATTTTTCTAGTTTTCTTTGTCATGGGTTTACATAGTAATTGATGTCGATTAGTAAAACTGTCATCAATTGGATAGTGTAAGTGTAACCATCATCAATTATAGAATCAACGTTGGTCACTATGTTTTTATTAAAACACAAAATCTAGACCTCTTTTTTTGAAGTTCATTGTTTCAAACCCAAAATAGCTTCAAGGCTAAAGGACAGGCTAACATTTTTGTTGTAGGACCAAGCTTGACATTTGCTAAAAACATGTTTAGATCACCTTTTGCATGATTAAAAATGAATTAAGAACATTATTTTGGTGTTTAAATTAACATTTAAGGTACTTAAATAAGTGTTTTTAGCATTATTTTTCAAAGTTACAACTAATACAAAGGGGTCGAATGAACACCACCTCATTTTTTGAATTTGGGATTAAAAATGAACTCACCTTTCAAAGCGTTTTGTATTCACTTAGTTGTTTAAATTATATTTTTGTTTATAAAAAAGAGGGATGTTGCATGTATGCTCATCCATTTGTCCCCTTTAGGGAACCCTTGGAATCAAAAGTGCCATTCCTATTTCAAATAGCCCAGTCCAAGGCTTAAAAAGAAAGTCATCTAAAGCACTCCCCAAAAAATTATCATAGTTTAGGTGACCTTGAAAATGACCCTAAAGTCTTTCTATTTAGAGATTTATTTATTTTTATGGAAATTTGGCTTGCAAGGGGGACTTCATCACCTCCCACGAGTTATTTAGGGAGTCTTTGACCTAAGGTTTCATCTCCTAAAGTTGACTTCACTTACTCCTTCTGAGTTACACATGGGATGTATCTATATTTGGACATCACACTACACTAAGTGAACAATAGGATGTAGTGGTTGTAAAAAGGACTAGACCTTTTTACAACTTGTCAATGCCATGGTTACCCAATTTATATGCTTGTCTTTTGCATCATTTGATGTGAAAGTCATTATAAAATTGATTCCCCTAGAAACGTTTGAAAACTTGATAGTTATTCAACCCCACATTGCCATACCCTTGCTAGGATTTGGATGATTATACTTAGTGTATTTTTGGATCATTTTTTCATTTGGTATGTTTTGAGACTAAAATTTGTTTGTTTATTCATAAAACCATGTCAAAACCAATTTTTCTATATGTCACTCTTTTATCTAAAGAGGCATAATGTTGGCTATTTTACACCACACTTGTGCCTTGAAAAATTTTAAACTTATTTATGTGTGTGTCGATTTGAGTGGTGGAGGGTAGCGTTATGCTACCCAAATCATGTCAAAAAAAATTGAGCTTTTTGAGTCTTTTGCAAACATAACATTGACCACATCTTTTGAGCATGCTTATGCCATTAGCCTGATCAATTTGTTTCAAGACTTGTTTCACCTTGTATCAAAAACCATTTGTTTCAAACCATTTTTTGTATACCATTTAGACCTTTGTCTTGTGATGTCATGTTGTCTAATCTTGTCTAGCTTATTTAGTAAAATCCTAGTTTTCACCATTGAGTTTTCAATTAGCCTTGTCAAGTTTAGATTTAAACATTGATTGATTTTTGTTTAAGACTCAATTCATGGGGCTAATACATATATCTTTCTCTTTTGGGTTGCATAATATTGGTTAATCGATTACCTAAATTTCAAAACTATTGATGGTTTGTTTTTTAAATTCCTATCCTCATCATTGTTTGTGCCTTTGTTTGGAAAAACATAGCCTTTCTCCAAGAACCTTTTGCCTTATGCCTTATGCCAATTGATCATGTTTATGTTTGATTCTGTGTGCCAAGTTTATATCAAATTTGTTTCCTAACTTATTAGATTAAATCAAATCACATCAGCCTTTATTTCAAGTTTAGCTTTTGACATCATTTGGCTAAGAGTCCTAGCATATGCCTATTTGTTTAAGCCTATATTTTGACTCCGTGTTTGGATAAAAAACCTAACAACTCAACTTTTCCCTTTCCTAGTTTAGACCTTGTTTGGAACACTTTGACCTAGACCTTTGACATGTTAGTTTTTATTTAGACACTTGAACTTTTGTGTGTATAACATTTGAAATTAGACATTTGATGTTACATTATTTTATGCCAAGTCTTAGAAAAAATAATTTCTAAGATACAACTCCACTTTTAGACCATATTGGAGATACAACTCCACCCCTTTGACTAAGTTAGACCAAGATTGAACCATGTGTCCTTTGGACATAGTTTTTCATAGTTTGTGAAACTCTAAGCCTTTTTGTTTCAGATCTTTCATCATTTACATGGATATGTCTAGTTACACTTATGGTGGAGTCACTTAAAATATAAATTATGATAGAATGACTACACAAAAGGAATTTTATGGATTTATTAAAGATCCCATTGATGCTAATATGGTTTGTGAGATAGATTTCTATCTGCCTCATATTAATCATTCATGGGAACAAAATCATGAAACAACTTATGATCCAACTCAAGACCTTAATTGGTATGAAGAGGATTGTGAATAGGAATTTGAAGACCCAACTATAGATAATGTTGTTTGGGATATGAATCCATACCCTCTTTTCAATAATCAATATGTGGAACACAGTCAAGAACTAGCTTATGAGCCAACTCATGACTAGGATGATATGATTTATGAGGAAGACTTGGATGCTTTGGTTTATGTGAGTAATCAAGCTCCACCACATCATACCATTTCTATTCAATGACCACAATGTCACACCATTCCCATACTAAGACCTCATCCTTTGATTTTTTCAAGCAATCAAGCTCAACAAGACCCCTTCATCATTCCAAGACCTAGTCCTTTGACTTGTGAGAGCAATCAAGCCCCACAATGTCCTATAATTACTATGTTAAGAATTCATCCTTTGGCTCATGTGATTAATAATGTTCCCCAATGCCCTATCATTATCCAACCACAAGTCATTCCTCATCCAGTACCAATCCCATCCAAACCTCAACTGATCCAATCCTTTGAAGACCAAGCTATGTTCAAAACTTATATTTTCTAACTCATTGGAAACCAAGGCCAAGATAACCAACCAATCCAAGATGTTTATATTGAATCAACCACTTATGATAAGTCATCATGTGATGAATCACCTATTGATCCTATACTAGTTGTCGAGGAGTCTCACTCTGACAAGCCAATCTTTGTTGAGTCACTTCTTAATGATCAAATTCAAAGTCACATTATACTCTTAGACTAACATCAGATTTAACATCAAAATCATAATCAACATCAGTATCAACATCAGATTTAGAGTCCCTTGAGTAAGAATCAAAAGAAGAAGAAAATGTTTTTGGTTGTTACAACATTGGTTATGCATGCCTTGTAGATCAACTTGAATACATTTATGATCATTTTATGGATTTTTAGGATGAGTAATTTAGTGTCAACAAAATTTTTCCTAGTATCTTCTATGAGGATTGTGTAACCTCTCCCCAATCCATTACCATTCCATAAGCCATTACCATCAACCAAAATAGCCATATCATTGACATTCCATCTCGCATAAGTGTCGATTAGGATCAAAAGAATCATAGTTTTTTGAATTGCATCCATGGTGACATAGAATTTGAAGAAGAGAAAGGAGGCCAAGACCAAATTCATATAGTAAAAGAACACTCTCCTAGTGAAACCTTTTCAGAGGTGCTAGGGGACAATCAAAGTTAGAACTCAACATCTTCTAGTCAAACTTTTTTGGAAGCACTAGAATACAATCAAAGTCAAAAGTACACATTCCTTAGTGAAACCTTTTTGAAGGTGATACGGGAAAATCAAGACAAATTCATTGGTGAAAACCTCTTTGAGGCACCAATAGCTGAGCACAAAAATTCTTCATTGCTTGATGAAGACAAAATCAAAGATCAAATATAAATAACTTTCAATCTACAACCTAATCAAATGGTAGCTACTCTCAAAATCAAACAATATAAAAATATAGTGGTCCTATCAAAAGAACAAGTATTCAACCCTACCACAACCAAAGTTATGTTGAATCTAGCATCAACAACATTATGTGTGACTGAGTGTCCTAATCTTCACTTATTTCCCCACCATTATCATCAACCATTCCATTTCACAATAAAACCTACCATCCATTATTTGTCCTTGTTTACCATCCATGGCCACACTTTCCCTTGTAGAGGCTACAAATATACCTTGTCTCAAAATTTTAAGGAATAAAAATCAACAACTAATGAAGATCATACAAGCATTCTCGATAATCAAATTTATAAGCAATTATTGATAGAGCAGCTATTCAAACAAGGTGTGGGATACTAATTAACATGATCAAGTATTATATTTGTATCATTTATTTATTAAGATGTTCATCTCCCCATCAGTAAAAACAACATAATAAAAAAATACACCCAGTCCAAAAACATGTACCATACCACTTCACATTGTCGTGCCATTACCATTATTACATATTCATTTGCCATTATCAAATATTCCAACTATTCACCCCACCACTTGAGGTTAACCCCCCTACCATTTTAATCCAATTATCAAACCATCATACCATCCTATCATTCCATTCCTATCTAGACCAAAGCCTATTTTTAGTCATCTTACCTAATCTTGTTTTGATCTTGGTTCATTTGGTTCTTCTTGTACCTTTTGTGTGAAGATTCTGATCAGGTTTCAATAATAAATCCACTCTATGTTTCAATGATAGTCTATGAAATTAGTGTGATAGTTTATCTAGGAAGATATCTTTCATTTTCCATCATGTATGAAGCTTGTTTATGTGAGCCTAATTATAACCGCCTATGGGCAAATTAGTGTTTCACCATTTTTTCTACTAATTATAATCACCTATGGGAAAATTAGTATAATTGACTTATGATGTTGTATCCTAGTTATAAACACCTATGGGAAAACTAGGGGAAGCACTTGTTTATCATGCATTTTTGCATCACCTTGCCATTACTATTTTCATTTGACTAGCCATTTGTCAAATTTGAGAACTTGTTGGGACCTAGTTGGTTTTTACCTACCTTTTATGTGGATGGAGTTACTATGATTTGAGGTCATTTTAGGACTATGTGGGTTATGCTCAATTCATGTTGAGTTCACCTCAGTCCCCCTTTCCATATGCTCTCACCATTTTGTGAGTAAGCTAAGCCAAACTCTCTTGTTGTTTTACGAGCAACCTAAGCCACACTCTCACCATTTTATGAGAAACCTAAGGCAAACACTTTCACATTTTTTTGAGTAGGTATCTTGTCATTATCTAATGAGTTAAGATACCTCAAATTTCCAAAAATATTCATAATATTTTAAAATCCAAAAACATTTGTCCTATTTAAGCCTAGTTAGTTATCCTTGATCCGCCTTATTAGGGCATGGTCCTTATCAAGATGCTTTCTTTTGATTTTGTTTTCAAGATTTATGTTTATTTTTATTTTAATTTTAATTTTCTTGTTTGATTTCCTATTTGTTTTCTTTTTTCACTATTGCCTTAACTTAGTCTATATGTATGTATTGGGTGATTCCTTGCATAAATTATTCATGAATCTATCCATCTTCATACATCAACATTATCATCATGGTTTTTATCATTGGTGCATTGTTTTCAATTGAATATTAGATATTGGGAGTCAATCCTTATGCATATTTCAGCCAAATCTTCATGGTGTTCTATCATGATGCCTACTGTCACATGCTATAGCAAAAACAAGCTTCAAAAAGGTCTACAATCAATGGAGCTACATAAGTTTCTCCTTGGCACCTTGGCAAATCCTTCCATCCCAACCTTGATCAAATTAACCCATTACCCAATCTAGTTGTATCATTTTTAATCAGGATGAGCACCTCCTCATTGATAGGTACAGCTAAATCCTCACACTGATCAATCTTATTCCTCTATCCATCTCTTTCATCACTTTAAACCCACTTATATTTAATCTGTATTCCAAGTTATATCCTTGAGTTATGCTTTCTAATCAGCCCTAACTGGGGCACAATCATCTTTATCCAATCTAGGTCCACTTAATGATTATAACTTCCTATGGGAAAATCATTATTTTGACTTTTAATCCTGATTATAACCACGTTTTGGTAAATCAATATCTTTTTGACATCAATACATGCAATCATTTTCTCATTTGGATTAATCTCAACCATGGGTTAATTCCACCTTTCTTCTTATTTCTTTTTAAGGGACCATCCATGAAAAAATGTGATGGCCACTCCTTTGAGGGAGCATCATCCTCAGCTTCCCAAAGCCATTTGGAGCTTTGTTCTTTAAATCATCATCATCTATTTGGCATATAGGCCATTTCTCATTCATTGAGAAGACATTTCTTTGCCTATGGTTTTTAACATCTTCCCAAATAAGGGAAAATTATAGACACCTAAATCTAGCCACCAATAACTTCCAACCAGGCTTTTGGCCAGTTTCTACTTAAAATATATAATTTTGCCTAAAATACTAAAACACATTAAAAACTTTGAACCTGATATATTCAAGTGACAATTCTGGCTAGGGTATCCCTAAATGGGGAAATACATTTTATGGGCTAGCTAATTTTGATCAGATCATTTTAAGTTAAAATGCCACTTTTACACCTGGGTACTCTGGATTGATATTTCCTATCAAATATCTTGCACAAGACATGTGCCTTCATTATTTGTTATTGGTAACATCCTAAATGGGATAATGGATCCAACGTATCTAACATTGGCTTCCAATTCTAATCAAGTCAAATTTTGGACCAATAACAAGGGATTCTAATCAATTTGAGTAATTTGTGTACAAAGTGCTTAAACATGCTTAAGAGCTAATTAACCCAAATCAAGACATAATTAATAATTACATGGAAACTTGTTGAATAATTTGTTTTATAAATTAATATTGAATAGCTACATCATTAGGTGACCTCATTTCTTGGGAGGACATCCCTAGGCCATAATTGACACAAATATCAGGATTCATTCCTCCCATGCCTCATCAAAGCCCTTCATGCCTCTTAATTGTTCCTCTATCCCAAATATTGATGAGCCTATTTATAAATTTTAATTGCAAAAATGGATTAATCCTTAGACACACATATCAATCCTGAGATGGATGGTTTAGGTTGATTTTGTTCAATCTAAAAAATCTATAAATAAAGAGGCCATGAACATCATTTCTAAGACATGATTATGCAAATTTATAATGCAAAATTGATTACAAAGATTCATGAAACTAGTGGTATCATGACAAATTGATTCCAAGCAAAGCCAAGCCACAAGCCAAAGGTGTCAAGGAGAGATGGAGGTAGCCAAGCTTCCATTGTCAAGGACTTCATGAGCACAAAGCTGAACAAACCACTACAAAAAGCATTTTGGAGCATCCAAAGAAGGTAAAAGAGGGTTTATTTTGCATTTTATTTGTGTGTTTTATTCATGTTTGTTAACTAAGCTCTCCCTAGTGTCTAGGCCTAGATATGTTATGCTAGTTAGTGTGTTTCTTGCATTTTATTTTCATTTTGAAACTAACAAAATATTAGCCATCCTCTCTTGAGTCAAATTCCTAGTTCACAAAAGGAAGATGTTAATTAGAGGAGTTAGTTCACAATGAGACTTTACCATAAGTTTAAAATATATACATAGAGATATAATTTTGTTACCATTAATAGTTATACCATTATTTAAGTAACCTCAAAATGTAATCCCAGATACTTATTCTATATCATATTAGATCATAAAAATCTAAGAGAATTTATAGAAATATTCATCCTTACTATTGAATAATGGATGATTGGTGCTTATAAAGTGATAATTAAAAGTGATAAATTTTGATACTTGGGGAAAAATATAAGTTGCATTATAGAAAGGAATATAATACCATGAATACGTAAGCCATATGTTGAAATGATAAGTCTCATGTGCATATTTTGACTTCGAGGACTAGAAACTTAAAAATACAATCCCAAATCTAGACCACTTTATGATAAATCTATGTTTTAAGGGAATTTATTGTTTAAGTTAACAACATCATTATATTATTGCAATTTTGATTACTAAGACTCTTAGTGAAAATTGGTACATCTAATATCTTGTTTTTAAAGCATTAAATTCTATTATTTTCTTCTTGAGAGAGTAATATTAAATTCTTACATACGAGTGCTTGGGTAAGTACATAATATTTTATTATAAAGGTGTTATGCTTCAAGTGACTTGAGTGTGTCATATAGTAGTATGATTGATGTTCATATCTTTAAAATCTCACCTATGTCACGATTAACATGTTATCTATTTGGATTAGAGTGCCAACCTCTTCGATGATGACATATTGTGGAGGAGAGCATCACAAATTAAATAATAACTACATTAGATGATGATTTTGAGGAGCAAATATGTAGGATGACCAAGTTGTGGTGGGCGCATTGGGTCTATATTTTTAGGCTAGGTTCAAATGGTTATGGCTATGTAGTGAGTGTGAGACTATCACATCTACGTGTGTCATAAAAAAAACTTGTGTTTATATTGTGTATGTAATGTACACCTAACCAATTTGACAACAATACTTGTATAGGTTTAGATGCAATAAATATTAATGCCAATATAGCTTTTAACAAGTGTAGGTTCCATGTTCTACCTCATCTAAAAGTGACATGGATCACTTTAGAGTGTCATCCTTGTTCATAGGAATCTATGATGTTACGAGATTCTTTTTACCAGTGAAGATGGTGAGTTGGCAGCATTGATTTCCATCCATGACTTGTTTCATGTGATTTTTATTCATAGCTAGGATTATTTTGATAGTTGTTACACATGTGGTGATACGTGAGTATTATGTGCTTATTTTCATAAGTAATGGAATGTGGTTGACTATTTATTTTAGTATATTAAAAAAATTATTGTGTTTTGGTGTGTACCAAGTGTACAAAAAATTAGACATGACATTTTGGTATCAGAGATGTGATTTTGACACTGGGTGCTCTAGGGATTAATGTTTGGTACTAATTTTGAAATGAATCGATGTGTGTACATGTTTAGTGTTACACCTCATTAAGAAGGTAAGGACTGTACACCTGAAGAGGTCCTTAGACTATTGGACTATTTGGCCAAGTTATAAATGTTTATATTTACGATTGGTCTCTTCACTTGAGATAATCATGTTTAGACTTTTTAGGTATCCACCCATTTAGTGGAACATATAAGGTTTGGTGAAGGCTTGGAATAAGGTTTTAACTAGGGTTTAGGAAGTTGGATGGCTATGAGAGCCAAGGGATTATTAGATCATAACCAATCTTTAGTGTGTTAGTATTATGAGTTTTTCTTAGACATTATCATATGTATATTACCTTGGGACATTATGATGCTAGGCATGGTTATTTTTTGTTGTTATCTTCTTTTAATAGTTCATATATTTGTAGCAGATGATGGTTGTTAGTGACAAGTACTTAGATATATAGATAGTATCAAGTTGAGAGGACTTCAATCATATAATTTTAGTGAGTTATGTTTCAACACAATTATTCTCTATAAGCTATGATATTTTATAGTATTTTGGTTGCATAATAGTTAGAGATGTGAGCACATAGTTACATTTGGTACTTATATGGCACTAGGATTCCATGTGTGAGAGATTTTATTTTTTATTCCCCTTCATCCTTATTAGTTGATTTGTTATGGTGGACTATATCCCTATGCTGATGATGTAGTTCAATTCTCTAGATTGTTAGTGGAAAATTTTCATATCTATAATGGTCGGTGGACCATATCCCCTATATTGATGATGTAGTTCAATTCTACAGATAGCTAGTAGATCATTGATGCCCTCTTACCTTATTCCTTATCCCATTGGGTGACTTTCCAAGTGAAATAATGATCATGATGTGATATATTTTCACCTATGTTTTAATAAATTTAATTTTAATTTATCTAAACACCTTATTTTAATTTGACTTGAAACCAATACTATTTTACTTGTCTTTAAATATTTTAATCAATTGATTAGTCACGGACATTGTTGTTGAAATGTATAGTTTGGATTTATGGGTTTATTTTTTTCATTTGAGACCACTTGGTATCATTTTTATTAGTTTTTATCTTACACGATTGGTTGAATTTTTTTAAAATTCATTTCAGTGATTATTTTTATAGTCTCACATGTGTTCATATGTGCATAACTATTACACATATGGAATGGTATGGAGGAGGATAAGTAGCTTAGAATACATCTAGTGGGTTGAGGTAAAAACATGTCACAAAGGTTTATGATACCATTCTTCCCACCCCACTAGTGGTTATATATATATATATATATATATATATATATATATATATATATATATATATGTATATATGTATATATGTATATATGTATGTATGTATGTATGTATGTATGTATATATATATATATATATACATATATATATGTATATGTATATATATATATATATACATATACATATATATGTATATATATATATACATACATATATATATATATACATATATATATATACATATATATATGTATACATATACATATATATATATACATATATATATATATATATACATACATATATATGTATATATATATATATATGTATATATATGTATATATATATATATGTATATATATATGTGTGTGTGTGTACATATATATATATATGTATGTATGTATATGTATATATATGTATATATGTATGTATATATATATGTATGTATATAATATATATATATATGTATGTATGTATGTATGTATATATATATGTATACATATGTATATATTTATATGTAAATATATATATATATATATGTATATGTATATATATGTATATATACATATATATACATATGTATATACATATATATACATACATACATACATACATACATATATATATATATATATATATATATGCATATATATGTATATATATACATACACACACACACACACACACACATATATATGCATACATATATATATGTGTATATATATATACATTTATATATGTATGTGTGTGTATACACATATATATACATGTATGTATATATATATGTATGTATGTATGTATGTATGTATGTATGTATGTATGTATAATCATTGCTTGGAGATATGATTCTTATTTTGGAGGTCTAAGTAGATGATTTGGTATACAATGACTATTTGGTCATTTTGGCACATACTTGGATTGGTTGTTTCAACATGGTTCAACATGATATAATATGGCTTAGTATTGTTCATTTATTGGAGATATGATTCTTATTTTGGAATTCTAAGTAGATGATTTGGTATACAATGAATATTTGGTCATTTTGGCACATACTTGGATTGGTTGTCATGGTTCAACATGATACAATATGGCTTAGTATTGTTCTATATTATTACTTGGTTATTAGGGTTGCTACTTAGTTATCAATTTTGATACTTGGTTATTAGTGTTTCTACTTGCTTATTAGCATTGTTCAATTTGTTCATTATATTATTTCCATGGGATGGCACTTATCTTGGCACTTATCAAAACATAGTGTAATTCTACCATAGGATAGCATGGACTTGTGTATATTATCCTAGAATAGTTTAGTGTATTGTGCATTGGTATTTCTAGATTTTTGATAGTGGTATTTGGTACTATCTTTTTGGTGATCATTTGAGAAAAATTGGTTTGCATTTTATTCTATGAATGTTTTTTATGCATTATGTCATATTAGAAGTGGGAATGTGGTGGAATCCATCACATGAGTTATATGATGCATCAAGGATGATTTTATATTTTTAGAGGGTGATAATGCAATAACCCTTATGTTGGTATGAGTTTTCCTATTGATATTAGCATGTTATGCGATGCAATGTTGTCTCACTTACCCTTGTGTTTAGATTACTTTGCCTTGGGCACTTTTTGCCTTGGGCACTTTTTGCCTTGGGCACTTTTTGCCTTATTTATTAGTCCTAATTGGTTAGGTTAAATTTATATTCGCTATTAGATTATAGCATAATTTGGTACCCTATTTATTTTACCATGCTTACTCTAAACACATGTTTTTGTATATACATCCTATTGAGAAATGTTTTATGTGTTTTAAGACAAGACTTATTATGGAGTCCTTTGGACTGAGATAAGTTCTTATATATTATGAGATGATATTTTTTATTATGCTAGAACAATCATATGTTAAGCAATATGATTATATTCATTTTGACATCATTATATTTGCATCATATTACTTGGCCTTTTCTTTATGTGTTGAGTATTTGATGTCTTAGTAATGATACATTGTAAATTGTATTTGTCATGTCTCTTGAAAGGGGGTTATTGAATAAAATGATATAGATTTAATTAAGAAATAAACCATTATCAAGGGTGAAATATATTATTTTAATGTTAAATTGGTTGAGATATTTAATTAAGGAATTAAAATGTTCCTTGTATAGTCCAAGGAGTTTTAAACTATAGATTTTTATTACATACTCATTTTGCCTCAGACTTAGACTTAGCTATTTTCATTATATGTAGAGAGCTACTTTTATCAATTATTGTAGATATTATCACCTAAAAAACATTTGGTTTAACTTAAAACAATATAAAATAAATATAACCTATGAAAGGTGTATGTTTGGGAGGAATTAGGTGTGAGGGCTATGATATAGGGCTTTCAATTACACACCGTCAAAACTTTTGTTAGTCAATTTTGCATCATATTAACTTCAAGGTATTTTTTTTGAAGTGTAGTAGTTGATAAAGGTATTAGCTACTTCACTATGCATGCATACCAAGTGATGATGATTATTTATTATAGGTATGGTATTACATGACATACACATGACTATTAAAGTATCTACACAAAGATAACAATCAGTGGTAGAAAATTATGATCCATATGAAATAAAAATTATCAGTAAGAGAGTGAATTGGGCTTTTCCTTTGGTTAAAATGGGTCATGTGCTTTCAGCATGCTTACACATATTACATATGTTTGTAGCAGGACATAAGAAATTTTTATTTCTTCAATAAGCCTAGACATTTTATATGGGTACATCATAGGGCATATGACTTTTAATCTTATTTTGAGTATTATTTGATGGATGTCCATACCCTTAAGCAAAACTTCTATTTTATAATAGGATAGAAATATAGAGGAGTGAAAGAGTGGACGTTAGGTTAGTAAGAACATTATGCCATGATGTGCCCAGACCATGGCCTATAACCACATAGAATGCACCTAGATCATGGCCTATAAATATAATGAATGCACCAAGGTCATGGGACTAAGGACAGAGGATTCGGATTTTATGGGGTACGATCTAGGTAGTGGTGTGTAGATCTATTCAAGGAGTATTTTTAGAGGAATGAAAATAGGATTCTGAGAGATAAGTTAAGGTTCTTGATTATCCCATATACCAAGATTTAAATATTTAAAAAGATCAAAACTAGATGAGAGTCGAGGGGAAACACACTCCTTCCTTGGTAGTGAGACATGGTTTTTTATAAATTGATTGTGAGGCCTAGAGGATATGTTGATTGGTCAAATACTCCTGCTAATCAATTAATTATAAATACATTTATATCTAGAAATAGATTTAGTTTCCTTATCAGAAATGTTTTAAATGTTCTTCAAATATTGTTGTATAAGTTTCTAGGTAAGCCTCTTGATTTATTTTATACTGATCATATAGTAATGAAAGAATTCACAACCAAAATAAGGAAAAATGGTTTTTATTTGTACTTAGTGAGACAAATAATTATATGGTTAACTATAAAATGGTAGCATGGGGATCTAGCTATAGGTTTAAATTGTATTCCTTATGGAAAGAAAGGACCACTTTACTTATGAAGTAGGTAGTCTTGAGCTTTGTAACACCCTAAGGTGGCTTAGTATTGGCTGGTATAGTGTCACAAGTAGGATAGAATGGTGTGACTTGACCTTTTATACCACTTATAACCTATTAGTTTAATTTTATTCTCTTTGTAAATTTACACCAGCTGATATGGCACTCCATTTGTTAAGCATATAGATCTGGTTGGATCATAATTGTGATATATACACTTATGCTTCGTCAATCATCATGGGATGAACAACTGTAGCATCATGGTTGAAGTGAAAATGAATCTTTTATATATTTTCTTTATTTGACAAATCCTTTTTTTGTAATTTTTTGTCTTAACCTGTGCATTAGAAGTGGTACTAAGGTTGAGTTAGTATTGAGTCTTGATGGGTGATGTGGCATAGTTAAGGTCATAGTAGTGAGATAATCATTAGTTGGATAGTTTTAAATATATGTATAGTTGTAGATCCATATCCTAGTTAGTTTTAAGATTATAGTATGTATATTTAAAGTCTTTAAGGAGATGTTGAGAGGTAAGTGGTCTTCCAATGCTTGATAGGTGAATATGTCTTAATGAGATTATGTTTCATCTCCCTTAAACATTAAATAAACCATCATTCAAGAGATTATTTTCCCCTTCTAATAGTTATCTTTTTGGTTATAGAAAAATGCCATTGGGAAATGAATAAGGATAAAATTAAAAGACATTTACTAGGATGGTTGAACAAATAAATTTAATAAGTTGTTGTCATTAAAAAAAATGAATAACATGTATGAATTGTGTCTTAATTTGTTCTTAAACTTAGCACATTTATAAATCTTGATCAATAATTACGTATTGATGTGAATAGGTAGCTAGAACAATATGAATTATAGGAAATACCTTATTTGAGTCTTTATGGCAATCAAGATGAATTAATCTAGATTAAAGAATAATTTTTGTATTTATTGAAGTAAATACATAGACAAACTTAGAATTTTATTTTAGTATGGTCCCTACTTGGACCAAAGTTATATGTTGTGGAAAAAGATTCAAAGTTTTATCATAATGAGAAAAGTGTTTTTTTTGCCTCTTTCATTGAATTATTTGATTGATATGAAGGTTGTTTAATTGGGTTTCTTCACTATAATATTTGATTGAATGAATGAAATATTTTAATAATGTCTAAGAGTCCAAATTTATATAAATAATAAGGACTCCATCTAGTAACAAGATTTGATAAAATCTAAATATTGAGAATCTTTATTGGAGTAAATAACATGAATGTAGAGTATCAAATGGTCTACAAAGTTTACAATGTTAAATGAAATATTATATAATGATTGGTTGATTTAAATAATTATATGGATATTTTTAAGGTTCTCTAACTTAAGGGAATGTGTTAATTAGAGGAGTTAGTTCACAATGAGCCTTTACCATAAGTTTAAAATATATACACCAAGATTTACTTTGGTTACCAACAATAGTTTTACCACTATTTAAGTAATCTTGAAATGTAATCCCAGACACTTATGTTATATCAAATTATATTTTAAAAATATAACAAGAGAATTTATATAAATATTCATCCTTAGTATTGAATAGTAGATGATTGGTGCTTATAAGGTGATAACTAAAAGTGTTAAATTTTGGCACTCGGGGTAAAATATAAGTTGCATTCTAGAAAGGAATATAATATCATGACATAAGTAATCCTTATTATGAAATTTTAAGGCTCATGTGCATATTGTTACTTTGAGGACTAGATACTTAAAATCTAAGCCTAAATCTTCACCACTTTATGGGAAATCAAAATTTTAAGGGAATGTATTGTTTAAGTTAAACAACATCAATATATTATTGTAATTTTGATTAATATGACATCCACTAGCTTGATGTTAAACCATTAAATTTTATAATTTTATTCTTGAGAGAGTAAACTAGTAAAGCATTTAATAAAATTAATTAGAGTCTCACTTATGTAGATAATATACCTTTGAAGATGGTATTATGTTTTGGAATCACTTGGTGGTGTTCTTGTGATTCTATTGGTCTAAGTGAAAAACTAATTGAAACACTTTTGTATGTAGTTAAATTCCATAGGATGGCAGTGTATGAGGACATGAGAGTGATGATGGCTATCACTAGTCTTAGTTTATACATGTTTGATGTGAGTGATGTTTTTATAAATACTATTTATTCTTCTCTTTATATATAAGGTATGTGTTTATCCTTACCTCCTTGTACACACTCATGTAATAATTTTTTGAGTAAGCACGTATAATTTTAGTATTCAAGGTAATAAAGGAATTATTTAGGTGAACTACAAACAACCCTAATTCTACACATGTAGGAAACACCGTAGATATATATGGCAGATCAAGGTATGAGCACGAGCATAAGAAACTAATCCTAGGTTATTTTTGTAAGTATGATGTCTATGATTAACCTAATGTGTTCTTGAAACACATGTCATGTTTAGACATATTTTATGGGTGGATTATTGGAACATGGGTTCATTTATTATTCTTGTTGATCCTTGCTTGTCTGTTGTAATATCCCCAATTTTCCCTCAAATTTGAAACTAGATGTTTCCCTGACTATCTCTCTATATTTTGCTTTTTAGATATTTTGCATGAATAAAGATGCGATTTTGCAAGATAAATTTAAATGAACAAATAAACCACAGTAAATCTCTTAACTGGAAAATCAATGGTCTTATTATTCTTCAGAATGATTACAATAATGAATCTCTGGCACGCATATAAATGAATACAAATATCATCTCAAACCCTGATCTTTTGCAAATCTGGGATGGCTCTAATAGAGAAGATCTTTATTTGTGCAATATCTGAATAAAAAACATAATGAAATAAATATCTGAAAAGCTTTGTGACAACTTCTATATGAAGTTACCTCTCAAATCTGTAAACCTCTATGATAACATCTGTATGAAGCTATCTCTCAAATCGGTAATAGATCAGCTGATATTTCACAGCCTCTAAATCGCACACACTGAAGAGTTGACATTCTCCAATGCAAATGGAATCCTGGAACCCTTGGCTCAGTCTTCACAGAAGAATTCTTCAATATCAAAATCAATAATCAAATCATAATCAATAATGGCCTCCATGAGAAACCCTTATACCCTCAAAAGATGTGCTTTCCCTAATTAGGGTTTTCCTAAATTAGAATTAGGGTTTCTAAATTAAAATTAGACCAAATAATTAATATTTGATTAAATCAATCAAATATTAATATCTCCCTCAATATACATCTGATCCTTGAACCGATTGAAGTTGATGAATCAGGGAGTGAATCTGCACATGACCATATCAAAATAAGGGTGCTCTGCTACATGTCAGTAATCCCTTAATAATAGGAGCTTAGACAAACATATCTGGAATAGCCTAAATGAAAGCCAACTATAGAAATTTTGCTAGTCAAAGCCAAGCCAATCTCCATCATGACCCCCTATCCATCCTCTCAGCCTATGAGGGTCACATAATAGGCTAATCATCAAATCTGTCGATGTCCACTAAAAAAGGGGACATGACAATCCACCCCTCCTGAAATTGCTTGACCCCAAGCAATCTTAGAACAACAAACCAATCAATCCACCTGGATCCCAAATGTAGTTATGCTCTACACTGCTGTTAATCAATACAATTTTCTACAATATCCTCTCAAATAGAACAAAGAGGAATCCATAACCAAACTATGGAATGCAACTCAACCAAACTCCAAGAGCACAACTGCCATAGTCAAGAATGCATGAGAAACAAACTCTTAAAGTATGATAACCCAAGTAGAATGGACAACTCCAACTACCAATTCCATCTACAAAAGATGGTGCCAATCCATCCCATAACTGATCCCTCTGTAAAGGTGGCACAATGAACAGTACCACACTGTCATATGTGTGAGAAGAATCAATCTGGAGACTCGACTCCACTGGTATCTCAAACTCATCAGAATTAGGTACTCCCAAATCCTGAACATGTGTGTCAGCATCAACAACATGCTCCTCAACAACAACTACAGGAATGTACTCACCACCAACCACCTCAATATACAAATGAACTGGGTCTGGGACTGGTGAAGACTGCAAATGCTCTAACTCTATGGTCATCTCATCCAAATGAAATTGTGACTCCTCATAAGCCAACTGTGTACTCTCAAGAATCTCAAAAGTCACCTTGAGCTGCTGAGTAAGCTCACTCACCTTATCTTCCTTGACCAATAATGCATCATACGCTGTGCTGCCCCACTCCATAAGATAATCTCTGTCGGCTACCAACTGCATATAATCTTGTCTCAGAATCTAGATAGCCTCCCATAAAGAGCGGATCTCTGTCAAGGACAAATAACTGCCTCCCTGCTCAATGCTATTAGGAGAACCCCATCCATAAACTGCTAACAACTGACGAGCAGCATCAAAATGCTTGCAAGCGGTAGCAATGTCTTACTCACTAACTCTCAGCTGACTAGACACATGGTGGCACTGGCTAGATTGTCTCCTACAATCGTCCTCTGATGCATGGTCCAAAAGAATAGACTCAAAATCACTGACCACTATAATACTACCATCCATACTCTGTGAATCAACTCCATAGCTCATATCAACATCTAGAGTATCAAAAGCTGTAGCATCACTAACTAACTCTTCCATACCAAAAGAAACTACCAGTGAAACTAAGTCCTCAAAGTTGTCCACTGCATCCTCCTGAGTGTCATCTACAATAATCAAATCCTAGGACTCTTCTACAATCTCTACCATAGCTGAGAGATCATCAACCCTTAGTGCACTAACATCTGAGCACACCTCTACACTCTGAGTGCAAACATCAAACTCATCCTCATCTCCACTATCTCCTATCTCACAATAATCATAATAATCATGGGACATGCTGCTCTCTTGTCTAAGTGATCTGTAGTGCTCTCTCCTCAGCTTAACAAAGTGATCAAAAGACAACCTCCCCTGAGCTTGTGGAGTTAATAATTCCCACTCATCCTTTGCTGTCATATACCGTGTGGGTTTGTCTTTGGATGTAGGATATGAAAGAGATTCATTCAACCTCTTCAAACTTAGTTCCAGCTTCTTCATATCATTGTCCCACTGTTTCTGAGTATATGAAGTCATCATGATACTTTGCTGATTCAATCTACCCAAACTACCCAACAAGATGGCAAGACATTGGCTCTGATACCACTGTGATGTCCCTTACTTAGGGGCTCCCTTATCCTACAAAAATCTCTGATACCACTGTAATATCCCCAATTTTCCCTCAAATTTGAAACTGGATATTTCCTTGACTATCTCTCTGTATTTTGATTTTTAGATATTTTACATGAATAAAGATGTGATTTTGCAAGATAAATTTAAATAAACAAATAAACCACAGTAAATCTCTTAACTCAAAAATTAGTGCTCTTATTATTCTTCATAATGATTATAATAATGAATCTCTGGCACACATATAAACGAATACAAATATCGTCTCAAACCCTGATCTTTTGCAAATTTGGGATGGCTCTAATAGAGAAGATCTTTATTTGTGCAATATCTGAATAAAAAACATAATGAAATAAATACTTGAAAAGCTCTGTGACTTCTGTATGAAGTTACCTCTCAAATCTGTAAACCTCTGTGATAACTTCTGTATGAAGCTATCTCTCAAATCGGCAATAGATCAGCTGATATTTCACAGCCTCTAAATCGCACACACTGAAGAGTTGACGTTCTCCAATGCAAATGGAATCCTGGAACCCTTGGCTCAGTCTTCATAGAAGAATTCTTCAATATCAAAATCAATAATCAAATCATAATCAATAATGGCCTCCATGAGAAACCCTTATACCCTCAAAAGATTTGCTTGCCCTAATTAGGGTTTTCCTAAATTAGAATTAGGGTTTTTAAATTAAAATTAAACCAAATAATTAATATTTGATTAAATCAATCAAATATTAATATCTCCCTCAATATATGTCTGATCCCCGAACCGATTGAAGATGATGAATCAGGGAGTGAATCTGCACATGACCATATCAAAATAAGGGTGCTCCGTTGCATGTCAGCAGTCCCTAAATAATAAGAGCTCAGACAAACATCTCTGGAATAGCCTAAATGAAAGCCAACTGTAGAAATTCTGCTAGTCAAAGCCAAGCCAATCTCCATCATGACCCCCTATCCATCCTCTCAGCCTACGAGGGTCACATAATAGGCTAATCATCAAATCTGTCGATGTCCACTAAAAAAGGGGACATGACATCTGCAAGTCTTAAAATTTTGAGTTTTGGACTCATTGGATGAATGGAGATTTTGATTACTTGTTATGTTGTGATTTTTACTATATTATTCATATCAATTCTTGGTGTACATGCACAATCATTTAAATCCTAGTGTACTTACCATAACATGCATCCTTGATGCGATATTTTTGATTTGATAACTATTTGATATTAATGAGATGTCTTTCATTGGATTAAGGAATGTGGGTTCCTTTATCACCATGTCCTTTTCCATATGAGTTCTTATATGAGAGTGTTTGGGTAAGCACATAATATTTTATTACAAAGGTGTTATGCTTCAAGTGAATTGAGTGTATCATATAGTGGTATGATTGACATTCAAATATTTAGAAGCTCATCTGTGTCATGATTAACTTGTTCCATGTTTATCTTAGAGTGCCAACCTCTTCGGTGATGACATCTCATAGAGTAGACATTCACAAATGAAAGCAGAACTACATTAGACCCTAATTATGAGGATAATATATGTAGGCTACCCATGTTATGGTGGGGGCATTAGGTTTAGGTTCTTATTCTAGGTTAGGATGCTCATGGTCACATATAAAATGTAGATTTCACATTTACATGTGTCATAAATAAGAAACTTGTGTTTATGCTATATACATAATGCACACCTAAGTGATTTGACAATTCCACCTATATAGGTTTGTCTATAATATATGTTAATGCCAATGCAAATTTTTTTGAGTTGTGGAGCTAAAAGCTTCACTAATGAGCAAATACAGAGGTTTCTGAGTTACACAATCGACCAACATCGGCAGTATCACCGACATCAGTCAGGCATTAGTCAGAACCAATCAACGTCGGTTAAGGACCAGCCGACGTTGGTCATCTCTAGACAGACAGAGACCGGCATCGGTCATCTGTGCATTTCTAGAATTCTATTTTTGGAGAATAGTTAGTTTGCATGTAAAGACTAAAATTAGTCTTAAGTCTACTTTTCTATTTTTGGTAGGATAGATTTGATCCTTTGATTTAGAGGTGCATCTAATGGTGGAGAATGCATGGCTCATGAACCCTAGTACTATATAATAGGGTTAGATCCTCATAGCTTGTAAGGGTGTACACACAACAACAATTCAGTTGATTGTGATTGTAATTGATAGCGAGGGAGAGAAATCTTGAGGGAGAATTACTGTACACCCAAGAGGTGTGGAGGAGAAAGAGATTTCTTCATTGTATTTCCTTCTAGAAGAGTTTAATACAAGATTGGTTGTTTCTCATATCTCTTATTCTTTGATGTTTCTAATTTTTAGTTACTTATTACTTCTGGTTTAATTATATGTTTAGTTGCTTATACAAAAGTAATCAATTGTACTTCAAGGTCCTAATAAGTGGTATCAGAGCTATTGTGTATACACTAACAAGTGATATCAGAGCATGTTAGTTTTTGTTGATTACAGAGTTCACTCTTAGGGGTTTTTGATTGAGTGGGAGCTAAGCAATGGTAGAAGAAAGTAAGCTAAGAATGGAGAAATTCAATGGCAAGAATTATCAATTATGGAGGATGTAGATTGAAGATTATCTATATCAAAAAGATCTGTACTTACCGTTGGGTGGGGTTTCAAGTAAGCCCACAGATATGCAAGATGAATAATGGAATGTTCTTGATAGAAAGGCTCTTAGATCTATAAGGTTGAGCCTAGCATCTTCTGTGATTTCTAACTTATCACAGGAAAAGATAATGGTAGAGTTAATGGATACTTTGGCAAATTTATATGAAAAACCCTTAGCTTCGAATAAGGTATATCTTATGAATCAATTATTTAATTTGTAAATGCAGGAAGGTGGATCAGTATCTAGTCATCTTAATGATTTCCATGCAATAGTAAATCAGTTAAATTCAGTCAAAATTGTTTTTGATGATGAAATTAAGACTCTCTTAATCTTATGCTCTTTACTAGAAAGTTGGCATAGTTTGGTAATGGCAGTTAGTAATACTATATCTGCTTCAAATATCTTGAAAGTTGATGTTGTTGTTAGTGTAATCTTGAATGAAGAAATTCATAGGAAAAGCACAGGGGAAACATCAGGTAATGCTTTAAGTTTTGAAAGTAGGGGAAGGCAAAGAGAGAAGGGCAAGCAAGGGAAATCAAGGTCAAAGATTGGAAGGAGATCCAAATCTACAAATGGAGGAATAACCTACTGGAATTGTGGAAAGAAAGGGCATGCAAAGAAAGATTGTTGGTTGAAGGATAAAGAAGAAAATTAGCATGAAGGTAATAAAGAAGCAAAAATTGTAGGTATTGTTACACAGGATGCTCTTATATTTTCTTTGGATAATAAAATAGAATCTTGGGTTTTAGATTCTGGTGCCTCTTTCCATGCAACCCCAAATAGAGAATTTTTCAATGATTATGTTCATGGAGACTTTGGAAAAGTTTATTTAGGGGATAATGAGCCTTGTAAAATTGTTGGCAAAGGAAAAGTGCAGTTGAAATTGTAGAATGGAAACACATGGGTGTTAAAGGATGTCATGCATGTACCCATCCTGAAGAGGAATTTGATTTCTGCAAGAAAGTTGGGTGATGAGGGTTGCACAGTAACTCTCACAGCTAAATCTTAGAAAGTTTCCAAGGGTGCACTTGTATTAGCAAGAGGTAAGAGAGTAGGTACACTTTATCTATCTACTTGTATTACTAATTATTCTCCTTCTATTTTATCTACTTTAGATGTAGATACAAAGTTGTGGCACCGTAGGCTTGGTCACATGAGTGAGAAGGGAATGAATGTTCTTAATTCAAAAGGTAAGCTTTCAGATTTGAAAAGCATAGATCTAGATTTCTGTGAGCATTGTATTTTTGAGAAATAGAAGAAAGTGAGGTTTCTCAAAACTGGGTCAACAAAGAAGAAGCACAAGTTGGAGCTTATTCACATAGACGTGTGGAGACCAGCTCAAGTAGCTTCTATTAGAGGATCATAGTATTATGTTTCTTTCATTGATGATGCTATAAGAAAGGTATGGGTTTATTGCATAAAGAGGAAATCTGGTGTTTTTGACACATTTAAGAAATGGAAAGCTTTGGTTGAGAATGAAATAGGTTTGAGATTGAAGTGCCTTAGATCTGACAATGATGGTGAGTACTGCAGCAATAAATTTAATAGTTACTGTTTTATGAGTAGAATACGTAGGGAAAGAATAGTTCTAACGACACCTTAGCAAAATGGAGTTACTGAAAGGATGAATAAAACAATAATGGAGCATGCACGAAGTATGAGGTTGCATGCTAGTTTGCCCTTATAGTTTTGGGAAGAAGCTATAGATACTATGGTTTACCTGATTAACAGAGGACCTTCTACTGCACTGGATGGTGGAATTCCAGAAGAGGCATGGATAGGTAAAAAGGTGGATCTTTCATTTCTCAAATTTTTTGGTTCTGAAGCTTTTGTGCATGTTGATAAAGAAAATAGAAATAAGCTAGATGCTAAATCTATGAGGTGCACATTCATTGGTTATGGTTTTGGAGATTTCGGATTCTAGTTGTGTAATTTAGAAACTAACAAAATTATTAGAAGTCAAGATGTAGTTTTCAATGAGAAGGTGATGTACAGTGATCATCTCAAGAGGCTAAATAATTTTGAGTAGGGAAATCATGATTTGGATGAGGTTATGATCCAAAATGAGCTCACGGGTAAAAATCATCACTCATAAGAAAACACAGAGACCAACATCAGTCAGGAAACTGACGTCAACATTCAGGTAGAGATCAACATCGGTCAATAAACTGACATTGGTGGTCAGGTGGAACTGATGTCAGTTAGGTTCAGACTGACATCGACTAGAGATGACCGAGATTGGTCACTGTTAGAAAGAAATTTGGGCGGACAACAAGCTATCAATGAGTCTCAAATGCCCATAAGGAGGTCTGAAAGGGTAAGTAACCCTCCGATTTGTTATTCCCCTTCTTTACACTACTTATTACTCACTGATGGTGGAGAACCAAAAAGTTTTGATGAGGTAATGTAGGTAAAATCTAGGAAATAGTGGGAGCATGGCATGAATGAGGAAATTGATTCCTTGGAAGAGAACCAAACATGGGATTTGGTAGAGTTGCCAGCCAAAAAGAAAGCACTAAAAAACAAATGGGTTTACAGGTTAAATGAAGGAGAGAATGGACAAATGAGACATAAGGCTAGGTTGGTAGTAAAGGGATTTGCATAGAAACTAGCTATTGACTTTGGTGAAATTTTTTCTTCTATAGTAAAGATGACTTCTATTCAGACTGTATTGTCTTTAGTTGCTATTGAGGATTTGCACCTTGAACAGCTTAATGTTAAGATAGCATTTCTTCATGGAGATTTGGATGAAGAGATATATATGGATCAGCTGAAAGGTTTTGAGGTCAACGGTAAGGAGAAACTTGTGTGTAGGTTGGAGAAAAGCTTATATGGCCTTAAGCAAGCTCTAAGACAATGGTATTTGAGGTTTGACAAGTTTATGACAGAGCATGGCTTTAGTAAATGTCAATTTGACCATTGTGTTTATTTAATAGATTAGATAATGGTAATTATATTATCCTATTACTGTATGTAGATGATATGCTTGTTGTAGGCTCACATATGCAGGAAATTAATGAGCTTAAGGTAAAATTAGCTCACACATTTGCCATGAAGGATTTAGGAGCAGTAAATAAAATCCTTGGCATGAGTATTAAGAGAGATAGGAAAAATCATAGTTTGATTTTGTCTCAAGAGGATTATGTGAATAAGGTGTTGGAGAGGTTCAATGTGCAGGATGCAAAATTGATAAGCACACCTATGGCTAGACACTTCAAGTTGAGCAAAGAATAGTGTCCTAAATCACATGATGAGGTTGAGTACATGAGTAGAGTTCCATATGCTTTAGCAGTTGGGAGCTTGATGTATGCAATGGTATGTACTAGACCTGATATTGTCCAAGTAGTGGGAGTTGTCAGCAAGTTTATGGCCAATCCAGGAAAGGAACACTAGAAAGTAGTTCAATGGATTCTCATATATCTGAGAGGGACCAGTAGTAGGCATTTATGCTATGGAGGGTCAAACACTTCTCTACATGGGTATGTAGATTCAGATATGGCAGGTGACTTGGATGGCAGGAGAAGCACCACAAGATATGTGTTCATTATTGGTGGAATGGTGGTTAGCTAGATTTCAAAGTTGCAGAAGGTTGTTGCCTTGTATACTACAGAGGCAGAATACATTGCAGTCACAGAGGCTAGCAAGAAAATGATTTGGATGACTCGGTTCATGGAAGAGTTGGGAAAGGAGCAAGAGAGTTGTAGATTGTACAGTGATAGTCAAAGTGCAATTCATTTGGCAAAGAATTCAGCCTTTCATTCAAGAACCAAACATATATAGCTTAGGTACCACTTCATTAGATAGGTATTGGAGGAGGGTCAGTTAAAGTTGGAAAATATCCATACGGATAAGAACCCTGTAGATATGTTAACAAAGCTGGTAACAAAGGAGAAGTTGAATCTTCATTCAACTTTTGTTGGTCTTTAAGATTGAACTTGAAGATGGAGAAACAAGGTAGAGGATGTTGCTGTATAGGTACAGGTGTAGATATTTATCTCCAAGTGGGAGATTGTTGAGATGTGGAGCTAAAAGCTTCACTGATGAGAAAATATAGAGGTTGTTGAGTTACACAGTCGACCAACATCGACAGTATCACTGACATCGATCAAGCATCAGTTAGAACCAACCGATGTCAGTTAGGGATCGGCCGATGTTGGTCATCTCCAGATAGACAAAGATTGGCATTGGTCATCTGTGCATTTCCAAAATTTTATTTTTGGAGAACAGTTATTTTGCATGTAAAGACTAAAATTAGTCTTGAGTCATCTTTTCTATTTTTGGCAGGATAGATTTGATCCTTTAATTTAGAGGTACATCTAACAGTGGAGAATGCATGGCTCATGAACCCTAGTACTATATAATAGGGTTAGATCCTCATAGCTTGTAAGGGTGTAGACACAACAATAATTTAGTTGATTGTGATTGTAATTGATAGAGAGAGAGAACTCTTGAGGGAGAATTACTATACACCCAAGAGGTGTGGAGGAGAAAGAGATTTCTTCATTATATTTCCTTCTGGAAGAGTTTAATACAAGATTGGTTGTTTCTCGTATCTCTTATTCTTTATTGTTTCTGATTTCTAGTTACTTATTACTTATGGTTTAATTTCGTGTTTAGTTGCTTATACAAAAGTAATCAATTTTACTTCAAGGTCTTAACATGTTAATGCCAATGCAAATTTAGTGTTAGTTGAGGTTCTTAAAGTTTCACCAAAACATGCTAATTATAAGGATAACTTATGTAATGAAGAGTATAATAGGTGAAAGAGAGACATAAAATCATACATACCACATACGTCTTAAATTAGATCGAAAGAAGGTTGAGACATCTATATAATAGAACAAGACCATAATTCATATTGTATCAAATTACTTAATAAATTAAAATAGAGTAATCAACTGCACATACACCATACATAAAATAAAATATGAGAAAACCAAAACATGGCAATTTCTATTAATCTATATCAACACATCAAACTAGATTTTATTACATCAAAGTACTATTTATAGTCTTTTATAATCCTGATGCCTCTTCACCTTTGAACCTTACAATAACCAAAATGAGATATTCTTCGCATTATCCAATTATCCAATTATACTTTCAAGGATGAATAAGTAAAAAACTACATAAAGTATAAAACTTCTCACATGTGTTTATCTTATATAATTTGTGAGTTTAACAAGCTCCATTCTACATCCAACACTTTCTTAGACTTAAATATTTGTCTCATCCTGAGACAAAGGTGAAAGATGAGATAAACTAAATAGATAAGTACTAAATAGAAGTCAGAGTAATATCTCAAGGTGTCATTTCCCAATTTTTACTCTTTGTGCACTACTTAGCCACCCTTTTGGGTTTTCAACTAAGTATAATACTAGCCTACTAACCTTTCGAGTTTTCAATATACTAGTATAACTAGGTGGCCACCATTTACAATTTTTCAACCAGTCTGGCCCTACTCCTAATGTTTCAACTATCTAACAAAAATGTGAATATGCTAGAAATTACAAATTTGTATATCACATGTTGAGTATTATCATTGATGTCAAAAGTGCATCTTGTGAAGGTTGACGTCAAAGGTGACTAAGTCTAGTTAGCAATGTGTGATGTGACAAGTTGAATTGATAAAATGTTTTCATAAGAGAGTGATGTCATGAGAGAAAGATAAAGAGATAATTTAAAGGCAAATAATGTCTTATGTTTACATGAAATTATATGCCATTAATGTCAAAGTGCATAGGAATCCTAGTCATGAAATGAAGAGGTATATGCATGAAAATGAATGAAAAAAGGCATGTGAAGGTTATATGGAATTATTTGATCATGTATGTGAGGCATTTAAGTATTCATGATCATTTTAGGATGAGCCTATAGGTTTAAGACCTTTAGACTAAGCTTATGCATAGACATCTCTTAAACCTTACCTAGCCTAATGAGGTATGAATGTCATATTTGAATGAAATTATGCATATGTGAGCATGTATATAGGTGAGATAAAAAAAATTAGGTATGTTCACAAATTTTGAGGTCATAGTTTGAAGGAAATTTCATGAATTAGTGTTTTAGGCCTTCTCGAGTTCATAGAATGAGGTCTCAAGACCTAAAAATCACTTTTAGACATTTGTTGGCATGTGTAACCTCTGCATGGGAATTTTAGATATTGAGGAGAGATGGTTAAGGGTCTTAGATAATATATCTAGGTATTAGTTTTGGATTTAAGGGGTATTCCTTTATGAATAATCATTAACACCAAAACCTGTGTTAAACCTCCCTAAAACCCTAATAAGGACTTGATATGAAAGATATTGTTCAAAACAACTTAGGATGGATTAAAATTTCCATATAAACTATGTAATCATGTATTAAACTCTCCCAAGTAGCTCCAAATGGTGGTGGTTAGTCAGATGAGAGAGAAAATGCACAGATACATGCTTATTTGTTAAGAAATTGTATATCTGAAAATTTGCATTGGTCAAGAAAATAAAATGGATGGTATAATAATATAGAGACTCATTTTACATATCCATTATGATTTATGGATAGGTTATATCCTTAAATTTTTCTAATTCGGTCATCAAAGTTAGCTAATTATGGATAGACCTAATGGTGCAAATAGTGTAAAATCTAAGAAGAGATGAAAATATAGAAATGAGGGTCTATGCATGATATTTTGATAAAAAAAAGTGCATGAAGGATTTATTTATGAATTTTAAGTAATGATAATTCTTTGATAAGCTATGTATTTTAGTGTATTTATTGAAAAAAATTTCTCACAAAATGGCCTTTCTGGTTCAGATAAGACTATATGATATAAAGTTAGGAAATTAGTCTGCAAGAATAATATTTGCTATTAGAAAATATTATTTTTATATTTTATGATGTTATATATATCTCAAAATACCATTTAAATGCATCATGAGTCTTGAAAAGTGTCCACATAGGTGTTGGAGGTCTAATTCACCATGACTAGTTTTAGAGGTAAATTGGTAGTTCTAAGTGAGTAAGTTATAGAGTTGTTATCAAGCCTTTATGTCCTAATTAAAAGTGTTAAAATAATTTTTTGATGACCCTAAGGTCATGGATAACCTATTTACATGTTTATTTTTTCAAAATTTAGTAGCTTAAGGGTGTTTAAGCTTTATTTTTGCAAGATAGACTTTTGAGGTACATAGGCCTAATAGGGTAGTTTGTTTTAAAAGAGATTTCATGGTATGAGTGAAGGATAAAAATATAGTAAGGCATGAAATAGGTCATAATATTTAATTTATTAAAAAATTTAATGGCTTTTAGTTTTTAGATAAATCTATCTGGGCCCAAGAAGATCAATATTCCATGTTAAGTGGATAGATCTAATGCAATTAGGCCTCCATGAGGCCTAAAAGAAGAGTAAAGCCTAATTGAGTTATTAAAGAACAAAATGGGATAAAGGTTCATTTGAACAATGTTCATAATATGTTTCAAGACATATTAAGTGTCCAACCTAATAGGTTGAATGTGTGTGGTCGACTAAGTGGTGTGTGACCATGAGATGAGTCTATATACAAGGCAGTTTAGGTCTATCTAGATATATGAAATAAAAGAAAATAAAATATTACATGGTTGAGAATAATGAGGTATTGAAATGAGACCATAATATAAGATCAGTTGTGTGGTGTTAAAAATTCGTGACTTAACTGAGTTGGTACCGATTCACTTAGGGAGTTGGTGCTGCCTTGCAAGTAGGTGCTTGACTTTATTAGGGTTGGTACTCCAAGTTGAGTTGGTGATAAATATAATTTTATCTTTTATTTTATAAGACAATAGTTCATTTGTAGAGATCATATTGGGTTTTATTTCCATTGAGGGTTTCCCACTCATATATGTATTTTCTTATTTATTTCTCATGTGAATGGTTCTTTATGCATAGTTATATCATTGTATTACTTTCATGATTCAAATAAAGTTAAATTATAATTGAGTAAAAAAAATTAAACATTGATTCACCCACCCCTCAGTGATTGTGCTTTAAAAAATTGGTATCAGAGCCTATTCCTTTGAATCAAGCCTAATATATTAAAGGATATCCTAGAAGTGCAAACATGTCTAATCATCAAATACAAGGAGGTTTCTCAACCAATAAGGATTCTCTATTTAGTGGGAATAACTATGAATTTTGTATCATCATAATTAAGACCTATATAATGTATTTGAGCTATGAAATATTTTAATATATTATTGATGGATTCACTCCACCTTCTACACCACTAACTGACATATCAGGTAAGAAGGCAAGTGAAAACAACTCTAAGGAAAGGAATGCCATCTTGTGTGGTCTTTCAAAGGTATAATTTGTAAATTTCATTCATTATGATACATCCAAAAGGATTTGGGATAAATTTCAAACCATTTATGAAGGAGATGCTTAATTCAAGTTGGAAAAGTTGTAGACTCACCAAAGGTAATTTAAAATTCTGATAATGAAGGAGGATGAAAACATTTCATCTTATCTGTTAAGAGTAGATGAAGTGGTAAATGTCATCAAAGGTCTAGGAGAGAAGTTGGAAGAGAAAATTTTAGTATAAAAGTTATTAATATCCCTGACATCTAAGCTTGATTCAAAGGTGTCTGCTATGGAGGAGGGCAAAGATCTTAACATACTAAAGATGGATGTGTTTCATGGCATCTTGATGTTGGAAATATTGTCATTGATGTCAAAGGTCTAGCATTATTGGTGATAAAGGGCCCATTGCATTTAATGATGTTTATAATAGTTATATCTTGGCTAATGTGTGTTAATATTTATTTAATATTAACGAATATATTTTTAGTTGCATATAAGATAAAAGAAGGGCCCATGGAGAAGTTAAAGAGTCACAGGGTAAATACAAAAGAAGAATGGGATGCATTTTCCCATGAAGAGTCATCTTGGGTAATTCCAAGAGTCACCAAGTGAAGACAAAAGAGGAAGGGTGCAATTTCTCATGAAGAGACACTTTGAGGAATACAAAAATTCACCAAGATAAAGACAAAGGAGGGAAGGATGATTTTTCTCATGAAGGGTCACCACATGACTTTTCAAAGGCAAGGATATGAAGGGTCATGCAAGTTTGGCACCATTTTCCTTGAGGATTGAAGGGTCACAAAGGGGGAAGGCCAAAGGTCATTTAGAAAGCTATAAATAAAGGCTTGAGAAGCCATTTGTAATGTGTGAGATAGAGTTTGTTTTGAGATAGTAATATCTAGCTTAGTAGAGCATTGTGAGAGATGAATATGATTTGTATTTGTTATATCTATCTTAGAATAGCAAAGGTGAGAGATGAAAGAGAAGTTGTAATGAACTATCATTTGTTGAGATAGCAACATTGAGAGATAGTTGTGTGGTATACACAAAGGGGTTGGTTCTCCTGTGGGTTGGTACTCACAAATTGTTGTTGTGTTGGTTCTTAGTAAAAAGGTCAGTGCTCTTGTGGGTTGGTGCTCATAAATTATTGTTGTGTTGGTGCTCAGCAAAGGGGTTAGTGCTCTTTTGGGTTGGTGCTCATGAATAGTTGTTGTATTGGTGCTCAGCAAAGGGGTTGGTGCTCCTGCAAGTTGGAGCTTGTGAATATTATTGTTTTATTTGGTGCTCATTCATATACTTGAGATTGTTCTCCATGGTTTTTCCCACATTGGGTTTCCATGTTAAATCTGGTGTCTCTCTCTATCTTGTGTGGTGTATATTGTTTCAGTTTTATTGCATATCTTGAATGTTTGGTTAAGTGGAATTTGATTAAGGGAAAGTTTTATAAGATATATGATATACATATTCACCCCCCTCTCAGTATATCTCATGTTTAACAATTGGTATCAGAGCAGGTTCCTTTTGAAAAAGTTTTATAGCTTGAAGGTAGATCGGGAAAGCACGATGGCTGGATCACATGAAGGATTTTCTACAAATAAGGCACCCTTGTTTGATGGGATGAATTATGCTTTTTGGAGCATAATAATGAGGACTTATTTGATGGCCCTTGGATTTGACATATGGCAAGCAGTGGTGGAGGAATATGAAGATCCATAGACACTTGTAATTACTCCAGTAGAAAAGAAGGCAAGTGAATGTAATGTTAAAGCTTTAAATGCTATTTTATGTAGTTTATGTGAATCTAAATTTGTTAAAGTTATGAAATTTAAATCTACTCATGAAACTTGGGTAAAACTTGAGAATATTTACAAATGTGATGGAAAGGTTCAGCAAGCTAAGCTTCAGAGTTTTAGAAGATAGTTTGAGAGTTTGAAGATGGAAGAAGAAGAAGATATAACAAGTTATCTTTTGTGAGTTGATCAAATAGTAAATAAGATTTAAGGTCTTGGAGAAAATATATAAGAGTCAATGGTGGTACAAAAGGTTTTGATATCTCTACCAATGAGATATGATGCAAAGGTTTTGGCAATCAAAGAGATGAAGAATTTAGCCAAGCTAAAGATGGATGAGCTTTATGGTATTCTCACAGCATATCAGATGCGGACTAAACAAGATAAACCTTCAAAGAGAGAAATGACTTTCAAGAAATCAAAGAAAGAGAAAGCTAAGATTCAAGAATCAAGTGATAGTTCCAGCGATGATGAAGATGACAACGGAGCTCTTTTCATTCACAAGCTGAAAAGGAGAATAGGTAAATATCAAGGAAAGTTGCCTTTTAAATGTTTTAATTATGGAAAGTTTGGAAAATTTTAAGTTAAATTCCCAAATAAGGGTAATGATGATGATGAATAATAAAAGTCTACATCCAATAAGAATTTCAAATGTAGATTCAAGAAAGGATTCGAGAAGAAGAGCCTGTATTCTAAAGATCCTAGCTCAACTGAAGATAGTGGAGACAATCATTCAAAAGAAGAAGATATTTTATTCATGGCCATACATGAAGATGCCTCTACAAGAAAAAGTATAGATGATCAATAAGAAGAAGAGGATGAAGCTAAATGGAATCTGGAAGGAGAACTCATTTATGCTTTAGAAGAGTTAAAAGTTGTTCAGAAGAAGAATCGAAGATTGATGCACCAGATTGAGAAAAATGAAAAGGAGTCAAAAGAAATAATTTATGATCTAGAAACACACTTGGAAGAATCCAAGAAGAATAAAGAAGGTCTAACAGCACAACTTTAAAAAATAAGAAAATAATGTGAAAGGTATGTTATCGAAATTGCCTCTTTAAAAGAAGATATTGAGAAAGCAGTCAATGATAAACTAGTTAGTGATTCAAAATTTTAGGATAGCACTAACATGTTGAATAAGATATTAAAAATCCAAAAGGCAAATTTAGATAAGATAGGTATTAGATTTTAAAAGAAAAAGAGCTATGTTGAAGATCTTACAAAAGAGGAAACAAGAAGGGAATAAGTGAAGAATATAGAGGACATTTCAAACAAAGAAGGCTAAAAGGAACAAAGCTACAAAAGGTAATCAGGTCAGAGATATACAGACAAGTCTTATTTTTATGGTTATTATTTTTATTGTAATGGATATGGTCACAAGAAATTATAATGTTAGAAAAGAGCTAATAGTTTCAGAAATAAGAAGGAAAATCATGTAGAGTCAAGCAAAAGCTATAGCTCTTTTACTCCTCTATCAAACTTTAATGAAGAGGCCATAATATGTTACAAGTGTAACAACTTTGGACACATAGTTTGGTACTATAGAAGCATGTTTGAGTCAGTCAAGAAGGATCAGAGTTTCAAAGCTCCATTCATTAAGGAGAAGGTTCAAACATGTTCATGGTAGAAGAAACAACCTGAAGATTCTATGTTGGTGTAGACAACTTTTCATGTAAGAAATGAAGATCAGCCATGGTTCATTGATAGTAGATTTTTTAGGCATATGGCAGGAGACAAGAGTAAATTCAAAACTCTAAAGAAGATCAATGGTGGCACAGTGAAATTTGGAGATAAAACCATTATCAGGATAGCTGGAAAATGTATTTTAAGTTTGGATAATGGTAGAACCAAAACTAAGAATGTTTTATATGTAAAAGGTCTTAAGCATAATCTATTGAGTGTAAGTCAAAAATGTGATCAAGGATACACATTAAAGTTTTATGCAGAAGGTTGTGAGATTAGAAGAAAAGATTTAAATGAGTTTATTGCAGATAATCAAAGGATAGGCAATAATTTATATGTATTATCAGATATCTTCTCAAAGGCACAATCAAAGGACACATTTAAAGATCTACAAGAGGAGTTGGGAGTAATTTATATTGCTTCCTACCATTGAGGTTTAGCGTCAGTTGAGGGGGATCTAAGTGTTAGCTCTAGATAGGCCCTTTGCCATTGATGTTAAAGGGGGATAATAAAAGGTAAAGGTATAGGTGTAGAAATAGGTACAAGGAATAGGTACAGGTTGCTATATTAAGGGGGAGTTATTGTATGTTTTTAGATGATAGTATGTGCAGGATTCAAGATGTGGCAGTTTTAGGATTGAGGTTGCCATCAATGACAAAGGGGGAGGTTATTGTAAATATTTTCATTGATGTCAAAGGTCTAGCATTATTGGTGATAAAGGCCCATTACATTTAATGATGTTTGTAATAGTTATATCTTGGATAATGTGTGTTAATATTTATTTAATATTAACAAATATATTTTTAGTTGTATATAAGACAAAATAAGGGCCCATGGAAAATTCAAAGAGTCATGGGGTAAAGACAAAATAAGAATGGGATGTATTTTCCCATGAAGAGTCATCTTGGGGAATTCCAAGAGTCACCAAGTGAAGACAAAAGAGGAAGGGTGCAATTTCTCATGAAGGGACACTTTGAGGAATACAAAAAGTCACCAAGATAAAGATAAAAGAGGGAAGGATGCTTTTGCTCATGAAGGGTCAACACATGACTTTTTAAAGGCAAGGATATGAAGGGTCATGCAAGTTTGGCACCATTTTCCATGAGGATTGAAGGGTCACAAAGGAGGAAGGCCAAAGGTCATTTGGAAAGCTATAAATAAAGGCTTGAGAAGCCATTTGTAATATGTGAGATAGAGTTTGTTTTGAGATGGTAATATGTAGCTTAGAACATCATTCTAAAAGATGAATATGATTTGTATTTGTTATATCTAGCTTAGAAGAGCAAAGGTGAGAGAGGAAAGAGATGTTGTAATGAACTATCATTTGTTGAGATAGAAACATTGAGAGATAGTTGTGTGGTATACACAAAGGGGTTCATGCTCTTGTGGGTTAGTGCTCATGAATTTTTACTATGTTGGTGCTTAGCAAAGGGGTTGGTGCTCCTGTGGGTTGGTGCTCACAAATTGTTTTTGTGTTGGTGCTTAGCAAAGGGGTTGGTGCTCAACAAAGGGGTTGGTGATCCTATGGGTTGGTGCTCAGCAAAGGGTTTGGTGCTCTTGCAAGTTCATTCTTGTGAATATTATTGTTTGAGTTGGTGTTCATTCATATACTTGAGATTGTTCTCTATGGTTTTTCCCACAATGGGTTTCCACATTAAATTTGGTGTCTCTCTTTATCTTGTGTGGTGTTTATTGTTTTAGTTCTATTGCATATCTTGAATGTTTGGTTAAGTGTAATTTGATTAAGGTAAAGTTTTATAAGATATATGATATATTGATTCACCCCCCCTCTCAGTATATCCCATGATTAACACTTGACTACCTATAAAATCAAAAAAAGTGATAGAGAGAATGATGAACATCATGGTGATGATAAGAAGGTTTATAAGCATGACAAGAGTAAAAAGGGTTTTAGGAAGTATGAAGGAAAAAAATGGTCATTCAAGAACAAGATAAGTTCATATATAAAAGAAGACAATAGCTCATCTGATGTGTCATAAGTACATCTGATAGTAATGATGATAATAATGATCATGATAGAAATGAATCCTTAATCATGTCTATAAAAATAGACAATGAGGGTTATTCAAAATTGAAATGTCCTATGGGTGATGAATAATCAAATGAAGAGGCTGATGTAAACCTTGAGGTAGAATTAGTGAGTGATCTAGAGGATTTGAAGTTTCAAAGAAGGAAGAATCATAGACTGAGATCATTGGTTAAGAGTTATGAGGAAAAAATCAATCTCTTTGAATAGAGGCTAAGTAACAATACCAATGAACATGAGGAGATCATCCAATAGTTGAAAACTCATATTGAGATTTTCATTGTAAGTATTAAGACCAAGGAGGAAGAATGCATCAATTTTGGGATAGAAATGGAGTCCTTAAAGGTAGAATTAGATCAGGAAATAGTCAAATTGAAGACACATTAGAATTTTAGAAATAGAATTGACATCCTTGGCAATATTTTGAATATTCATAGGTCTCCTTATGACAAGATAAGTCTTGGATTAAAATAATACAAAAATAAGGAGAGTCAAACCTCAAATGACAATGAACTATCAATAAGTGATGGTATTGATAGAGTAATAACCTATGAATAAAATCTCAAATATGAGACTAAAATTGGTCATTAACAAGTCAAGAGGAATGTGAATCCTTCAATAAAAAACAAAGGTAGAGGTGATTCATTCAACATTAGATATACAAGGTATGTGAATCCTTTTGATGGTTACTATTTCTTATGAAATTAATATGGACATAAATCTATGGATTATAGACATCATTCTAGAATTAATACATCATGGAGGAATAGGGTGAATATCCATTTAAATAATAGAAGTAGAATAATATGATATAATTTTGATTAGAGAGGGCATATTTTAAGGGATTTCAAGATAAGAAATATGAGGAAGATCAATCAAGACAACAGACTATGTGGTCATACCACTAAGAAGTTGATCAAGAAGTTAGACCATATGGACAAGGTGAAGGAGGAGTAGAATACTAAAGGAGAATAATATTTGATAGCTTAGACTACCTTTCACATTAAATATGAAGGCATGAAATGGTATATATATAGTGGTTTCTTAATACACATGATAAGGGACAAGATCAAGTTCATCTCATTGAAAAAGAATGTTGTAGGAATTATGATTTTTCAAGATAACATAACTGCCAATATAATTGGTAAGGGTGTCTTGAGTTTTAATAATGGGAAGACCAAGATAGAGAATTTTTTATATGTGGAAGTTTTGAAACATAACCTTCTTAGTGTAAGTCAAATATGCAACCAAGGACACACACTAACCTTTCATGATAGAGGGTGTGATATAAAGAGAGCCAAATCAGGAATGCTAATTCCCAATGCTAAGAGGACTAAGAACAATATATATGTCTTAAATAATATCAAGAAGGAGATATAATTTATGAGCATGATGCATGATTTTTGGCTATCACAGAAGGTTGGGTTACCTAAACTTTGATAAACTGGTTAAGATAAGCTCTAATAAGTCTATGAATAACATGCTTAAAATCACCAAACCTATAAACACACTTTGTAAGGCATGTCAACATGGTAAGTAGACTACAAGAAGGTTAAATTCCAAAGAATAATATAATACAAGACCTTTGGAGTTAATACACATTGATCTTTGTGGACCTACAAGAATCCAAAGTATTCAAGGAGATAGTTACTTCATGTTACTCATAAATGACTACATAATAATGACTTTGTTGGCATTTTTGAAAGAAAAGTTATAAGATCTTGATAAGTTCAGGGAATTCAAGGCTCTTGTTTAGGATGGGAATTATGGAAATATCAAATGATTAAGATCTAATAGAGGAGGATATTTTTGGTCCAATGAATTTTATGAATTCTATGAGGTCCATAAAAGGAGATAGTTCTCAGCAGCTAGGATACATCAGCAAAATAGGGTAGTGGAAAGAAATAATAGGAAAGTTTAAGAGATGGAAATAACTATGTTAAATGAGTCAAGGTTAGATGATGGATACTAGAGAGAGGAAGTGAGCACTGTAGTCTAAATTTTGAATAGAGGGTAGATAAGGACTAATGGAAACAAGACACCTTATGAATTGTGGAAAGGTAGACCTACTAATGTGAAAAACTTTAGAATGTTTGGAAGTAAATGCTTCATCAAAAGAGATGAGGAAGACTTAAGTAAGTTTTATTCTATGTATGATGAAGGTATATTCTTGGGATAATCATCAGTGAACTAAACCTATAGATGTTATAATAAGAGGTTACAAAATATAGTGGAGAGTACCAATGTGAAGATTGATGAGACAAGTTCTAAGAAACCACACTCAAATTAAAAGGATACATCATATAATTTGGACTTCAATAATGAATAATAAACAATAAATATTTATGAGGAATAAAAATATTATGAGCAAAGAAAAGATTCAAAAGGTCCTTCAAGACAAATTTAGAGAGACCATCTTGAATCATAAATCATTGACAACAAGAATGCAAGTATGTAAACAAGGAGAATATTGGTAATTAATCTAAATCAAGAGAATGTTGCTATCTAAAATTGAACATAATAACCTTGTAGAAGTAATAAAAGACAATTTTTGGATAGGTTTTATGAATGAGGAGTTAGACTAAATAGAAAAGAATGAGCTTGGGAACTAGTTCCTAGGCCCAAAGACAAAAATGTCATAGGCACAAAATGGGTGTTTATAAATAAGTTGAATGAATATGGAGAAGTCACTAGTAAAAAGGCTAAATTGATATACAAGGGGTATACACAAGTTGAAGGGGTAGACATTGAGGATACCTTTGATCCATTAGAAAGATTGGAGGCCATCAGATTATTTCTAGCATATATAGGATTCAAAGGGTTTAAAGTGTACTAGATGGATGTAAAATCTACTTTTCTAAATGGGAAATTGGAAGAGGAGGTGTACATAGATAAACTTAAGGTTTTCTCATTATTAGATAACAAATACTATGCTTTTAGATTGAAAAAGGCTCTTTATGATCTAAAGCAAGCTCCTAGATCTTACTACGTAGGATTGGATAGATATATATTAGACCAAGGATTCAAAAGAGGAGTTACAAATAGTAATATGTACATAAATATAGATAATGAACATCAATTGATAGTATTTTTCTATGTGGATAACATCATATTTGGTGGAAATAGTGAGAATATGACCAAGGCCTTTGTAAATGTGATGAATAAGGATTTTGAGATGTTCATGCTAGGAGAACTATCATTATTTCTTGGATTACAAATCATTCAATAAGAAAAGGGTATATTCATTTCATAATCTAAGTACATAATAGACATGTTGAATAAATTTGATATGGAAGATTGTGAGCTTGTTATAACACCTATGATCATAGGGTGTAATTTAAATAAGGAAGATGAATCTCCAAAGGTCAATTATACATCATATAGGTAAATGATTGAAATTTTTCTATACACTACTACATCTAGACCAAACATCATGCAAGCAATAGGCTTTGTGGGAATATTTCAAGAAAAACAAAAGGAAAATCATTTGTAAGTAGTCAAAAGGATACTTAGGTATCTCAAGAGGACTATGGAGTTTGGGTTGTGGTATCTAAGGAGAAAGGAGTTTTACTCGATAGCCTATATAGATGCAGACTGGGCAGGGAGTCTAGATGATAGGAAGAGCACTAGTGGAGGAGCTTTATTCTTAGGAGAATGTCTAGTATCATGGATAAGAAAGAAACAACCATCTATGGAACTATCTACTTATGAGCTTGAATACATTTTATCAATTTCATGTTGCACTCAAGTCTTATGGATGAGATATACCTTAAAAGACTACAAGGTAGAGTATGATGTTCCTAGCCCTATTTATTGTGACAATACAAGTGCCATAATAGTTTCAAAGAATCCTATCATCTACTCAAGAACTAAGAACATTCCCATAAGGTGTCATTTCCTAAGAGATCATGTAAGTTATCAAAGTGTTAAACTTGAATATGTTTCTACAAAGGATTAGATTGTAGACATTTTGACCAAGCCACTTCCAAAGGTAATATTTAAACATCTAAGATAGGAATTGGGTGTAATTCCTACCCCTATAAGTCATCAAGGAATCCAAGTGATTAGGGGGAGATAATTAGGTGTTTCATTAGCTCCATGAGAAGGTGAGTAGTGTTGATAAGGTATGAATGGATATAGGTGGAGCATGTTTGTATGGTGCTTCATAACATCATAATCCTATGTGTTAAGTGTTTTGGTTTCAAGAGGTGTGATTAAAGAAGTTGCAAACATCTTTCTATCATTTGTCAAAGGGGGAGAAAGTTCAGAATGAGGGAGAAATTACCTATTGAGATAAGTTTCTAAGAGTGGTTGACATAAATGAAAAAGTAGGAGATTATTGAGCATTTTCATTGATGTCAAAGGTGACTAAGTCTAGTTGGCAGTGTGTGATGTGACAAGGTGCATTGAGAAAATGTTGTCATGAGAGAGTGATTTCATGAGATAAAGAGAAAGAGAGAATTTGAAGGAAACTAATGTCTTAAATTTGCATGAAGGTACATGTCATTGATGTCAAAGTGCATAAGAAGCTTAGTCATGAGCCTAGTCATGACATGAAGAGGTATGTGCATGGAAATGAATGAACACAAGCACATGAAGTTTTTATGGCACTATTTGAGTATGTATTTAGGGTGAGCATATAGGGGTAGGACCTTTAGATTAAGCACACACCTAGACCTCTCTTAGAGCTTACCTAGCCTAATGAGGTAAGAAGATTATATTTCAAGGTAAGTATGAATATTTGAGCATGGATAGAGGTGATATAAGTTTTTTTAGGCATTTTCACAAATTTTGAGGTCATGATTTAAAGGAAATTGCATGAATAAATATTTTAGGCCTTCTCGAGTCATAAGATGAGGTATCAAGACATAAGAAGCACTTTCAAACATTCTTTAGCATGTGTAACCTCTTCATGGGAATATAATATGTTAAGGATATATGGGGAAATTTCCTAGGCTAATATCTCCAACAATTACTTTTGGATTTAAGGGGAAGTCCTTTATGAACAATCTTTAACACCAAAACCTGTGTTAAACCTCCCTAAAACCCTAATAAGGACATGATATGAAATATATTGATTAAAATATATTAATATGGCTTAAATTTTCTATATAAACTATTAGATAATGTATTAAACTCTCCCAAGTACCCCCAAGTGGTGGTGGTTATTCAGATGAGAGAGAAAATGCACAGATGTAGGCTTATTTGTCAAGAAGTTACTATAGCTCTCAAAAGTTGCATTGGTAAAGAAAAGAAATGGGTGGTAGAAGAAGATTGAGACTCATTTTACATTTTAATGATGATTTATAGATAGTTTATATCCTTAAAATTTTCTAATATGATCATCTAAATTAGCCTGTCATAGACAGACCTAATGGTGCAAATAGTGCAAAATTTAAGTAGAGATGAAAAGGTAGAATGAGGATCTATGAATGATAGTTGGATGCAAAAAATAACATGAAATAGTTATCTATGAATTTTAAGTCATGATCATTATTTGATAAGCTTTTTAGGTTAGTGTATATAGGGAAAAAAATTCTCACAAAATGGCCCGTCTAGTTCAAATAAGACTGTGTGATATAAGGTCAAGAAATTGGTCTACAAGACCAATATTTTATATTAGACCATATGAATTTTTTATTTTAATATGTTACAGAGATATCATATGACCATTTAAATTAATAAATAATCATTACAAGTGTCTACATAGGTGGTGGAGGTCTAATTCACCATGACTAGTTTTAGAGGTAAATTGGTAGTTTTGAGTAAGTTGCAGTTATTCTTGAGCCTTTATCTCCTGAGTGAAAGTGTCCAAAGCATTTGGTGACACCCTGAGGTCATGGATAACCTTTCTACATGTTTCATTTTTTATATTTTAGTAGCTTAAGGGTGTTTAAGCTTTATTTTTTTAATATAGACTTTTGAGGTACACAGGCCTAATAGGGGAGTTTGTCCTAAAAGAACTTTCATGGTATGAACAAAGGATACATGTCTAATAAATAATGAAGGAGGTAATAAGATTTAATTTATTAAATCTTTGAATTGTTTTTAGTTGTTGGATAAAGACATATAGGCCCAAAAATATCAATATTTGGCATTAAGAGGATAGACCTAATGCAATTAGGTCTCCATGAGGCCTAAAAGAGGAGTAAAGCCTAATTGACTTCTTGTAAACCAAAAGGGGATCAAATTTCATTTGAATAATGGTCATAAGATGTTATAATACCTATTAAGTGGATGAAATAATGGGTTTAAGGTGTTTGGCTAACCGAGTGATGTGTGACCATGAGACTACTATATATACAAGGTAGTTTAGGCCTATTTGGATATATGCAACATAAGCAAATAAAATATTGCATGGTTAAGAAGAAGGAGGTCTTGAAATTAGGAAATAATATAAGATAAAAGGTGTGGTGATAAAAATTCATGATTTGGATGATTTGGTGCTAAATCAGTTAGGGATTTGGTGCTTATAAGTAGGTGCTTGTTAAAGCCTAGTTTAGTGGATGTTTGACTTTATTGGGGTTGGTGCTCCAAGTTGAGTTGGTGTTCAATAGAATTTGATATATTGTTTTATAGGACAATAGTTTATTTTTAGTTATCACAATGGTTTTTCTTCCCCTTGAGGGTTTCCCATTCATATATGTGTTTTCTTGTTTCTTTCTCATGTGAACGGTTCTTTATGCATAACTATATCACTATATTGTTTTCATTATCCAAAAAAAAGTTAAAGTATAATTGAGTAAAAAAATTTAAATGTTAATTCATCCCCTCTTAGTGATTTTCCTTAAAATGTTGCAAACCTTAGCTCTATGGCTTAGTAAAAGGTTCGCTACAGGTCAGTGGAGTTTGTTATTGCTAAGTAGTTATTAGCCTAGTATCTCTTGATGTATCCACTACCAAGGGTGTCTACAGAGATTATCCCTATGCTTTGATCTACCTTTCCTATATGATTTGTATAATTTTATATGAAGGAATGAACTAGGGCTCATCTGATATCTATTTAATTTTTTGATCAGCTTGAGTTAGATCTTGACTAAGCAATTTCCAATCAGTAAGTACTTCACATACCATTGCAATGAGAATGCATAGTGGTACCTAGATCATCATCATGTTATGAAAGTCTTCATCCTCTATGATTTTAAACAATGCCTTGGCATTATATTTTTTTATTTGTATGTCTAATATGATCTCCTCTAATTTATCTGTTGTCCTCTGGGGCTTGAATGACTATGAAAGTGTTGCATATTATTTCATGATGTGATACTTGTAGCTTATGTACAATAACATATCATGAATCTAACATTTATTTTAGTGCATTTTTCATCTTTTTTATAGTTTCTATTTGATTCTCCAACACAACTTTATTCTTGTCAATAGTATAAAATTTAGGTTGTGCATCGATCATAGATTAATTCAAATTTTGTCTCTAATTGATCATATCCCAAGCTAGATTTTTGGACTTTAGTGTAGCAGTATCTAAGATTTACGCATATTTCTCAATAATTTTGCACATTATTTCTATTTTTGACCTAAGTTATTATCCTTGTGTGTGTAGTATGAAAAATTTATACATAGCTCTCCATCTCTTTGTAAGCTCTATCAATAGTGCCATGAATTTTTTATCTTTTGACATAACATAATCAACTATTACTTACATAACTAAGGTGAGATAAGTGTTATTGATTATCTACCTCACATTCATCATGGTCTCCTCTACTTCAACCTTTTTTTCTTGTATTGTTAGAAATTCTTGATCGAAATATTAGGCCTTGTGAGCAATGGATTCCTAGAAAATGGACACTCCTTCAATTTGTTTGGAGAGCAAAAACTAGGTTACATCTAGTTATGTTTCCATGATAATGATGGAAAATGCCATGGATGTAGTGGAAGATGTCATAGGAGCTGATGTAAACTAAGTAAGTGGAATTAAGAAGGTATTTCACCAGGTGGATGTAGTAAGAACATCCCATATCCACTGAATAGGAAGTTAGATTGCTTCTTAAGCGCTCTTAATGTGACTAGTGGATGTTACCTTGGCTTGGACTTATGCATCCTTTAGCTCCTTACCCTTAGTGGTTGCCTCTACCTTAGCCTTATTATCTAATTTATCTTACAATTTAGCTTCCTTTTTAGCCTTTATTTGATATTTGGCTTGAGCTTTGGATTGGGCCTCTATGTCAACCTTGGCTTTAGATTTGGCTTCTTGCTCATTATGTTTCTATTGTGCATCTTGCACTTCTTATTATCAATTTTGATCTTATTTGTGTTGTTTCTTATTTGTCTCTACTTCTTAAACATACTTGAATGTAGATTTAACTTCCTCAACTTTCTTATTTTTGGCTTTAACTTCCTCAACTTGATTCCACACATCCTCTATTTCCTCAACTTTCTTTTATTGATACATGGTTGCATCTTGTTAATTTGACTGTGGACTCTATGTAACTTGTTGTGATGTCGATGGTGGTATGGATATTTATTATTATGATTCCTTTATGTTTTTTTCTTATTGTCTCACCTTTGGTGCAAGTGCACCCTAATCATATTGTTGTTCTTCTTCTTTACCAAGCATGGATGTATCCATGGGTTCTTCTTATTCTTTGGTTATCTCATCTAATTCAATCTATTTAGAGGATTTTGTTTTACTATGATCTTCTTTTTGTACCAGTTCCTTTCTTTTAGATTTGGCTAGAGGTGTGAGTGTCTTCTTTTGTTTCCTTGTTCTTTGAGGTTGAGGTTATTGAGCTAGATGCATGGTACTTTGTTTTACATGTTTATCAAAAGAAACAATCCTTTCTTACTTTTTTGAGAGGGATTCATATATGGATGTGTGTGTGTTCACCTAAACAAGATTTGTGTGGGACTGTATTCTATAGATAATTCTAAGACATGTGTAGTAGATGATCCTATAGTTGGTTCTATTTTTTGGCTTCCAATTTCCACTTAGATGCTTCTTGTCCTACAATGTCAACAATAATAAAATCAAGTGGTTGAGTGATATCAACCCAAATGTCTTTCCTTACTTAGTTGTGCACTTTTAAAGTGTGCACTACTTTCCAAAATAAGAACTCTTTTTCCTCTTATACCTCATAGACAACAATGCCAATGTCTTCTAGCATTGATTTAACAACTTCTTTTGTATATAGCCCCATCTCAATTAGGTCACACTTAATGGTTATTTATGGAACCATGGGGTGTTTAAGACATGACTTTGCCTATTAGGTTCATTTATTTGGAATAGGTGGTGAGTATTTATGCATAGGTGTGTTTTGTTTTCATTTCTCTAGCTATGTTAAAACTTACAGTTGTGCCTACTATGTAGGTTGTTATGTAGGTACTTGATCTTCTTATTATTATTGGGCGTATATAAGTATTTGGTGAATATTTTGTCATCAAATAACTAATGGCAAAATGGTTATATCAACCACAACACAATGAGATTTATATGGAAAAATGGGTGTGGTTACCACAGCCACAATGAGATAAATCTCTCCTCTCAGCAAGGGGAGGTTCCCTATAAACTATAATATACTAATATAAACTGAAAATAGACTCAGGGGTGAAATCATACCATCCATCTCTCTTTTTTTAGAGATGATTTTCACAAGGTAAAGGAGGATTCTTCTGTAATTACTAAAAGCATTTCTCTTCTTTCAGAAATGATGTTCAGTAAACAACAGGAATACTTCTTGGGTAGTAACTATAACCACAAGAAACCCATGAAAGCACAAAGTCTTTTATTGCTTCTCCTACTAATTTAGGACAAAGCAACATAGTATTATGAAGTGCATCACAAAGTCTCCACTAAAAACTACAATAGATTAAAAGATGATGAAGGATAAGGGGAGCTCAAAGTCTCTCCAATATCTTAGAACATAAAACACATAGACTAAAGACAATTATGGCAGCACAAAGTCTCCCACAGTCAACTTCAGGACATCTTCTAGATTATTTCCACTTGTTCTACTTATTTGATTAAATAGACGAGACTATATTTAGAAAAAAGACATAAGAATGATTTCCTAGATAACACGAGCTATTTCAACACAAATTTTGAAAGTTCACTTGTTTTCTCATTCACTTGATAAAATATGATTAATAGTCTGAGCTCAAAGTCTCAGGAATGCCTTTCAATTTGGGTAGAGTTTCACTTCTAATAATAGGGAGATATTTTATACAAACTAAGAGATTACAATATATAGCCTCCAAAGAAAGACTTTGGCGCTTATTTTCACAAAATGGCCCATGTTGCATTTAATGCTTTGGAAAGAGAAAGTCCTATGAAGAGGCCATGCTAGAGGCATTTAAATTATATTCAATGTCCCTTCATAGGCATGGGTCATCTGGTCTTCTAAGAGGTAAGGCCGCTCCTCTTTATGATACTTACACATTTGTCCATTCACCTTTACTCAATGAAGAAAAATAGGCCACACCATTGAATGATTTGCGCTCTCTGATATCTACCTAGTGGAGTACTCCACCTACTGGAATAACTCTCCTATAGATATTTTTGGATTTATCTATAACTTTCCCTCTTTCCTCGCTACCTTTTGTCTCTTCTTGGTGATTTTAGCTCTCAGGCTATCTTCTCACCTTCTGCTAGCTTTTCTAGCTCTTTTCTTGATGGGTCACTGCAATTGTCTTTAGTCCTGCGCTATTTGAAACTCAATGGTTATTTCATTACCCTAAATTTGACATCCATAGGGATGTCACTAGTCACTTTGAACCACTTTGAACCTTGAACCTTTGAACCATTTGGATTTCATCGGTTCAACAGTTTAACAGATTGAAATTTGATGTCTTCAAGCTCATCACTGCTTCTTTAAACTCCTTCGGCTTTTCTTTAGATTGAACTTTGAACCTTGAACCTTCTTGGGGATTGATCAGTTCAATGGTTTAATATTTCAATGGTTCAGAGTTTAATACTTATGTTTTTTGAAGAGTCACATTCATTCAGTCTTCTTATGAGTTCAATTTGTCATTTGAACCAACCAATTTGAACTTCCCACTTGATCTTTCAGTTGAACCACTTGCTATAACCATTTGATTGAACCATTCAGTTGAAATTTGAACCTTGAAATTTAAACCTTGAACTCTTTGAACTCATTTAACCTTGAACCTTTTAGAGTTCAATGGTTCAATAGTTTATTCTAACTCATTGACCCACCATTGAACCTTTTTGATTGAACCTTGGCATTGAACCATCCTTACAATTTTTTAGGAAATGCCTTAAGTGTTTTGAAAATTTTCCTTGAAAAATCCCACATTTTGAAATTGTGATTTCCTTAGATAAAAAGGCTTGTGCGATTGAATAACTTGACTGCTCATAACATTTTGAGAAAGAAAGAGACCATTCTAGCCTATAGGACCGAAATGGTTGACATGTTATCCACAAAAACAAGTGACAGATTTTGGGAACAACAAGAAGAATGGTTTGTAGTGGAGGTAAGGACTTGATAACTAAGGCTTTCTACCAATAGACCTTAGGTTTTGATTCATCCATTGAAATGAAGAATGACATCAGAGTGATAGTGGGGTTAGCCAACTCATGTAACTTTATTTATATGCCATTGTGTAGTTTGGTAAAAATTTAAGTTGACTTAGATAATACATGACATCTTGTATAATCCTAGGATGTGATCATATGAGTGTGATGGATTATAGACACCATGCATTTAACCATACCAATTTTTCATAATAATGACTAGTTTTGGTCCATGCAATGCTTACAAGACATTACCTAGCCAAAAATCAATAATGGCATTCACTGGCCCTAGGGGAGACTCCCACTAAGTGAAACACAAAATAGGACCAAGAATTGATATCAAAAGGTTTACATAATTCCTAAAAATACCTTTTCAATATATGTGGTGATATTGACACCTAAAACTTTAGGTCAATTAAAATATTCGTTCAACTTCATCATTTGGTAAGTAATGTCAATGATGTTGGTTATTATTTTTTTAAATAATTTATGGTTTGATAAAACCTCTTAGTAATAAACTAGACCATGGTGTGTAATGAAGCATCCATAATTGAATGAATAGGATTTCCTCTTCCTAACCTAGTGGTGTATTGTTCTTTGATATCTAAATGAACTGGTGGTGTTATAGACTTGTATGGCATGAGAGATTTACATTGATTTAGGTAGGCTAGTTGCTCTTGATATTGAGTATACATTGATCTAGATGGTAATGTTTTGAGATAGATTAATATCAACTTGATTTTATCAACTCAATAATGTCATGATGACATCATCTAACTAGCTAAAGGTATGTAGCTTAAAAAACTTTCAGTGTTAGTACCATAGAGTGGATGCTGTAGTGTTAAAGTTCCTAGTTGTGTTATTGGTTGGGATTTTGGAGAAAATAGAGTAGCTTCTAATCCATCAATGAAATCAAAGGGTTATAGATCATTGTGCTTTATTTTTCAGATTCCTAACCCTATTCCCATTTACTCTTTCTAAGTACCGAATAGTGGGATTATTAATTGACCTCTATCTATGGCTAGATAAATGAACAAAGTTGGTGATTAATCTAAGGGAGAATACTCTAGTGTGTGATCAGCTTGAAAATTAATAGCTAAAATGGTGATTTTATAAATATCATGCTAGTTGGAGAATGTAATTGGTGCTCTTTGTCCATATGTCTTTCTTTTATAGTTGTTTGGTTCCCAAATTCATGTTGTCACCTCTTTTGAATGAATTAATTTCATGCACATGAAATTTTTATTTCAAATTAATATTATATGTTCTAAATCATCTTTCTTGGGATGTTTGGTGCCTAGGTTGTGTGCTTTTAGCTCTGTTAGTTATTTCAGTTGAGTAAATGTACCTTCAATTAATCAATTCATTATATGCATTCACTTGTCATGTTATTGGCAAATCTACTTTGAAACTATTATAATATTTTGAGATACCATGTTATTAATGGTATAACACAACTATTGCCTTTCCATATATTATACTTGTCTTTTCAAAACCCTCTTAGACTTAATTACCAAGCTTGGTGTAGTGATGGCTAGTTGTCCTAGGTGAGCTATCTCAACCAAGTGGTTGCATTCTATGATGATATATAGCAGTAGTGGTTGTGATGTGTTATGTAGTAACAAAAAAACTAATAAACCTTATAACCTATGAAACAAAATAGAAAACAACAAACATTAAATAAAATCCTAAATACATAGTTATACTTAACACCCACTCAATTTTTAGCAGGATAATAGATATTACAGATGATATGGTTTAAGCCTACATCCATTGATTTACCCTGGTAAAATGGTTCCCTATGAATATTTTATCACTATGGTACCTATGGTGATACTTAGTGAATGATATAGGGTCCTTTACATCATATACATAGATTTCCTAGGAATGCTTTAAATATGCTCTTGTAAAACAATATAGTTTAATCTAGGTAGAATTGTTTAGATCATAGATTATGAGCATGCCATGAGTCATAACTTTGTTTATTGGTTTTTTGGGTCCATTGTGTTCTTACCCTATCTTATTTTATCTTAGTGAAATTCAAAAATTGTTCCCTTAATGAGTATTGGTCTCCTAACATCATGATTATTGTAATGCACAGACATGGTACAATGCCATATACTAATTAGAAGGGATTGAATCTGGTGGATCACTTGTAATGTGTGAGATAAGCCCATAGAATTGAATGAATATGATCCTCTCAATCTTCTCTCTAGACATTGAAATTTTTTGTTAGCATCTTACCCAAAATTTTATTTGATGCTTCTACCTGTCCATTAGTTTATGGATGTTAAGGTGTACTTTTGTGATGTGATTTCATGAATTATTCTATTATATTATTAATAGTATAATTGAAAAAGTGAATTCATCTATCACTTACCATCATAGCTAGACATCTGAACTATGTAATAATGTTTTCATATAAGAACTTGGTAGCATCCTTCACACCACAACTTGGAGTAGCAATGACTTCTACCCATTTTGTGAAATAGTTAGTGTTGACCAATTTTGGTCTACATACCAAATTTTGCCTAGTCCAAGAATTTAGTGGAAGTAGAAAAAAGCCTAAATAAGTAATTTTTAGAGGCCATATCTTACACATGTAGCAGTCTTGGGAAAAGGTGATCACATGGGTTTGTCTAACTTGCTCCCTAGTTACTAGGAACTAAGTTTCAAATCATCCATCAAAGCACAATAGAAGTTGTACATTCAAAGTTGGCTCCTCAATCGTATTTTTCTAAGTTTCCCATACTTATACAAATGAACTAGATCATCATCAGGACATCATGTAGGAATTAATAGATCAATCAGCTTGAGCATGTTATGTCTTCACTCAGAAGAGTCCCAGCACCGGTGGATCAAATGGGTTCATCCCTTTTAGTCTCAAGAACATCTCTTGAAAATCTAGTGCCTCCATGACTTTTTCACTTCAAGTGATAGGCCTTCAAATTTGGACCTACAACATAAGACATTCGTGCATACATCAAATGATGGTCATGATAACATCAAAATAAATCTCAATAAAAATCATGTGAGCTTAAAAATGATGGTTTATGGGATGTCAAATATGTCCATATAGACATCAAATGAAATTATCATGAACATCAATTTTAATCAAGGCAAGTAACTATTTGGTTTTAGAAGGTCCTTAAAATGCTTGAAGTTGGTCAAGATCTGATGGTCTATGGGAGCCCTCATACGAACACATAATATCTAACAATCTACACTGGATTCAACCAAGTCAAAATGTTCCCAAGTTAAAGCCTTTAAATATATACAAGTTGTACATTATCCAATGGTGTAGGATAATCAAGCCAATGATTAGATGGAGTGAAATAACTAATAAAAGGATGGGTCCAAGCTAAATCAAGGGCTCAAATTCAATCATACCAATTATCTGATAGAGCAAAAGAAATAACAAGAAATTAGGACCAGGGAGATCTATGATGCATGCGAACTCATACATCTTGATCAGATGGTGAGCCTAAGTCAAATTGGTTAGTGAATCTAAAGAGCTAATGAGTCAAGGATGAGTGGCATAAGCACACTCAATTGGAAAAAAATCAATGACTCATGGGCATCCATGCATAGACATATTAATGGAGTGAGGTAGAGTTAATAATTTAACATATATATGGAGACAATAAACATAAAGGTATTTTAGAATGATGTAGATAGGCCAAGTTGGAAATCGACAACCAATACGTGAAAATGATCTCAAGACATTTTTGATGAAAATTGAAGATGTTTAAATGGACCTAGGCAAAGCAAATATCAAAGCGCTGAGCTCAAAGGTGAACCAAAGTTAGACTAGGGCCATAGTTTAGAGACCAAACATTTCCATTAATTATCCATATAATATATCATTTGGGTCTAATAAGAAGTTGATAATGGAATAATGATTGTAAAGAAAAATCAAGTAGTTTTCCAACTTTCATAGATATTACAACTATGCAAACTAATGGTCTAATATTGGGTTTCACCTATAGTGGACCTGTGTCTCACCTATCATCATTGATCATTTTTTATAATGAAAGTATAGTTGGCCACCTAATATAGACATGGTACTTGTTAGCCAGTTCCAAGACATGATCCTCATCAAAAAAATCAAATAGAAGTAACATGGAGTCCTAAGATAATGACTAGGTGGATGAATAAGTATAGTGAGCATTCAATTATTTTACAAACTAATCCATCATAAGTGATTGGTCCTTTTCCAATGCATATTTCTCTCTTTCTCCTTATTTTTCTATAAATACAAGATTCTATGCCTTAAAATGGATCCTTTATCCCTCTTTTTGGTATCACCAGACTCTACAAAAATTTGTATTATGACACCTTTTTGATGTAATAAATATTGAATTCCATCATTTTTTAAGCCAGATTGAAGTGTGTTTTATGAATTCATGCACTATAGTTAAGTGAATGTATGTTCCTTTCTTATGACTAGAGTTTTTCTCACATTCAAGAAGTGATTAATAGTTCCCACAGATCATTATAAGTGTAATTTATAGTTTATGTCTAGCCTAAAAGTGGATATTTTCCCTCTCTTACTAATTTGATAACTGATCAATGCCTTATTCTAAAATATTTATGTGAGATTGATGTTCTTTGGTATGAAAAGTGTCTCATAGTGTGTTTTGTGTGAGTTGGAGTGATCAAATCATTGGTACATCACCACTTTTTTACATGCTTTTATAAGTTTTATCAATTCTCTCTCCCTTTTCCAAGTAGGTGCTAGTTTAGGTTTAGTGTAGGTGATAGATCCATAAGGAAGTCAACCTTTTATAGAGGTTTGATCCACTTTTAAGATACCCACAGCCTAAGATCAATCTCATGTTGGTCTAGATTTGAGTAGGAAGATATGAACAATCCCCTCCTCAGCTAGGGTGAAAATCTAGAACTCTAAAAGTTTTGGCATGCCCAATGGGACTCATTGGAGCTGGTCTTAGTGAAATTGTAACCCCAAAATTTTTGGCATGCTTGGTGGGACCCTAAGTTTCTTTGGTATAATTTAAGTTTAAAGATTGAAAATAATTTTTTGTAGTAGTAGGAGATATATACCATCATCAAAAGCTAAAGATCCTTTAGGTTGTAGACCTCATATCATCTCTTAGATAATGCTTTCATGCCAAAGGTTACAATAAGAGCATCAAGTAAAGGTACTTTTTTTAAACATATTGAATTGCCTCCTACTTCTTATAAAATATCAAGATTCAATAGAACAAGGCCTTATCCTCCAAAGTAGTATTTATCTTCTAGTTAGTTTATTGTTTTAGTCCAATCTATTATCCCCATAAGCCAAATCACTCTTTCCCAAATGGTTATCAGGAATCAATTGTTTATCCCATTTAACAGGGGTAGTCCCCTAAATTTGGCCCAGTATGATGACATTTATATGCCTAATCTAAAAGGTATCCCTTTATTCTCTAGAGAATGGGATAAAAATACTACCATTGAGCATATCCAAGATATTGCCAATCTATGTTCTATAATGTGTCTATCAAATTACTTGTTGCTTCTTTCAAGGGAAAAGCATTGTAATGGTATATAAATCTTCCTTTGACCTCTATTTATAATTGGGAGGAGTTAGTTTCTTTTTTAGTTAATAAATTTGAAGAAAAGTATGATCCTTTGTCTTTGGTTGAACAATTAACTATCCTAAAAACGTACCCCCATGAATTCATGTCACACTTTAACCTTATATTCTAAGAGACATGGATTAGGATCCCTACATTGGTTAGACAATCCCTAGAGTATGCAATTTTTTTACTTCCTTAAGGCCCTTAATTCTAATATAAGTGTTATGATACAGTCCATGGGTGGTAATAACTTGTCAAATGCCTATGAGATTGCTATCAAAATAGAGAACAACTTGATTCAATCTGGTAAACTTGCTTGAAGGCCTCTAATTCCCTTTTTTCTAGAGTTACAACATGTTCCTCCTGCTCAAGTTCCACAAATTCCATCTATAGCCCCTATTCCATCTCCAAAAGTTCAAGTTATAGCCCCTCTTAATCAATCTAGTGAGATTGGTGGTTTGAAAAGCATGTTATAATATTTTGGAAATGAAATTGTTTCACTCAAGAGACAATAGTACCAAGGTAGACCTTATCAGCTGTAAAACTAGAGTACATATCAGTCTTTCAATAACCAGATACCACCTTATCAAGTTTTCAAGGAAAATAGGCAACCTTATCAAAATCAAGGAGCTATAACCCAAAATAAGCCATATACAACCCTTGATCCCAATGTGCCTTCCAAATCAAAAAATATTGTTCCCCAAAATAACTTAATGCAAAATCCATGTTGGTAGCCTTCTAATCCAAATGACATTCAAAATCAAGCTTTGGTATCATAAGAGATTACCACGCCACAGATGACACAAGAAGATTTCCATATTCAAGGTGGTCAATATAAAGATATGAATATGGAAATATAAGGAGAATCTCAACAAGTTCCATGGCAGTTTAATGCTATCAATATTAATTGGCATTTGGATGATCACATTGCGTTCAACCAAGTTGGTGAAACTAGAAACACAAATGGTCAAGAGGCAGCTCTAACTATAACTAAAATAAGATCAGTTGAAGAAGCTCAAGATGTGAGAAATAATTCTAGTGTCCCTAATTTTGTGTCAAATAATTTCAAAGATCAAGTTATTTTTCCTATAGCACAGAAGATTCAGAGCATAAAGATAGTGAAAGTTTCCCAAATTCCCCTAACTAGAGAATAACTAGTAGCAAATAAGTTACAACCAAATTTAGTGGAACATCTTTTAACATTATCATTCAAATGAAGAAATCAAATGTTAGTATTATAATTTGGTATTTCCTTGCCATCTTAGGACAAAAGGACATGTTGATTTAAGATCTTTTAGATCTCAATGTATCTAAAGAACCAACTAAGAAATAAGAAGTTGTATTGGCTAATTTATACTAGCAAATGAATCAACATGATTAGTAGATACATAACATGACAAATGTAGATAAATCCAATGTTAATTCAATCAAGACCGCTCCCTTTTATCTCTCTTTGATAGTAGGTGACTGTTTAGTCTATAATTGTATGGTAGATAGTGGAACTAGTAGCACTATCATGCCCTAACAAATTATAGATGAGCTTGGTCTTGTCTATGAACCAAATACCAAAGGATTATTTAAATTATATGGCTCACCAAATAAAATTGTGGGCATGATAAAATAACTAAAAATAACATTACGTGCTTGCCCCAATGTTATTATTTAGCAAGATGTAGTTGTAGTGGACTAGTGTAACCCAACATAAAAACTCTCTCTCTAAAAGATATTTAAACCAACAAAATACTCTTTATGTATTACTAACAATAATATTTATCACTACTCTCATCTATTATACTTGACTATGAACAAGAATGTCTTGAAACTCAACATAGGTCTTCATGTACTTTTGCTTTCATTTGATAATACTCATAATACACACTTGGCATATGCCACATAAGGACTTGATATAGAATGGGATACCAAGAATAGAGTATAAAAATACTTATTATAACATCACAAAACATAAAATACACCTAATCTACCTATCTTGATCTTTCAATTAGGTGTAAAGTTGCTTGGAAACCCTGATTGCCTTGTAGGCAGGCCTAAGGGCCTTGTAGCCCTGAAAACCCTAATTTTTGGCCATATATTTCTTGAGACTCCAAATAATACAAAATATAAATTTATCCTAACACCCATTAAAGATCTACACAACATATGTAATTTTCATCTATGACTCTTTTGTACAGAATAGTACTTTTGCTAACTATAACAAACCTAATTGGGTCTCTAAAGCACCTTGTTTTGGATGTACAATGAACATAGAGATGATTTAGGCCATATAATTCATATGGAAAATGTAAAATGACATTTCACAATTTTATAAATATTAAACCCGTCATTTTGAATCCCCAAAACACCATTTAACCTCCTCTATCTCAGTCTGCCTGAGTAAATAGGACTTAAATGCAAATATGGTTTGGAAAACACCCTTACCAATGGATTCAGGCTTTGAAACTTTAAGAAGTAGTCTTAATTACTTAGAAAACTAGGATTACAAGTTTCTATAATTTTCCACTATAGCAATTCTCAAATCCAGAAAACCCTAGTTAGGGCCCAATTTGTATAAGTATTGAGCTACATAACACTTTACAAAGTTTCAAGCCTTAAAATAAATTTTGTTTAGCTTATTTTTATCCCCAACAAATTTTTGAGCAATCAAAACAAATAAATTAATCCTCTAAACCCTAACTGTCACTTTCATGCTTATTGCCCTGTCTGATTCAATCAAGCTTCTATGGAGAAAATATCAACAAAAGCTACCTTTTTATCTTCAAACTCTTTCATATAATTATTACAAGCATAATAGATGATATTACATCTTTTCCCATTGAATTATCCTACATATAATACTTTAAATCAAACTTAAATAATCAAAACCTATATTAAGCCTTACACAACCAACTCATATTCAACGTCAATAGCTTGCTTGCAATAGAACTCAACCAAATATCCTATTCTACACCATTATCAACATAGATCATCCCTATATCATGTGGAGATAGGTGTTCAAGTCCTTATTTTGTAACTAAACACTTATTTAATCCTTACATACCCAAATAGACCTTATATATGCTTATATGACACCTATACAACTTTCAAATATTTGAAATACAAATTTTAGAGGGAAACTCATGTTCCACACCTAGATCACTTAAGACTCAATAAACATAATATGATATAAATATGGATGACCATGGAGAGATCCTGCATTAGAGTGCCACAATAAAAAACTTTCATGGTCTCCTGACCATGTATTTACATCTTGCCAATATAATCCTTTGCTTTAATCTTTAGGGGTTCTTTAATTGTATTCCTTGTTTGCCTCCTTGTTTTCTTTCCTTTCTTCCATGTTTACCAGGATCCCAAATTTTATCTTGATATGACAAGTAATGCACCTTTTGGTTATGTTCCTCAAATGAGAAAGTTACCCCATTGTTGTTCAATATCTTCCTTATACTTGTACCTACAACTATCTCCACAATGTTAGACAAAAGTATACCTTCATTTGATTCTTGTCTCAGCTTGTTGTTGTTCTCCCAAGATTTAATGTTTTCATAATTATCATTACTACCATATTTTTTAGGGTATGCAATCATCAAAATTCTAATCCTCTCATCCATTGCATGCTCTTATATTTTTTTTTTGTACTTTTCCTTACTATCCACATGATCTCCATCAACTTTTCCTTATCACAGCTATCAAGGTTCCATTCTTTATCTCTTTCCCTTGGTCCTTTGGTAGGACTATTTTCAATGTTTTAGGATTGAGACAATAAATGTTCTTTTCCTTCCACTATGGTTATAGAAACATGCTCTTGCATGATCACCCTTTCAATCCCTTTGATGTTCTTTATTTCCTTCTCAAGCTGATAAATCCACAATATTAAATATTTGAATTTCCACCATTTCATCAAGTGTTTTAGGAGCTTCAATATTAGTAGCCTTCTTTGGATTATTTTTATGTTCACATGTATATCCAAACTTGCTCCTAATGGTATGGCCTTATATTCTTCATGTGTATACTCTCTTCCTTTATCATAGGTTTTCTCTTGATGGAAGTTTGTGATCCAATTTGTTGGATGTATATTGACCTTATCCATCATAAAAAATGATTGCCATTATTTTAAACTACCATTGTAAGATGAAAAATAGGGTATCTCCTGATGCTCCTTTGTATAGCAATTGTGCTTCTTTTCAATATTACACCTTACAATTGATCTTATATTCAAGACAACAAATAAGAACATGTACATATTCATACCTATTTTCCTCTCTTTTGGATCAGCTTTATGTAACTTTCTTGTCTCTTTCTTTGATTGAATCTCTTCTAGATTAAGTTGATATGTTGTTGCTCCCTATGTTGTTGTTCCCTTCACTCCACCATCTTTATTGGTTTTTTTCTCATGATCTTGTTCATATTGACTTCTTATCCATACATTGGTCATTTGAAATTTAGGATTGCTACCATCTCCTTGAAAACATTTTATCTGCATCATTTGATCATCTATACTCTCCTTGATTTGCATCACCTTATTTTGTCTCTTATCAAGAATGCCTTCTTTATGTAATAAGACACCTCCATTAGTGTTCTCATATTGCTTTTGTTTACCTGCACATAAAATTAAATCATCAAAAATGAAAATTCCTTCACCTTTCTTGTTCCATCCTTCCTCCACAAGGATTCTCCTTTGAATGCTTTTATAACTTATATTCTTGTTCTCATCTCTCTTTTATTGTTTCAGTCCTTCTTGATCCACATTAGACTTGTTAAGGTCATCCTTTTCCATGTTATTCATAGTTATTTCATCTTGCCTCCATTTTTGTCTAAGCTCATCTTCATCTACCATATTATGTATACCTTTTCTCAACTCATGTGAACTTTATTCATGAGTTATTTTATCAGTTTGTATGTTTTTACCTCTATAAAATCCTATCATCCCTTGTGTTGTCATCACCAAGTGTGAACCTACATGTTCATTCATCCTCTTGCCTTATACATAATTTTCACCTTCTTCACACATTTTAACTTTCTTTGAATGCTTCCTACTAATCAAATTAGGTGAAAGGACAATTTTTTTGTACCTTTATTCTCTCCATCATGTGATTGGATGCTCCCATTGTATCCATATTAACATCCTCTTATTTTTAATCATCTTTGTTTCCATTAGGACTAAACAAAGCATTAAGCAATTTAATTTCTACCTCTATCATGAGGTTGTTTTCTTCACCATCAAATTTGTCATAGATAGGTATTTTGGATTCTTGGGTTTCCACTTCATCAATCCTATTTCTTTCTCCTATATCATTTACATCCATGAAATTTTTAAGAGTTATTCCACAAGAAATCTCACCAAATCTTGGTTCATCATCAAGGCTGATGTTGTCACTTTAGTCTTCTTGTCTTTTATACCCTTCATCCTCAAGAGAGGCTAAGAATGCATGTATCACCTCTTCTTCCATCAAAGGAGTCTTCATCTCCTCTATATCAAAAACTTGCATGAGAACTTCTCCTAGGACTATTCCTTCTAACACTATTGGTTCTTCATAGGTATTATCAATTTTCTTCACTTCTACATTTGTATGCATGCATTCAAAATTACTTGTTAGACAAAGAGACTGAGGCTCAACTGCCCCCACGAGATTGTTTCTCCATGATTCCTTTGGATTGTTCATCATCATAATTCTACTTATATTTTCTTATAATTCTTCTTTCAAAGGTTTCAAGATATGTTTTCTTCCATCCTTCATAAATGTATATGTGTTATTTTTCCCATCATGAGATGCTTGCCTGTCATATTGCCAAGGTCTCCCTAATAAAAGATGACATACATCCATAAATATAATTTCATAAATGTATATGTGTTATTCATAAACCTGATCTTTGTATCTTTTAATTTTGAACTCAACTCGACACTACTCATTTACCATTAACCGATGTCCCTGCTAAACCCAAAACACCTTGTATGGTGTGGGGTGAGGAAATTTTTTTAGTATTAATTTCTCTACCATCTCTGTAGACACTAAATTTTTATTAATACCACTATCAATAACTAGATTACAACATTTTTCTCATACTTTACATCTTGTTCTAAACAAACTTCTTCTTTGAGTGGTAAAATCCATTACCTTGTTTTGCTTAAGCAACTCTCTCTCATCAGATGAGATTTACCTTCCTTAAAAAAAAACCTCCACAAGGAATTACTCTTCTTCCTTCTCCTCCCTTTGTAGCAATTATTAAATAATTCACCTCAAGACACTCATAATATCTATGGCCTACATATTTTTTTATGCTTATATAATTTTCCTTTAAAGTAATCACTTTGAACAACTTTACCTTTGGTAGTTGATTGCATATCTTGGAATTGATGTATTTCTATCTCTATAGGACTATTTATTGTGCCTTTTTTGAGCATTTGTTCCTTCAAGATGATTATCTCCTCCATCATGATTCTTTGACCATCTTCTATATTCTCCAATCTAAAAAACAACTCTATCATCACTTCATCTATCTTAGTCCCCAAGGACTATCCTTCTTCCCTCTTTGCTTGCACCATATTTTATTTCTCTTTTTCTCTCTTCCAAGTCTATTCCACCTTGGATCTATAGTTTCTCCTTTCTCTTGTCTCACCCAAGATTCTTTCTCATTTCTTGGTCTATTGACTCATTTATCCAAGCTTCTCCTTGGATACCTCAAGTTTCTCTGCTGATGTCCTTCTTCTCCTAATGGCTTACTCACTTTTGTAGGATTTAGTGGCATCTAGACCAACTTTCTTAGCATGATCTCCTTCTTGCTAACTAGAGTTATTGCAAAGACAAAATACTTATCTTGCATACTTTTTACCTCTATCCTATCAGATCAAAATTCTCCTTATTTTGTCTATGGTTTGAATCTTACTTGGATCTTCAACTTTTTATTTTCCTTAGATCCTTCACTTATGCACAAGCTCTTGTGCTCTGATACCAAAAATAGTGTAACCCACCATAAAAACTCTCTCTCTAAAATATCTTTAAACAAACACAGTACTCTTTATGGATTACTAACAATACTCTTTATGACAACTCTCATCTAATATACTTGACTATGAACAAGAATGTCTTGAAACTCAACATAGGTCATCATGCACTTTTGCTTTCATTTGATAATACTCAAATACACACTTGGCATATGCCACTTAAGGACATAATAAAGAATGGGACACCAAGAACATAGTATAACAATAATTATTCTAACATCACAAAATATAAATTACACCTAATCTACCTATCTTGATCTTTCACTTAGGTTCAAAGTTGCTTAGAAACCATGACTGCCTTATAGACAGGCCTAGCAGCTTTGGAGCCCTAAAACCCCTAATTTTTGGCCATATATTTCTTGAGACTATAGATAATACAAACTTATAAATTTATCCTAATACCCATTAAGGATCTACCCAATATATGTAATTTTCATCTATGACTCTTTTATATGGAATAGTACTTTTGTTAACTATAACAAACCTAATTAGGTCTCTAAAGCATCCTATTTTGGATGTAAAATGAACACATATATTATTTAGGCCATATAATTCATATGAGAAATGTAAAATAACATTTCACAACTATATAAACCTTAAAATCCTCATTTTGAATCCTTAAATCACCATTTAACCTCCTATGTCACAGTTTGCATGTGTAAACAAGGCTTAAAAACAAATATGGTTTGGAAAACACCCTTACTAGTGGAGTTAGGATTTGAAACTTTGGGGAATAGTCTTAAGTACTTATAATTATAGGATTACGAGTTTCTATAGTTTTCCACTATACCAATTCTCAAATCCAAAAAACCCTAATTAGGGCCCAATTTGCATAAATATTGAGCTACTGAACACTTCACAAAGTTTCAACACTTCAAATAAATTTTTTTTATCTTATTTTTATCCCCACAAAATGATTTATCAATATTAGGAAATAAAATAATCCTCTAAACCCTGACTTTCACTTTCATGCTTGTTGTCTTGTCGGGTTTAATCAAGCTTCTATGGAGAAAACATCAACAAAAGCTACCTTTTTATCTTCAAACTCTTTCATATCATTATTACAAACATAATATATGATATTACATCTTTTCCCATCAAATTATACTACATATAAGACTCTAACTCTAACTTAAACAATCAAAACCTATGTTAATCCTTACACAACCAATCCTATTTAATCTCAATAACTTGCTTGTAATAGAACTCAACCAAATATCCTATTATATGCCATTCTCAACATATATCATCCCTATCTCATGTGGAGATAAGTATTCAAATCCTTATTTTTGTAACTAAACACTTATTTAAGCCGTACGTACCCAAATAGACCTTATCCATGCTTATATGAACCTATACAACTTTAAAATGTTTGAAATACAAATTTTAGAGGGAAACTCATGTTCCACACCTAGATCACTTAAGACTCAATAAACACAATATGATAGACATCTGGAAAACCATAGAGATGTTCCTACATCATGGAACCACCTCCTTATTTTTCCATGTGTCTATTAAGATATTTTACTTCAAAAATTGGAGGATATTTGTCAGATGATTGGACCTATCTAATGTTCATAACTAGGTATGACACTAAGGTCATAATATATTCTAAACCTATTGAAATATTTCATTTGGAGCCATATATGCCAAACATGGTGAACATTAATTGTGTTATCTCAGACAAGGTATTAGAAAATAATGAGGTTGAATCTAAATCACCTCTAGATGGAGTCCCAGATATTTTCCATGATGAATTGGCCTCTATTTACATGAGCATGATCTCTATAAGTTAATTTTTAAAAAAGGACTTGGTGTATATTGTCTTCATGAAAATGATGCACTAATTCCAACATTAATGAAAGATGAGCAACCTAGTGATGGACTATGGTAGCTATATTTTGATGGATCTAGGAACAAACATGGCACTAGAGTTGGAATGATGTTAATTTCTCCATATAGTTATAGGTATTTATCTTCTCTCAAGTTTTAGTTTGGTTGTTCCAATAATGTCACTGAATATGAAGCACTAGTACATGGTTTTCAATGGCAAAAAATATGAAGTTTAATTCCTTACAAGTCTTTGGAGATAGTGAACTAGTAGTTCACCAAGTAAAGGGACTTAATATATGCAATAACCCACTACTTAGGTCATATAATCATAGAGTATGGGACCTAGTTGAAGAATTTCAAGCCTTTAATATTCAATCCATATCAATAAATTAGAACAAGCATGCAAATAGGTTAGTTGCTATTGGATCACAATTCAGTATCCCAGATAATATAAAAAGGGACAAAGTTCAATCACACATCAAGGTAGTTATGAGACCTTCTATCATAGATAACCGTGGCAATCAGAAATAATTTTAAGATGATATCTAGGTTGTCATATTATTATAAGAGGAGGATAAATTCTCCTCAAGGAGCCAAGACAAGCATTTATAGAAGTATGATTATTAGATTTTGCAATTAAAGACAAATAATTTGCCTAAAGGACTAGTCACCCTGAAAAATATATTTAGAAGAGATGATGAATTAATAAAATAAAATTTTAATTTATCAACAAAGGAAAAACACTACAAAAATGTATAGATTGTAAATAGCAAAAATTTAAATCTATTTAAAGTTTGCACATCTTCAGATAAAGAAGATTTTATTAAGTTATGTTCAAATTTTGGAGATGTCTTTGCATGGCAATATAGTGACCTTAAAGGTTTTGATCCAAGTCTAGCTCAACATACCATTGAGTTATAAGATGAGACTAGGTTAGTCAGACAAGGAAAAGGCAAACCAATTCAAAGCTTGAACCTATAATGAGAGTTGAACTGCATAAGCTCATTGAGTTAGTCATAATATTTCCAATTAAGCACTCAACTTGGGTAGCAAACCTTGTTCTACTATAGAAAAATAGTGGTGGAATAAGGCGATGTGTTGAATTCCATGACTTTAACAAGGCCTCTCTCAAAGATCACTATCCATTTCCATTAATGGAATAGATTTTATAGCTAGTTGTAGGTTCAGAAAGGTTCTCTATATTATATGGTTATAGTGGATATAACCATATTTTGGTTAAAGAAGACCAGTACAAAATAGACTTCACCAAAAAGTGGGGGACATTTTAATATATAAATATGCATTTTAGTTTATCTAATGTTGGAGATGCTTTTCAAAAGGCTATGGACATGGCATTTTAGGGTCTCCTCAACAAGTTCATTCTTGTTTATCTAGATGACATAACAATATTCTCTAACAGCATAAATGAGCACATGATTCATCTTAGATAGGTGTTTGAAAGGTGCAGAGAATTTGGAGTGTCTTTGAACCCAAAAAAGTGTGTTTTCTCTATTCATGAAGGTAGGCTTCTTGGACATATCATTTCAAAGAAAGGTAAAAGCATAGACCCTAATAGGATAAAACCAATTCTTGCACTCTCATTTCCTAAGCATAATTAATCCTTGTAAATATTTTTAGGCAAGAATAAATTCATAAGGAGATACATTTTAAATTTTGCTACTTTATCTAGGCCACTTACAACCATGTTAAATAAAGGTCAGAGTTTCAATAGGTCTAAATGAGTGAAAAGTTTTGAATAAATAAAGAAAGCTATAGCTAGTTCTCCTACACTCTTGAAACTTGATTTTACAAAATATTTATTCTTATATAGATATGCTAACCTTGACATGATATAAAGTATTCTCATGTAATAAAATAAAGAGACTTTAGATCACCCAATATATTTTTTTAGTCAAGGCTTAGAAGAATATGAAACAAGGTATTCTTTTGTTGAGAAGCATGTTCTTTCAATTATAAGGTCTCTTAAAAAATTTAAGTACATGTTATCCAATAATAAAATACATTTGATGGTTGCACATCCAAGTGTCAAAAACTTTTTTTTGAATATATATATAAGTGATAAAAAATATGGTTGGATACCCAAGGTCATGAAATACGACATTGAGATTAAATTCACAAAGCTGGTTAAAGGCAAAGGACCCTATGAACAAAGACTCTATGAACATCTAGCCCAAGACTTGCAGCAGTCTAATGAGTAGGTTATGGTATCAAATGATCAATAAATTACAAGTAATTAGGCCTTAACTTCCAACTAGTTCTAAGATATAGTAATATATCTACAAGATGGTATTTATCCTTTTCATCTCACCCCTTCAAAGAGGAGATATTTTTTATTATAGTCAATTCCTTTTCTCCTTATTGATAATGTATTATTTAAAAAGGATATCAATGGTATACTGCTATAATGCATAAAACTAGGTCAAACATAGAATTTACTAAAGAAATTCTATGATGGACATGGTGGAGGGAATTACCTGACTAGGATTATAGCTTACAAGATCATGAGAGGTGGCTATTACTGGCCAAGTTTATTTGGCAATTACCATACATGGATCAAGAAATGTAGATAGTGTATCATGTTTGTTGGAAAAGTGAGACTTACAACCTTACCTATCCAACCAATTTCATTTAATCAACCCTTTTTCCAATGGGAATTGGACTTTATGATTTTATCAATCCCCCATAAAGCTCGAGACATAAGTGGATCCTGACTGCCACATATTATTTTCCTAGATGGACAGAGGAAGTAACATTAAAAAGAGAAAATGAAACAAATGTTTTATTCTTATATGAAGATTTACTTACCAAATTTTGGGTCCCTTCAACTATAATTTATGATAATGTTATGGATTTTGTAGGATTTAAGATCAACATGTAAGCAATTCAACATAGTATTTTTCTCAATACCTCATCAAACTATTATCCACAAGGAAATGGTCTTATTGAATCTACCAAAAGAATTTGTTGAATATCATTAAGAGGACTGCAAAAGACAATAAGAGATCATGGAATCTCAAATTGAATTTATCTCTATGCACTGATAGGATTACCTATAAAAGATCAATTGCCAATTCTTCATTTAAACTAGTATATGGTAAGGAAATAAGAATGCCTATTTATCTTGAATTCCTTACTTTGGAATTAATGCATCAGCTTGATAGTTTGGAGACTGAGCCAATGTAAATAAGATATGATAAGCTCATGGAGCTAGAGGAGATAAGGCATCAGGCCATGTTCGCTATGGTGGCCCATCAAGCAATGACAAAGAGATATTTTGACAAAGGAACTTCTTCAAAAAGTTTCTAAGAAGGAGAGTTGGTCCTCAAGTGGGATGAGGATACATCCCAGCTAGGAAAACATGAAAAATTTGATTCTCTTTGGAGTGGACCATATACAGTTTCCAATTGTAAATCCCATAATGCTTTCCAGCTCACAAGGATGAATGGTGAAGAACTTCCTATCCCAGTCAATGGGATACATCTCAAACACTGCTATTAAGGAAAGCTAAATCCCCTATACATAGTTTTTTTATTGTTTTTATCCAAGTGTTTTATAACACATTAGTTAGTTTCCTTTGTATTTTATTCTAAAATAAGTGCTTATTTCTTGCAAAACCATTCAGTAGTTTAGTTTCCCTTGTAGTTTATTTTCTTTCCCTATTGTTGGGATTTTTTTGTCTTTATAAGTCAAGATATTATCTTATAGTCATGTGATGGTCCATGTATTATCTATGATGATCCAAGAGTTATGTATATGGTCTGAGTTCTCAAGCATAGAAGGTAGTTGCCCAACCAAGTCACCAAAGATGTCGACCAATTTTGGTCTACATACCAAATTTTGCCTAGTCCAAAATTTAGTGGAAGTAACAGAAAGTCTAAATAGGAAATTTGTAGAGGAAATATGTTGCACATGTATCAGTCTCAAAAAAATGTGATCACATGGGTTTGTCTAGCTTAGTTCCTAGTTTCTATGTGTTAAGTTTCAGATCATCCGTTGAAGCATGGTAAAAGTTGTGCATGTTCAAAGTTGGCTCCTCAGTCAAATTTTGCTAAGTTTCCCATACATAGCCAAATGACTAGACCATCACCAGGATGTCATGTGGGAATGAATAGATCAGTCAACTTGAGCATTTTATATCTTCACTCAGATGATTCCTAGGACCAGAATATCAAATGGGTTCATCCCTTTCAGTCTCAAGAATATCTCTTGAAAATTTGGTACCTTCATGATTTTTTTACTTCAAGTTATAGGCCTTAAAAGTTGGACCTACAACATAAGATATTCATATGAACATCAAATGACAATTGTGATAAAGTTAAAATAAATCTCAAGAAAAAATCATGCAAGCTTAAAATATACGATTTGTGGTATGTCAAAAACATTCACATGGATGTTAAATGATGTTAGCCCAAACATCAATTTTAATCAATGAAAATAACCATTTGTGTTCAAAAGGTCCTTAAAAGGCTTGAAGTTGGTTGAGATATAATGGTCCATGAGAGCCCTCATATTGACATAAAAGATCTAATTATCTGCACTAGAGTCAATTAAGTCAAAAGTTCCCCAGGTTAAAGCCTTTAAAGATTTACAAGTTGGACATGATCCAATGGTATGGGATAATCAATCCAATGATTAGACAAAGTAAAATAACTAAAAAAAGAATGGGTATAAGTTAAATTAAGGGCTTACATTAAATTTCACCAATTATTTGACAAAGTGAAATAACTAATAGAAAAGTAGGACCATAGAGATCTATGGTGTGCATGAACTCATACATCTTGATTGGATGGTGAGCATGAGTCAAAATGGTTAGCGAATCCAAAGAGCTAATGAATCAGGGACAAGTGGCACAAGCACATTCAGCTGGTAAAAATTTAATGGATCATGGGAATCCATGCATAGATAGATCAATAGAGTGAGGTAGAGTCAATAATTCAACATATCTATGGAGTCAATGAACATAAAGATAGTTGAAAATGATGTAGATAGTCTGAGTTGGCAATGAATAGCCAATAAGCAAAATCAATCTTAGGACATTTTTATGAAAGTTGAAGAAGTTTAAATGGACCTAGGCAAAGCAAATGTCAAAGAGCCAAGCTCAGAGGTGAACCAAAGTTGGACTAGGGCCATAGTTTAAAGACCAAGAATTTACATTAATGCTCCATATAATAGATCCTTTGGGTCTAATACCGAATTCAAGAATGGAGCAATGACTATGAAGCAAAGTCAGGTAGTTTGCCAAATTTCATATATATTATGACTATGTGAAAACCAATGGTCTAAGATTGGTTTTCACCTATAGTGTACCTATGTCTCACCTATCATCATTGACAATTTTTTATAATAATAAGTATAGTTAGTTACCTAATATAGACATGGCACTTGTCATCCAGTTTTAAGACATGATCCTCATCAAACAGATCAAGTGGAAGTAACATGGAGTCCCCAGATAATGACCAAGTGGATGAATAAGTATAGTGAGCATTCAATTATTTTGCAAGGCCTTTAAAATTGTGCCTTCTTTATAATATCCTGACTCAGTTGCATCCTTGAGTTGGTGCTAATCCATCATAAGCAGTTGGTCCTTTTCCAATAGATAGTTCTCTCTCTCTCTCTCCTTATTTTTATATAAATGCAAGCTTTTGTGCCTTAAAATAGATCATCTATCCCTCTTTTTGGTATGACTAGACTCTACCAAAATTTGTATTATGACACCTCTTTGATGTAATAAAGACTAAAATCCATCATTTTCTAAGCTAGATTGAAGTGTGTTATATGAATTCATGCACTATAGTTAAGTGAATTTATGTTATTGACTTATGTCTAGAGTTTTTCTCACCTTCAAGAAGTGCTTAATAGTTATCATAGGTCATTATAAGTGTAATTTATAGTTTATTGTCTTGCCTAAAAGTGGATATTTTCCCTCTTTTAGTAATTTGATAACTAATCAATGCATTATTCTAAAATATTTATGTTAGATTGATATTCTTGGGTATGAAAAGTGTCTCATAATATGTTTTGTGTGAGTTGGAGTGATCAAATCATTGGTACATCACCACTTTTTTACATGCTTTTATAATTTTTATCAATTTTGTCTCCCATTTCCAAGCATATGATAGTTTTAGTTTACTGTAGGTGATAGATCCATAAAGAATCTAACTTATTCAAAGGTATAATACAATTTTAGGATACCCAAAGCCTAGGATCAATCCAATGTTGGACTAGATTTGAGTAGGAAGATTTGAACAATCGCCTCCTCAGCTAGGGTGAAAATATAGAACACCAATAATTAGTTGTTGTGATAATATATTTAGAATGACTATGCTTACTCAAGGGAGTAATAGGTCCAAAAAAATTTATTCCCCATTGTTTGAAAGGATGTTATAAAATCATAAGAACCAAAGGCATTTCATCCCTCTGATTAGGCTTACCAGTTTGTTGATAGATGTCATAGTGTTTAACAACTCTGTGCACATCCTAAAAAAGTGTTGACCACCATAACCTACTCTAAATTATTTTCCTAGTAGTAGCATCTCCTAAAAAGTGTCCTCTTGCATGCCTTGGTAAGCTTCTTACAATAATTGAGATCACTTATGTTTTAGAGCTACTATGTGTAGTACATCATCTTTACCCAGCTTGTACAAGAAACCATTAATGAGGTTATATGGTATAACTCTCATAACCATCTATTTCTCATCCCTATATGTATAATTTCCAAGAAAATTTCCTTGTTCCAAGATTTTTTCTATGTCTTCCATGTTATCCAAAACTACAATAGTTCTAAATAGATGCACATCAAGAGATTCATCTTTGAGTTCCTCTAGTTTTTCCATGTTGTGCAATCTACTGAGATGATTTGGCCCCACATTATCTCATCTTGGTTTCACACTGATTCAAAATTGGAATTTCTAGAAGAACATCAACCACCTAGAGATCCTTCCCCCTATCATTGGTTATTGACTAGGTATTGCAATGCCTGGTGATTCATTAATAACTCAAAAGGAGTAGGCATCAAGTAATGTATGAATTTTTGTAATGCAAAAACCATGTTGAATGATTCTCTCTCAGTGGTTCTATAATTCATTTTCACATCAGAGAGTTTCCTACTTGAAAAATGTATTGGATGGTCTATCCCACCTTTACCTGGTTGCACTAATATGACTCCTACTACAGTGCCCAAAGCATCAACATGTACATGAAATGGATTTTTCCAGTAAGGAAATATGAAAATGGGTGATGTTTCCAACCTCTGATTTAGCTCAATAAATCTTGTCTAACTCTCAGGTGTCCATTCAAATTTGGTGTCTTTTTGTAGTAGTTTTTCCATGGTTGTTGATATAGTTGCATAACCTTTTATGAATTTCCTATAATAGTTGGTATGACCCAAAAAGGTGTATACTTCAATGGAATTTGTAAGAGGTGGCATTATTATGATAATAATAATTTTATCTAGATCAGCTAGGATTCCATCATTGTACACTACATGACCCAGAAAGACACCAAAAGGTGTAAAGAATACACATTTATTTATTTTTAAGGCAATGCACAAATCCCTGCATCACTCTAGCATTAATATGTATCTTTGATAAGTGCTATTTAAATAGAGAAAATATTGATCAGTCATCTACATACACCTATATAAAATCATGAATGAAGTATTTAAATGCATTTACCATTGCTCTAAAAAAGATAGAAAGTGCATTCTTTAAACCAAATGGCATTACCTTATATGAAAATGAACCCCATTTAATAACAAAGGTATTTTTGGCCTGGTATTCTTGGGTAATTGAAATTTGGTGGTACCCACTAAACCCTTCTATAAAGGAATATACCTCATGTCCAACAATAGATTTAAGTAATTCATCCATAAAAGGGATAGGAAATGGATCATTTATGTAGGCATCATTGAGTGTGTGATAATCCCCACACACTTATATTTCTCCCATCTTCTTAGGTTGTAACACCATGGGGCTCACCCATTCTATATCCTCAACTAGATAAATAATTCCAACTTATTGCATTAATTCCAATTCATCCTTTACTTTAGTTTTCATGTTAGGATTGTGTTTGTAAGGTCACTTTTTGATAAGGCATGTGCATTCCTTTAGCTCAATGTACATCTCATCCAAGGATGGATCTATGACTTTGACCTCTAAAAATTTACTTAGAAACACATCCTAGTAGTCTAATAATAATTGTTGGGCTAGATCTATTGTTGTCCCCAATAGTCTCACTTTGATGCAAGCTTAGGGGTTGCTTCTATCATAATATTTCCTTGCATCTTTCGTAATAGTTCTTGATATATTTTTCCTGATCTATTAAGAATAGTATCATGTAAAATTTATTTTCCTTCCTATTATGGGATGTCAATGCTACCAAACTTCTCTTCTTCTACTTTTTGTAAACTTTTTACTGGTTTAGGATCCTCTTCACACTACGGTCCAAACAAACCTTCTAAATCAAGATCCCCAACACTATCACTCTCACTAGACTCTATCAAATCATTGTTTATTTTTTTACAAGGTTGAATTTAGAGTTGTTCTTTTTTATTAGCTTTGTAATTTTGCAGTGAAAAATTCAGATCCTATGAAGCTTCCCAATGAGAGGATGATTCAACAACATTTGATAAATCTTATGCACATCCATGACCAAATTTTGTTGATCTTTTGTATGAAATTTTATACCAAAGGATTATCATCTTAAAATACAAAAGTTTGGATAAAATCTTACTAAACTTATAGCCAATGTTTTTTCTCTTATTCACTCTTGATACATATACTAGGTTATTGGAAGAGGTGAAAAAGTATGACTAAATATGTGCACCCAATATCAAGGCTCTACTCCCTATGTATTCTATATGTCTACACACTAATGGATGTGTATTTTGGGGCACTATCTAGTAGCTAAAACCTTGCATGAAAAAATTCATAAGAGTCCTCCTAATGCATATCTACATTTTTGTGCACAACACACCATGTTGCATCAGTTCCTTTTAGTGCATAATGAAGTGCATTAACTGATTGTTTTACCTATGGTACATGGTGTTCAAGACTCGAGATAAATGGATTAAGATATTCAATCACAAAATATTGAGGTATTTGGTGTCCTAAAGTGAAAAACCTGCATAGAGGTCTCAACTCATGATCTCTAAAGGACCAATTCAAGATATGTGCATCCAAGTCACCACTTATAGATGACTCTAAATCCCAGGGTAGGATTCCTTCACAGGTAGGTTTAATATAATCCATAATAGTTTTAGTATTATTATACAAAAAGTCTACCTCAAATCTTGTTGGTGAATGTACTAAAGGAGAAACACATTCTTCAATTTAAACCTATCTGATCAGGTCTTTATGATAACTAATTTAAATACCAATGATTGTTCCTATTATGCATCACCAAGATTCCACTTCTGAAATTCAACATTACACACTCTATTTTGTCTTTCATCTATCCCCACCTTAAACCAATTTTTGTCCTTGCAAGCATAATTCCTTAGGGATGATAAATGGCTTTTATTTGTTTATATGTATGACTACTATTTTATCTTTCTTATGTGCTTCTAACTGATTGCACATAGTGTTAATATTCATTTGGCCATAATAGGCCCATTTATGTTTAATTAAGGCAGGTTAATGGGTCTTTAATATCTCCATGTCAATATCCTTAAAGTTTCATCACAAGATAAATTTAGCTACCTTAATTTTAACATCCTCTAGTCAGCCAATAGGTTTGACTATGTCATAATCTGCTAAGCTTAATACTACTAGATTTTAACTTAGAGTTGATCATCTAATGACTTTCCTATGGAACAAGGAATCATATTAATCATAATACCAAAGTCAAATACTACATTTGGGATTTCATATCCATCCAACTCCATGTCTAGTCTTGAATCCACCTCCCAAATTTTTTTGGTCTTGACATACCAAACTACTTTGTTAGCCCTTGTCTATCCTCGTTGCACACACTCTAGAAGATTGTGAAGGAGGTTCATGATATTTTGGGATATATCTTCATTACATAATATGTTGATTAGTTTCATTGGATTTGTCAAGGTGGTCACAATGCCCTATTATTGCAAGATGTGAATAATTTATCCATATATTTGAGCATCAATAACAATGTTATCTTCATTAAAAGCTATTTTTTATTATATTTCCTTTAATACCTATGCATATTGATGCATTAAATTCTTTCTAGTTATAGGTCCAAAATATTTATCCCATTTTACTTTTCTAATGCTTAGATATTGAGGCATATCTAATGGAGGTAACCTTTTTTCATCCTTTTGTTTCCTTTTGATGATTTATACAAATGTATTTTCCTTTGGTTGTGCATTAATCATGTTTACATTACACATTGGGTTATCCTTTCTTTGTTTTTCTAGAATAGGGTAGTCTTTCTTTTGATGTTGACCTTTGATACTACAATATACATAATAAACTTGCCTTTGGGTATTTTTTGGATAATTCTTTACATAGTGATTATATGCACCATAGAGATAACATTGCATGGGTGGTCAATTTTTCTAGTTATCATTATTACAAACTCCTTTATATCTACCATGATATCCTCTTCAATATCCTATTCTATTTTGGTGATATGCCTAACCTTGAGATATTTGTCCATTATATCCTCCATAATAATTTATCTTCACGTCATATCCTCCATACTAATGCTAAGGAGAACTTATGGTCCAAGTTGCCTGATTTTGTTGAAGATTCATGTTGTTCTATGGTTGTGTATACTGACTAAAATATTGATAATATGGATATGACATATTATTATAGCTAGCTAGGTATTTTGGATGGATTATAGTGATGATGGCATCTAATATTATGGTGATGAATGCACCCATCTTGGACTACCTTGAGTCACATTGGTCATCTCCACATTTGGTCCTAGAATCACTTACTTTGTAGTGGGTATCTATTTGGCTACAACTACGAAGATGTTTGTTGTTATATTTTGCTTTAACTCCTACAATGCATGAAAAATACTTTCATCATGATTGTAGATTTGAAAAAATTATGATACATTATGTGTTATTTTTTAATATATTTCTAAAGGAGATGGCATTCGGATGTAGGATGTCCCACTACCCTATAAAGTTCAAAAAATTCTATTTTGATTTTTGTACAATCATTCCTATGATGTCCCTCATGAATACACTCTACATACCAAAATCCTAATTTAGGTTAATCGTTTTAATGTATTTTTTTCACCCTCCTCATAAAAGCATTTATCTTAGATTCTACTTTTGATCTTACAAAGGGAAGATCTGCATAGTCTTCTATTTGCTTACACTAAGGGCAACATATCGAGCATTAGATTTGGTGGAGAACTTGGTTTATGAGATAAAAAATATTATTCTAGGTCGTAAACCCTCTTTTATATATATATATATATATATATATATGAACTAAGTAATCTTATTTTGATCTTCAAGAATAAAATTAATTTTAATTTTATTCATTACATTGGAGAACCTATGATCATACTCTTCAACTGTTTCTCATAATTTTTTATCTCCTTTAGAACTTGGATCACTTGACTGGAGCATTTTTTTACTTTTAATTCTGCTATCAAAAAATCTTTGACTTATTTTAAACTTAGGATATTAACATTTTTTTTGAAAATAAACACTAAAGTGTGTCCTCCCAAGGCTCCTATGAGTTCACATTTCTTCACATCATCTAATATAACCCCTTTTACAACCCATTTCATCATGCATATGAATAAGTACTATTTTGGATCCAAATATACATCATATAAAGTTAAAATTACATGCATACCTACATGAAGTGTCATATTAGAAGGATTTTTAGTTGTTTTAAGTGTCTAAATACTGATAACTTAACTAGTAGTGACTATGCATTGGTCATTGCACAGTTGAGTGACTTCATAGTGGTTATTATGCCTATAGGTTATTTTTCACTATTCTTTATAGGACTAACTAGAAATTATACCTCTTATAACTTCTTTATTTCTAATTCCTATTTTTTTTCTGCACTAATTCTTCCAAACTTATCAGTAAAAGAATCAAACTAGCCTGAGTCAGCTTCTCTTTCTAAAATCTTAATTATTTCTATAAATAAATTGGTCTTGGGGGATGCATACTCTTGAAATGAATGATGATTATTTATATCTTCTTATTTCTTTTAACTTGAACCTATAATAGTACTACCTTAAAATTTAACATCTTCCTAAGAAATTTCCTTCCTGGTTCTAGCAAAAATCCCCTCCATTAACCGTGACCTACCTCTATTTCTTAATTTCTTTACCTCAGCATCTCTGCTTCCAACATCCTCTTTATCATCTAGCCTTTATTCATATATAGCATACCCTTCTCTTTTATAAACTTTCACACCTTCATTCAATAACCTTTCTTCTATAGCATCTTTTCCTTGCACTTCTCTATCTTTATCAACTTCTACTTTACTTCTAGTCTTACTCGCAGTTACTTTAGGGTCAGTTGTCGTACTCCATATAATTTGTTATCATATCTCTCTCTTGAGTCCCATAATTTTGTTTTCACTCATAGTATTTTCACCTTCCATTTTATGGGATCAACTTCAATTTCCTCTTACTTAGCTCCTCATCATCCACTTTCTCTTGCATGCACCCCCATGGTAACTAAATAGACTACTTTATGTTGGCTAGAGTACACACCATGGCCTTTTCCACAACTAACATTTTGATCAACAAGGGTAGTCACTACAAATATTTCTCTTTGATTCCTTGAATAAATCAATCATGTGTAGTCTCAAAAGTTATGTATCTTTATACTATGAACTCTATGATATAGCCATTGATCATAGTTTTCATCCAGTAATCTACTATTTGGGACCAGTTGGTATCTAGAGTATGCAATATCTATAGCTTGTCCTTATTCCAATTTATAAATTCTATTCTTCTCAGATGAAAGTAATAGTATTCTAATCTAGATAGCCACATAACTAATAGTTTTGATAATTTGCACTAGAAAATTTCATAGATTTCACCATAGATATGTTCTTGTATGATCTCCTTTTCAGTCTTTCCAACTCTTCATACTTCATCTATAAAATTCTTAATTCTCTCACCTATCCTTAATTCTATGTCTCTAAGCCCTGGCAACCAATTATCATAGTTCATCTAATTTGGTTTCATACTCATTGCACCATTATTAGAAGAGGTTCCTGGAGTTTCACTATAACATGCTAATTATAGGGATAACATGTACAGTGGATAGCACAATAGGTGAAAGAGAGATGAAAAATTGCAAGACCACATACACCATCTTGAATTAGACCAAAATCAAGTTATAACATATATATAATAGAATAAAACCATAATTCATATTACATCAGATTACATAATAAAGAAAATAAGAGTAATCGAATATGCATGCACCATACATAAAAGACAATATGAGAAAACCATAACAGGATGATTTATATTAATCTCTATCAAAACATTTAACCATATTATATTACATCGAAATATTATTTATAATCTTTTAAAATCATGATGTCTCTTCACCTTCCAACTTTATGAGAAACAAAATGAGTCTCTTTGCATTATCCGATTGGACTTTTAAGGCCGAATATGTCCAAAACTACACAAAGGAAAATATAAAACACTTCTCACGTGTTTTTATCTTATATACTTCATGTTTTTATCAAGATCCATTATATGTCTAAAATTTTAACTAATGTAGGGGCCATGACCCCCTCATCCAAAATTGACATGACATTAATTTAGAGTGGAATCCCTATTCATAAGAATCTATGATATTACCAGATTCCTTTTACCACTGAAGCTGGTGAGATGACACCATTGATCATTAGCTAGGACTATTATATAATTCTATTTCATGTGAGTTTTTTTCATAGATTGGATTGTTTTGATAGTTATTGCTTACATGGTGATACATTAGTATTCTTTGCTTCTTGTCACAATTAATGGACATGTGGTTGAATTCTTATTTTAGTATATTCAAAAAAAAATTGTTGTGTGTTTTGGTGTGCAAACAAAATTATGCATGACAACCAAATTATATTTCCCTCACTTCAAAATAGGGGCATGTCATAGAAGCACGACTTCTAAATTTTCATAGTTTCTAGATTTTAGTGGGGCATGTCATAAAGACATGACCTCCATAATTACTTATTTTTTAGTATCTTTATATATTAGTGGGGGCATATCACAACTACATGACCTACACATTTGTATAATCTCCAGTTCAGTTGCATGATTTAGATAGACACTTGGTTCAAAATCTTATACATTACATTGATTTTACATAGATTTTAAACAATTTTTAAAAACATTATTACACATATACTCCATCTAAGACATTATAAGTGCATATTCCTTGCTATTTCACCAAAAAATGTAAATTTACCAATTATATTATTCATTAAGATGCATTGATTACACCATGTTGTATTCTTATCGAGCCTTTTTCTACTATAGTAGTTGGATCATTTTATAGGTTGAAGTGATTAAATCATTCAACCTCACTAGAATTATATGTTAGGTTAATTAAATCACCTAATCTCACCAAATTTATAGAATGGGTTGATTAAATCACTCACCCTCACCAATTAATATGTTCACACTTGAGTTGTGCAATTAATATGCAATTATCTGAATGGCCATGTCATAACTCATCCTTTCACCATATTAGGGGTATAATACCTTCCAATATACCTCTTCAAATCTCTAAGGTTTAGGTATGAACCTCTTATAGCTCCAATGTTTAATAAAGAAGCATATTTACTAAGTCAAAGCACTAAAAAGGATAACATAGTTGCATCAACACACAAGTGTACTTACTCTCTTTCTTTTCAATCATTTCTATGATTTGAAATGTAATGTTATATTCACTAATTTATATTTTAACATGCTATTAGTTACTGTTCATGCACCAAAAAGTCACTCAAAGTGAGATCAACCAAATACAAGGTATGTTTGACACACCTAGGTATTTTTTTATTTCCTTTAAACCTAGTAATTTGATACTTATGCATTACAAGATTGGAAGAGCGGGGTAGGGGAGGTAAATATTTATAGCATATAAGTCTTGTAAATTTTTAAAATATCAATCAGGGCTCTACCCTTCAATTCTAGACCTCCCTACTTTCAAAAGGCTCACATTTACCATTTCATTGTGCTTAAATTCTTATCTTTTAATATAATCCATACCATTCTAATGACCCATTTCTTCTCCATTGCACGTAAAAATTAAAACCTAAAAAAAATCCTTCAGTATCAGTTTCATATCCATAGCTATTTTCTATCCTCATGTACACTATTGTACATATAAGGACACTACCACCGACGGTAGTGTCTAGATCCTTATCTAGTGTCCACATGCCAAAAGTCATTCAAATTATAAAATATTTAAAATATATGGGCTGACCTATTTGTCTTATCTAAACCTAGTGTGTTATATTTTCAAAATGTGTGGTACAAATATAAGACTAATCCTCATCATTCATCATCTATAAAATACCACTCAAGTACCTACCAAAGCTCATTCAATTAGTCACACAACTAAGTTATTCTACCATATTCATCCCTATTTATTTATCATCTATAAGAGTAGTCATACAAAAGGTCTGAAGCATTCAAAGATAAGCCCATGAGTGATATTTGTCAAGTTACAAGATACACCATTGCATGTATATTAATATAGTATAGTTCACTCTTATACACAAACACTTCCACACATAAGGGAGAACTGCATAGGTATGAGGGCATCTTTAGTTTATTGTCTATGTAGGAAACACTCAATAACAGATGGGTCATTAAGGTCAACTTGACATCATGAGCCCAATTTTTTAAAACTCATTTTAAGGGAAAATAAGGGTGAAGGGATAGGGTTTGATCAATAAGATAGTAGAGACAACATATATTCAAAATTTGAAGACATCATTAGAAAGGTGACTAAAAACCCAAAACAATAAAATTAGTTATATCGATATCTAGTCATTATTCTAAATTAGACACCTACATCACAGTTGGACACTAACATTAACATTAGTGTCTAGATACAATGGTAGTGTCTACATATGTAAAAGTACAATTTATATATTATAACTAATGATATAAAATCATGATCCTAAAACTTTTTACTTGTTTCTAATCAATATCTACTTGTGTACAGTAAACCCAATTAAGTATCATCTCTCTTTGGTATTTTAATCAATTGAACATCTTTTAAATTTAGTACTTTATATATTTTTCATAGATCTCAATATTATAATTTAGAATATTCATTTATCTGAGTTTGTAATTAATTGATCTGTTATAGATTAGTTTATCACCCTTGTGCTTGAACTATTTCTATAATCTTAACCCTATATCCCCACACATATAAATTTAGGGTTAAACAAAAACTTAAAAAACTCAATGATGGGTTGATAAGAATTAAAAATAAACCCAAAGACTTAAGAGGGGCCCGAAAAACATTTCAAAGAGGTTTTATCAAGTTATAAGGATCATAATGTAAAAGGGTAAATATAAAACAAGTCATAAAGTTAAAGGGGGAAATATAAGAAAACTGCACCATTAAGTAAATTATTATTATGCAATACCTACATAAAGAAATTACTTAAAATAAATTTCTAAACAAATGTTGTGCAAAATTTGGGTGTCTATAATTATGAATTATTCAATTAGTTTAATTGAGGATGCAAGTATAGAAAATTGTGGTCCATGAACATAATTATGACTATTTAATGTGATTTTATGCTCAATTTAACTTAATTGAGTCACTCATCTATCTAGTTACAAAATTATATATATGGGAGACACAATTATGGGTGATTGATCCCCATCAGCACAATTTCAACAACTTAAAGGGATTTTTAGCATAAATTTCCTTAATTGAGTCCCCCATTCAATCAATCACTTGATTAGTTCAATTGGGGACACAATTAATGGAAATTGACCCCCCTCAACCTAATTGTGGCTACTTAAAGTAATTTAGGACTTAATTTTACCTAATTGAGCACTTCATTTAACCAATAACTTAATTGGTCTAATTAAGTTTGTAAACCTAGTTGTGACCACCTAATGTTATTTGGGTCTCAATTAAGCCCCAATTGAGTCCCTAATTGTACCAATTACTCAATTAGTTTGATGAGGGATGTAATATGGGCCCCTTGATACCCAAAAATATAGTTGTAACTATGTAATGTGATTTGAGGCTCAATTTGACCCATCCAAGTTCTTTATTGAACTAATTACTCATTTGGTTTAATGAGGGATGAGATTTGGGCAATTTAGCCCTATGAACATGATTACAAGTATATCAATGTTAAATGCAAACTATATATCAATATTGAGGCACCTATCTTATATTTTTCATATACACCATTGATTATGGACTCTATTACCTTATATACAAGTTATATTTTAAATGGCCTCAACCTAGCTATACCATTATGTCATTCTTTAAAAAATATGTCTGATAAAAAAATCTCCTAATTCCACCATATATCAAAGATAATGATATTTTTTGGTTGACATCCCAAAAAATAACATGAACATCTCAAAAAATAGCACACACCCAAACATAACTACTTACTGGTGACATTAACAACATCACCATAACCGCTAACCTCACCAAATCCAGGTGTGATATGGGATGATATTTCCAAATTCACTTTTAACATCCTAGATGACCATAAAAAAACATAAATACAAAAATAGCTTCCATAGGGTATAAACTAAACATTCTTCTTATTTTGTTCATTCTAATAATTTTATTTTAATTTGTGGTGTAGGTAATGCTAGTTTGGGTTTTTGGTTTGGGGATTTTTTGGGGAAATGACTATTAATGAGTGTTTGATTTGTGGATTTTGCGAGTAGGGAATGCAAGTGTGCATATTATGGAATTTATAGTATAGGGTTTGTGAATGTGAGTGTTTTATTTATAGATTTTGTGAGGAAGTGTCAATAAGTGTTTGATTAGATTTTCAATTTATCTGTGGGGTAGGGTTTTCTTAGTTTGAGTAGGTAGGGTTTTATTAATGAAACCCCAAAAATAGATGAATGGGAGATAAATATTTTCAATTTATGTGTCAGGGAAGGTTTTCTGAGTTTGAGTAGGTAGGATTTTTTTAATGAATTTCCAAAAATAGAAGAATCGGAGAGCCTAAGTTTGAGATGAGGAAGAGCCTAGAGGATTGATGAAACAAGCAGAAGACACCATCGAACACATAATGGGTAGAGGAACAACATGATGATGACTACATAAATCTAAAACCCCTAAATTTTATTTCCTTTTATAAAATATAAATTGAAATATTTTACAAATACAAATTTTAATACATATAAAAATTAAGGTTTAATTTTTTTTAAAAATAGAAATTGGAAAATTTAATTGGTGCAAGCACATATAGGGTATCATCTTAAGCACAACCTATATCTTTGTGATGCTTATTTTGGGTACACACACATATAAAGAGAACAACTCAGAATTCTACTTGTAGACATTCACCATTAATTACACACTCTTTTCATTGGTATGGAAACATCACAATGTTTAAACAACATACATACTATCACCTACATTCCTTATAGGCTTTAGAGTATAAAATTTGAGGAAAACATCACCACCATAATCCAAAATCAATTGGTTCACATATAGGGTCTCTTTATCTTCTTGAATCTCTCTTCCAATTTGTAATCACCTTTCTCTACCTTCTTTCTTCTCCACACTTCATGTTATCATTTTCTCTAGCTAATTTTGACATATATAGTGTGTCTTAAAATTCCATTGATTTCTTAAATGCTCCATACCCATGAGTTTCTCTTCAAAAACCATTACTTTATTTTCACAAGTCATGTAGTCAAAATTACTACTTTATGTAGTCTAGTATTTTTGAAACCATCATAATAGTTTTGAAACCACCCCTATATATAAACCGATGATTTTGTTAATGCAAATCACCAAGTTTTGGTGGCCATAACTTTCACACACATACTTAGATTGATATTTTTTTTAATTGCATAAATTTTTAATAGGAATTAAAATATGCAATCACTTTCAGGTTTAGGGAATTTATCGATGCTAAAATTTCATTTTCCCCATAACCTATCGATTTTATCCCTTCAATATGCACAACTACTTACTAAATTGCACAATTGGTTGAGAAACACAACTAACTCACTTGGAACCATGCAAATTCTTAAAATTGATAATTATCTAATGTACTTGATGCTATGCTTTGTTTAATTCTAATGCTTCACAAGATTGACATTTCCATGCCAAATCCAAAAATGAATGACAAACAAAGGAAACTTATAATACTATGTTTCTGGTAGATGGAAGATTGATTTTTTTCCATGGATGAGTGCTCCTTCATTAGACACCCATGGTAATGAAAAGTGGCCATGATCTCTTAATCATGAACTCACTATGAGATCCTCTATAGTTTTACAATGTTTATCAAATTTAGATGCATTTATCCAAGTTACATCTTCACCTACTCTCTTCCACTTAAACAATTACTCATAGTACTCATTGTATCTTATTGTCAATATGAATGTATATAATGCCTTCCATGTATTCTTTGGCTACCCTGGGAAAATACTCTCTCAAATCTATGTTGTCACTTGTTTGTCCCTCAACATATAGGTATAAATCTTTTATATTGAATATCGGTGAGATGCCTAAACTAAAAACTCTAATTCATAATAATTATCTGAGAACTTGCTAAAAATATTACAAATCCCAATATTATTCCACTTGAGCTTGTTGTAATCACCTTTTAGAAACATATTATTATGAAAATGTGCCAAAAAAAGTCTCCAATCTCAAAATTTATGTCTCTGCTTCGCATATTAGCATGTTTCTTGTATTTTATAACACTTTCTTAAAGTATTCTCTTGATTTTATTATACACATAATTCATAACTTGATCATAATATTCACATTATACACTTATCCTACTCATCTTAGTTGTAATCCTAATCTCACATACACCTATAGGGATGATCCCATTCACTATTTAGAAATAACTCAAACCTGTACTTCACTTCACTGAATCATTGTAAGTAAACTTAGCTTGTGCCAACATCAAATCCCACTATTTGGGCTTGTTTCCAGAAAAGAAACTTAGAAAATCACCTAGATTCTAATTCACAAACTTTGTATGCCCATCTATTTGAGGGTTATAGCCTGAATTGAAGTTTAATAGTTTTCTTGACTTAATCCATATCATCCTTCAAAAGTGCCCAAAAAACTTTGTATCTCTATTATATTTTACACTTCTTAGAAACCCATGAAATCTTACCATATTTTAAAAGAAAAAATTGAAATATGTGTGGCATCAATAGTATTATTACATGCTAAAAATTGAGCCATCTTATAAAATCTATAAAAAAAATGGAATCTTTACCTCCAAGCATTTTTGGTAATCCAAGAACAATGTCCATATTCAATACATTCCATGGTCTATCAATACTAGATAATGGTTAATGTAAATTATTATTTATTAGAACATTTAATTTTAAGTGGGCATACTATCACTTAGCCTTGGTAAAATAATTAAATAATAATAATATATTATTTATTAACACGAGGTAAAAAAATTCATGAAAATAAATAATAAAGTTATGTTTATTTAATAATTACTAAATTTAATTAAATAGGTTATCAAGATGGATGGACCCATTATTTCAAAATGGTCACCTGCCTTATTGAATATTATAAATAAGGTCTTACCCCTATTGTAAATTCATTCGATCTTGATATATTTTTGGGTGAACAATATTTTTGTGAAGAACACAGAAGAAGTGAGATCGAGAAGAATTTTTAGTGGGGTTGTATTGGTTTCTCAATAATGAATAATATTTTTATGGGTGTTTTACCTCTTTGAGGTTTTACCATTATAACTCTAGGTCAAACATTGACCTATATTATTTATTCATTCTTTGCTAATTATTGTACATCCTAGATATCCTATGCATTTCATACTACATTCATGGAATCAAAGCTATGAAGAGGTGTATGTGATCAACAAGCATATTATATTTATTTAAATATAAATAATCAATATTTTAATTTATTTAAAAAAATTATTATTCAAAGCCTTGTACGGCCCTCTATGGTGGAATGCATATTCAAGTTCTGAGAAGATGCATATAGTGGCTATTTGATCTTAAATTTATCGTAGATGTTCATGTTATCTCCATTCAAGCAACCAAAAGTTTTTTTTAGGTGGAAATCATCCTCAAAGACTTTGTCATGCCAATATTGACACTTTTACAACCCCTTTCTTGATGAAAACTCATAAAATTGTTTTTAATGCTTTCATTGTGTTTTGGTGTTTGAAAGGTGTTTTATCATTTATATTGGTTGACAAAACCCATGTTGGTCCTTTTGAAGTATTCAAGGCTTCATATTATTTTTTCAAGTATCCTAGGGTTCCATAATTGGCTTGGGTGAGTGAATAATATGAATTCTTCACCAAATATTGAATTCTGAAGATCTTACTAGCTAAGTTTTAGCATTTTAAGAGCATTGGAAATTTTTTAAGGTGTTTAGTGGTTTGGTTTGAGCATTTTGATCTTTAAAAATACTCCTTGGGCACTACCATACAACACTAGTTTTTTAAAAAAACATTTCTTAATCAAAATTGGATTTTGAAGACATTTCTAGCATCAGAAATAAAAAACTAAGAGGATTGTAAATTTTTGAGGCTTCTGGTGGTCCATATAATTTATTGTGTAATCCATAAACTCTATAGGAACACCATATCTACCTAAAATCATTTAAAGGTTGGTTCAATATTTTTTGATAATATATTTATTTATTATTCTATGCATTAGACAAGGTGGCCCCCACTCTTATTTAAAACCTTTTTACCAAAAGTAAAAAAATCAAAAAGTTTTTTAACAAATTAAAATTTACATCTATATATATATATATATATATATATATATATATATATATATATATAATTTTGAAATCAAAAAAAAAATAAAGTTTATATATAATTTTGTGCATATAATATGTCAAATTCTATTATAGAAAGATTGGTTACTATCTTTTTTCAAGAACTTACAACTAAGGAGGTACCAAGTTCAAAATCCCCTAAAATCAATCCTTTTGACTTGGTGAAACTAATGGTTTAAATTTAATTTAAATTGAATTTCATTTTTTGGTTTGCATACAAACTTTTCTCATGCATTCAAAAACCTAGTTGACCTCTTGACCTTGTTTCGACATTTAACCTCGTAAATATTTTGTTAAACATAGTCACGTAACAAATCAATCCTTAGGTTTTCAAAACTTCAAGAAACATTTGTGTGTTCCATGTGTTTTTAAAAAAATTATTATTTATTTATAAACTTTTTAATAATATTGTTTGGGTAGTTGTTCAAAGTGTGACTCCTTCGACACCTAGTTTAGTGAAAATATTTTTTCATTTTTTACATTATTTGGCATCTAGATTATGAAATTAATCATAATTGCATGAGTAATTCACTTTATTTTAGAAAATATTTTTAAAAATGTCATGTCCCCTTCTAGTTGACATCTTTTCGAGTGGATGATTAGCCTATTATACGACCCTCGTAGGCTGATGGGATGGATAGAAGGTCTTGATGGAGCTGGGCTTGGCTTTCGTTCGGGCTCTTTCGGACATGTATTAAGGGAGATATTAATATTTAATTGATTTAATTAAATATTAATTATTTCGTCTAATTTTAAAACCCAAATTCTAATTTAAGAAACCCAAGTTCTAATTTGAGGAATTCTAATTTAAGAAACCCAAGTTCTAATTTGAGGAAATCTAATTTTAGTAAGCACACCTTTGGAGGGTATAAGGGTTTCTCATGGGAGAGAGTTTGTATTCATGATTGATTATTGATATTGATTCTTGTTAAGAATTCTTCTGTGAAGACTGAGCTAAGGGTTCCAAGATTCCATTTGCATTGAAGAACGTCCACTCTTCATTGTGTGTGATTCAGAGGTTGTGAGAGATCAGCCGATCTATTGCCAAATTGAGAGATAACTTCATACAAAAGTTATCACAAGGGTTTACAAGTTTGAGAGATAACTTCATACAGAAGTTATCACAAGGGTTCACAGGTATTTCTTTATTTTGGTTTTTGATTCAATAATTATCCAGATATAGATCTTTTGTAATAGGCCATAGTTCTTCAGATCAGGATCAAGCTATTGTGGCAGCTGTACGAAGTCCGTACATATCTATGAAAATCCGTACACATCAGCAGAAAGATCAGACACTGACATCGGCAGGAAGAGACCTACAGAGACAGACATTGGCTGACCTCTCACCAACATCAGCAGGTTAATGACCCCAATCGACTGACGATGGTAGTATAACCGACGTCGGGGACTGTGTTTTTGACACAGCAGGCCGAGACGTACCAGATCCAGATTTATTTCCCAGATTGCAAAATACTCGGGCTATTAAGGCCGTACTTTTGATATTCTTTATATACTTGATAGAGGACCTCTATTGTAAGCATATGAGCAAATAAATAAGAGATTATATTGTGATTTATTTATCTATTTGAAGATATTTTGCAAGAATACAAATAAGCAATTCAAAGCTTTTGTCTTTCAATAGTCCCTATTGGTTGGGGATATTATAGTGGTATCAGAGCTTTTGTTTTTCTAGAATCCCTATTGGAAGGGGATATTATAGTGGTATCAGAGCTAAATCCTGCCATCCTGAGGGTTTGACAATCTTATGCAACAACAAGAGTTGGGACCACACAGGTATAACACACGCAGTAGAGCCTTGCTTAAAGGTACCCAGGTGTTAGAACATTAGCCAATTATCATGAGTGACAGACGTGAAGGGAGCCCACCCAGGGGCCATCGACATAATGATGATCAGGGTACCAGAGAAGTCTACCGTGAGATGACACAGGCACTATAGGCACTTACTACTATGGTAAGAAGGATGAACCCACTTGATAGATAGAATGGGGAACAAGGTGATAACTGTAGACACCGCAAACGTGTCTGCACCTTGGTCCTCCCCCTTGGCCTTAAACCCCTATCCTAACCCTTGACCTTGGCCCCCTTTCCACCCTACCCTTGCCACCTTGGATCCTCCCTTGAATCCCTCCACCTTCCTACTAGCATTTATTAGGCCAAATCTCTTCTTTATCTTCCCCCCACGCCCATTTTGGCATCCTCGTGACCGTTCTTCCCACACCCCCTCGCTCGGCGGCGTGCAAGAATGCGCAGAGGCTATTTGTAGCCTCTGTCCCCATTCTGCGACCGCCGACATCGGTGACCATTCGGCCGACGTCGGCGAAACTGCCGGCGTCGGCATCCTTCATTACCCCTTTCTGCATCTGTTGCAGCCGCTGGACCCTTGAGCTCTAAAACAGACTTCTCTTGGTGCTTTAGCTTTCGTCTCTCCTCTATCTTGACCTCGTGCAACAGCAGCAATAGGTGAAAAGGCTCTGGATCAGGTATTCTCTTCTTGCAACAAGTCTTCCGTGGCTCCAACAACAGCACCTCCTTTCTTCAGTCAACAAAAAGGTAAGCAAAGTTTGGTTTTTTCATTTCATTTATTTAGTTTTCAGTAATCTATCCTATCTATTGTCCTCTGCTCCCTCTGTTCTTCCCCCTGAGAGGCTGCAAAGCCTTCTCAGGTCCTGTCCTCTGTGTCTCTTCCTCTTCCCCATCCCCCTGTCAACAAAGACCTTGTATAAGGCACCCGACCAGAGCTAGACCACTCCCCAGTCCATCTAAATTTGTCCCTGAACTCTGTCTCGCCTCCGTTCACGAACCAGACCCGTCCACAGTCTAGAAAGCAACTCAGACCCGACTACAGGCCATAACCCCGACCGACGCCGGTCACTACCCCAACCGACGTCGGCAGGATAGCCGACGCCGGCAGATCAGATAACCGACGCCGGCAACATTTCCGACCTCGGTGACTGTCTTCAGCCCAACAGCTCCTTCAGGTAATCATTTTGGTCTTTTCTTTCCTTTCTAACTTCTTTGTCACTTCTGTATTCTGGCATTCTGTCTTTTTATCAGTCACTTATCTTATCAAAACAGTGGGCTGACCTCCCTTAAGGAAGTTTTTACGCTTCCGGGAACAAGCTTTTGCTTGGCAACCCACCGCCTATTCATCTAACATTTTCTTGTCCAAGTTTCCTTTTTTCTTGTAGGTGTCATTCCTCCACAGCCAAAGAGGAGTGCCCACAAACGTCTGGATTTACGGTGCACAATCTTTACTCCAGGTACTTCCCATGCCTTGTCCATTACTTTTTTAGTTTATTCTTTCTCTTAGATCTAAAAGCAAATTTTTGAATAGAAACATTCTGGCACGCCCGGTGGGACCCTAGGTTCCTCCTGGGTTCCTTTTTCTTCATTCATTTAGGAGCATTAGGTTCTTACCTTTTCTCCTCTTTCTCTTCTTCTCAATGACACTATAAGTAGGACTAAAACGAACCTTTCTTCCTTGCATTACTAGACTAGTCTAAACATCATACTCTTGACCCTTTCTCAAAACTTGTCTGCATCACAACATCACATTTTGACTTGGGCATTAAAACGTATTGCACTTTCATTTCTGCTTGTGCTTGCATTAGTCCACATCTAGTAACTTAGACGCATATTGAATGAACCGTAGACACTTGATGTTACACTACCGAACCACATGCACTAAAACGAACATAAAACTTACTTGAGACAAGGCCCGACTGGGATTTCATCCCCCAGCGGATACCTTACCCATCCCGGTGACCCTACTTGGATTTCATCACCAAGGGGGAAGCCCACTCCGTTCTCTGGCAGAGGATAAACTCTAGGCGAGGTATATCTTGGCTAAGTGAGACCAGCTAACCACTGGAATCGTGAAGTGAGGGGAGCTTGCTCCTTAGCACCAGGCCACGTACCAGACCCTAACACAGATCTTTGAGCACCTAAAACAACACCTGAAACCATCTTTAGACTGCCTTCTTCTAGGACCCATTTTTTAGCCAATCTCCCCAAACATCCATCTAAGGCATAAACCACAGTTTCTAAGGTTAATTCCTAGGATTTATCGCTTAGGCTTGTCTGTCTCTCTCTGTTTTCCTCTTCTCATCTATTTGTTTGAGTGTGTGAGGTCGCTTTCTTCTTTGTTTTTCCAAGAATCATCAAACCTTTTGGTTCTCTGGAAAACACAGTCACCGACATCGATTCTGCCACCAACGTCGGCCTTCCCCTGTCACCGGCATCGGTTCTAATACCGACGTCGGCTTCATCTGTTACCGGCATCGGTTATCTGACCGACGTCGGTCTCTGTCACTGTCCTTTTTTTTTAAAAAAAAACCAGCAGCCTGAAACCTGTCCTTTCTCTGCCAAAGACTCCATCCTGGTTTTCTGAAACTGAGCAACACAGTTCCTGAGACCTAAAACTTCTTTGCCTTGCATGGTTTTGACTCGTAGCCAAGCCAAAGCTCTTGTCAACCACGCTAGCCGTCAACCACTTCCGTCCACCCCATCCGTGACCAAGCCTACAATGGAGTTCAACTCGGAGACCGAAAGAACTCCCATTCGTCCAACCCCGCCACAGACTCCCATTGTCCAGGAAGGGGACCAAGACTTCGAGCGATTCTTGGACCTCAACGTCAAGGCCTTGCAATATTATCTCGTGCATAGCCGAACGCGAGACTCCTTGGGCAATCCAATCTATGGAATGCCAACCTCCCTTGTCGCGACTACGGTTGTATCGACAGCATCCGTAGTTCAACCTTCAGACACTCAAGCCATCGCTTTGACCATTGACCAGACTTTGACCAATCCTCCAGGTGTGGCCTCTCCCTCTATCATTGGGCCCACTTCCACTGGGGTTCCGGCCCCCTGTCAACCTCAACCCCCTCAACCGCTATCCACTCCTTTTCAAAACCTTATCGTCTCTATTCCGCCTACCCTGGCCCCTATCAACACCAGGGTGGCTTCTTATCCCTTGGCCCCCGTTACCACAGTTCAACCTCTTGTGGCGACAATGGGCCCAGCTATGTCTTCCACCCAACCACCTTTAGCCTCCACCTCTGCCCCTGCGATTAGTCATCCATACATTGCACAATCGACTATGTCGCACACCTCCCCTAGCCTCTTCCAAGCGCCCTACAACTTAGGGGGCGCGCCACCTGTCAATCCGTCGGCAGACATCATCAAAATGCTAATGGACAAGATGACCAGTCTTGAGACCTCTGTTTCCGGCTCGCGCAACACTCTTTCATACGAGTAGATCTGTAACGAGCCCATTCATCCTTCTGTCCCAATCAGACCATATCCTAGCCAGTGGGAGCTTTCAAATTTTTCTCGCTTTCAAAACAAGGAAGACCCCCAAAAACACTTGCGGGCATTCAGACATGCCTGCTACCTCATTGGCCATGATGATGCGTTACTCTTACGCACGTTTCCTATGTCTCTCTCAGGTGCTACACTTGACTGGTACAGCTCCCTTCCTAGCCATTCTCTCTTCTCATTCACACAATTGGCTCAGCTCTTCCTCGATCACTTTTCCATCAACATAACCAAGAAGGTCTCAATCACAGACCTCTATTCTATCTGGCAATTCGAGGACGAGTCCATAGCCGACTTCGTTGCTCGATGGAGAGGCCTTATCAATCAACTCTCCTTTTCCTTACCCCAGGCCGAGCTTATTGAACTCTTTTCCCAAGCCTGCGCCAGACATATCTCTTCCACCCTGAGGGTTCAAACCTTCTGCACTTTTGACAAAGCCTTCACGATGGCTCGCAAACTTGAGTTGCGTGCCATCGAGGAGAATAAAGTCAAGTTGCGGAACAAGAATCCCAGCTCTAAGACCAATGACTCTTCTTCTGCCAAGCCATCATCATCCAATTCTAAATCCAAGGCTTCAGCTAATGCCGTGGTTGTCAGACCTTCATCCTCTTCGACCAACCAGCCTGAGCCATCTACATCTCAGAGCGCTACTCGCCAGTTCCAGCAAAGATATGTGCAGCGGTGATATACTCCTATTGGAGAATCATATGCGTCTGTGCTGGACAAGCTTGTTAAATAGGGGGTCCTCAATCTCCCTCAAGCCCGACCTCCTCCACAATTCGATCCCTCACACGCTATTCCCGCGTGGTATAGGGAGCATGACTTCTGCAGCTTCCACCGTGTTAAGGGCCATGACACGGAAAACTGCAAAACCTTTAAGAACATAATCCAAGACATGCTCGAAAAGGGGGATCTCATCTTAGACAATCCAAATGCACCTCCTAATCAGGCCATTGACATCTTCAAGCAACCTTTTCCCAATCATCTGCCAACTCAAAACAACGTCCAGACCTTAATTGACGACAATCATGAGCACAACGTTCGAACAGTCAATACGGTCTCTCCATTCATCCCCAATCAACCTCAAGAGGTTAGTCCATCAATTAGTCCGTCACATGTGGATGAACCTCTCTCCCCGGCTAGTTCTCAACCGACCTCTCTCATCTTGGAGGACACCTCAGCTTTACCTGCACCACCAGTCTCGCCATCCTCCGTTCTACTGCCTATGGAGGACCCGACCCTTCCTACTCCTCAGCCGCAAGTGGAGGGCACCGTCATCCCTGCCCTTTACCCGCTCGGGGAGCCTCGCTTTTCAGATTCTTCTCCACCCAGGGAAGAACCTGTCGCCCCTTCGTCTTCATCTAAATCTGCCATGACTTCACCACACCAGGCATCTAAGACCACTACACCCATCTCATCTTCAACCTCACAACCATCAACATCTTCTTCTCAGCCATTTTCCCGGTTAGTGGAGAAAATTGCGCTTCTCCCTCCAAGGAAAGTGATGCCTCAGGTGTTGTGGGAGCGTCTTAAAGCCCTTCAACAAACCCGCGCCCTCTCATCACATGTCGCTAATCCTCCTAAGGCAGAATCTCGTCAGACTCTTGATAAAGACCAAACTCTCAAACCTCAACCAAACCCATCCAAATCAAAACCTGCATCTACCTCATCTAAACCCATCAAGTCATTTGGCGTTCGTCCTGTCTCCACCCTCACTCACCTGCAAGTGAAGGTGGACCTAGGCCAGACCTCGACCAGCAGCACTCTTCCAACCAAGTCAAAGAGGGCTGCCAAACCACAGAAACGAATGCCTCCTTCTCCGTCACCATTGCCATCAATTTTGGGCCCTCATCCTTCGACCTTGACCAGCATTCTTCCCACTCCGGCCTTCAAACAAAACTCGTTGCCTCCTTTGCTTCCTCTACCTATCTCCAGTCGGCCCTCTCCTAAAAAGGCGTTCTCAATCACCAGGCCAGAGCCATCTCCATCTGTCACCGCGCCATCAACCCATAAGGTGGTACGGAAACCTCTTCTAACCTCGCCTAAGCAAAAGTCACCAACCTCGCGCATATCAAATAACACGGACACTCTATTGGGCTCATACTCATTGATATTACGCCGACTTCTCCAGACTTCTGACATAACCCTTCCACCCATCAAGCCTTTCCAACCTCTCGGATCCAATCCCTCCTGGTTCGACGATACGAAAATTTGCTTATATCATCGTACACCAGGACATGACATCGAGACTTGCTGTGCCCTCAAGGTCGTCATCCACCACCATATGGAGAAAGACACTCTTCTCCTTGAGGACACTCTCGACTAGACCCCGACTCCTTCCTCTTCAAACACGTCAACATCTCACCAGCAAGGCATGACCCCTTCTTCACCTCCCATTTTTGAAATCAATGCTATCCGTATAACCACTAGGTCGCAACAAGACAAGGCCAAAGCAAAAGCTGCCATTCCTTGGACCTATCCCTTCATCAAGCCACCTCTTGCGCCCAAGCCTAAAATTTCTATCCTTGGTGCATCCCAACCTTCTTCGTCTTCCTCTTCTGGGCCAATTCACGACTCCATGCTGAAGCAGCTTCATCAGACACCGGTGAAGATGTCTCTTTATGACCTTATCCAAACCTCGCCTCAGCACCGTCAAGCCCTTGTCCAAGCCTTGCAAGCAGCAGAGGTCCAACCCGAGGACCCCCAACCACTCGCTGCCCTCGTCCATTCTTTATCTCCTGTCAACTCCATCACATTCAGCGATTCTGAGATTCCCACATCTAACACGGAAGATCAGGACGCCGCCCTCTTCATCACTGCCTATGTCGATCGGACATGCATCAAACGCGTTATGATCGATGGCGGCGCTAGCATCAACATTATCTCTACCCACGCCTTTGATCAGCTGTCTCTTCCCAAGAATTGCGTCTCCAAAACTGACGCGATCTTACGCTCTTTCAATGACACCACCGCCACGACCATTGGCACAGTCATTCTTCACATTCGCGTTGGTCCACGCACAGTCCTGGAGCTCTTCTATATCATCGAAGGAGAGTTTCAATACAACCTTCTACTAAGCGGACCTTGGATCTGTGCCATGGCCTGTATTCCTTCCACCCTACACCGTTGTGTGAAGTTTGAGCATGACGGGCAAGTCCATACCATTCCCGCTGACCCTTCACCCTTCAAGACTTGCAACACCACCTACCATCCCAACGATGTCCTCATTCCCATCAAACCGTCAACTCCGGCACCGCCTCCATCTGCGGAAGCTTCGACCAGTTCGCAATCGGTGGTTGCCCTCACCCCTCCTCTTCAAGCGCCGACCAAAGACCCCATGGAAGACATCTTCCAACCATTATCACTTGGGGAATATCGCTTGTTGACCCTCGACATGTTCCAAACTCCGCAAGAGTATGGACGCCTTCACCTCAGTCCCAATTATGACCATCGGATTGGGACAGTCGTACCTTATGGTCCTCCTCACTTCCAAACCAACTTTGTCTATGGGGGGCTTAATCAAGCTGCTACCAATGGCAATTCCCTTTCTTCACCTCAACATTTCACATCTAATTTCTCGTTTCTTGGCAACCCTGCCTTTGCACACACTTACCTTCACAGGTGTGCATGGAAGGGTTTTGGTTTCGGATGTTATGAGCAGGGCTCCCATCAGCCCATCAAGCCGCTCAATGATCACGATGCCAAGAAACGGTATGGCCTGGGATATCATGACCCCACTCAGGCTCCTTCCGACCTCTGTCCCGAGCCAACCATCGACCAATCTCCTCCAGACTCGCCCATTTCTCCTTCGTCACCTACGGAGTCGGTGGTTTCCATCCCTCCTAGTTTTTTTTTTCCATAAACACCATCCGCCTGGAACCCCTGACCTATCAGCTCAATGGGGTGTCCAGGTCTCTCCCTCTCATTTTTCCTAGCATGGTAGAAGATGAGTCGGCAACCATTCACACTGTCCACTGCGTTGACGATGACGCCATCCTTTCCTACATGGGTGCCGACGACTCTTTCATCCAGCGTTTCCTCCCTTCCGAGACCCAGGTTATGTTAAATGAATCCACCATTGACATCAACCTCCCTTCTTCTTCCGATGTTCCTCACGTCTTAAAGATTGGCCAATCTTTAGATGCTCAGGAGCAGCTTGACTATGCCCAGTTCCTTTCCAACCATAGCAAGGCCTTTGCCTGGACTTACAGCGACATGCCTGGCATCGACCCCACCATTGCTACCCATAACATTGTCACCAAACTAGAGGCTAAGCCTGTTAGGCAGAAGCTTCGAAAGATGCATCCTCGCGTTGTGCTCCTTGTCAAAGAGGAACTTCAACGCCTTCTTTCTGTCTCCTTCATCCAACCCATCGATTATCCACAGTGGGTCTCTAACATCATCCCAGTTACTAAAGCAACTAGGGGGATTCGGATCTGCACGGACTATCGTGACCTTAACCTAGCCTGTCCCAAAGACGACTTTCCTCTTCCTAACATTGACCAGCTTGTTGATCTCACGGCCGGCCACGAGATGATATCTCTCATGGACGGGTTTTCAGGATACAATCAAATCCTGATCACACCAGAAGATCAGCATAAGACTACCTTTATCACCCCATGGGGGACTTTCTACTATCGGGTCATGCCTTTCGGCTTGAAAAATGCTGGTGCCACCTATCAGCGCGCCATGACCTACATTTTCCACGATCTCCTCCACAAAATCATGGAGGATTATGTGGATGACCTTCTCGGCAAGTCCAAACTCCGCCGCGACCACTTGACCATTCTCACAATCATCTTCTCTCGCCTTCTTCAATACAATGTCTGCCTCAACCCCAAGAAGTGTGTCTTTGGGGTCCTCTCAGGCAAACTTCTCGGCTTCATCGTTTCCTTCCGTGGTATCGAGATAGATCCCGCCAAGATCCGCGCTATCCTCGAAATGCCACCCCCGACCAATCTCAAGCAACTTCGCAGTCTCCAAGGGAAGCTCCAGTCCATTCACCATTTCATCTCGCAACTTTCAGACCGCTGCCAACCTTTTCATCATCTCCTTAAGAAGGACGTCTCCTTTAAGTGGGATGAGAACTGTCAAGAGGCTTTTGAGGCCCTCAAAAGCTATCTGGTCTCCCCACCAGTCCTCATTCCACCTAAGGACGACCAACCCTTCTACCTTTATATCTCTGTTACCAACCATTCGTTAGGTGCCATGATCGCGCACCGAGATGAGCATCATCGTGAGCAAGCAGTTTATTACATCAGCCGAACACTGGTCGACTATGAAACTCGGTATACCCATACCGAGAAACTCTGTTTGGCATTAGTCTTTTCCGCTACCAAGCTCTGCCACTATCTTCTCAACCACAAAACCTTTGTCGTCACTCACACTGACCCTCTCAAGTACATGCACTCCAAGCCATACCAGAATCAACGTATGGCTCGGTGGCTCATGCTGCTTGCTGAGTTTGACTTCGAATTCATCCAGCATAAATCTATCAAGGGGCAAACCATCGCTGACCAACTGGCAGATGCCCCTCTTCCTGACAACCAACCTTCACACTGTGAGTTCCCTGACGAGTCTATCGCTACCCTTTCCACCGATGACACCATCTACCAAATGACCATGTTCTTTGACGGCTCTAAATGTCAACTCGGCGGGGGTGCGGGGGTCATCCTCATCCCACTTGAAGGGGAGCCCATGCCTCTATCTTTCAAGCTTGACTTTGATTGTACCAATAATATGGCCGAATACAAGGCCTTAATTTTGAGACTTCAGACTGCTCTTTCTCTCCACATCAAGTCTATCAACATCTTCGGCGACTCGCAGCTCGTCGTTAATCAAGTTAACGGTTCATATCTCTGTAAAAACAAATTTTTACAGAGGTATAAGAATCGTGTTGACCTTCTTTTAGCATCTTTCGACCATCACCTCTTGTAGACTGTTCCACGCTCTACGAACAAGTTTGCCGACACCATGGCTTCTCTTGCTTCGCATATCCCGTCTTCATCATCATCATCTCGCCTTTTTGTCACAGTGCATCATGTACCTTTGCCTTCATACATCTCTCCTCACATCGACCATATCAACACTGTCAATTCTAGCCCACAAGATGACTGGTATAAGCAACTCGTGGACTACTTGTCTCTTTCTGTCACTCCTCCCAACCTCTCTAGCAATGCGCGGCGAGCTTTCATCAAGCGCACAGCTCGCTATACCATGCTAGGGGGTCTTCTCTATAAACGAGGCTTTGACGGCGTCCTTCTTCACTGTCTAACCTCCACTGAAGCTCCTCAAGCCATAAAGCAAGTCCACGACGGGATTTGTGGTGGACACTTCAGTGGAAACTCGGTTGCCAAGCGCATCCTTCGCCTGGGTTATTATTGGCCCACCCTTCATCAAGATTGTAGCGACTATGTTCGGCGTTGCATCAAGTGTTAGCAGCACTCTAACCTGCTTCATCTCCTCAGCCACGCCTTGCAAGTCGCTCAAGATTTTTGGCCTTTCTCTCAGTGGGGCTTGGATCTCATCGGTGAAATCAACCCTCACTCGTCTCTTCGTCATCAGTCCATCATCACTGCCACTGAGTATTTCACCAAGTGGGTGGAAGCCATTCCTCTTGTCTCCACAAAAGCCGACAAAATTGCCAACTTCATCAACAGCCACATCATGTCGTTTCGGTGTCCCTCACAAAATCATTACCGACAACGGCAAGTCCTTCAAAAACAAGACTGTCCAAAAACTATGCGACTCATTTGGCATCAAACTCAGCTTTTCTTCGCCTTACTACCCACAAGCAAATGGGCAGGCAGAGGCTTCCAACAAAATTCTCACTAAAATTCTCATGAAGGTGGTCGACGATACAGGTAGGGATTGGCACATTCATATTCCCTTCGCTTTGTGGGCCTACCGCACTAGCATCCGAACCTCTACGGGTGCTACTCCCTTTTCTCTTGTGTACGGAACAGAGGCTGTCTTACCTCTCGAAGTACAGATCCCGTCTCTCCGCATCTCCCTGCATGACATTCTCTCCAACGATGACTTTCGTCAAGATCGCCTAGCTCAACTTGAGTTACTCGACGAGCGTCATCTTGCTGCCCTTAATCATCTCCATGTCTACCAAATTCGCATAAAGCGGGCCTACGACAAAAATCTGTGAGAATGAGATTTCAACATCGGAGACCTCATCCTTAAAGAGAATCAGAACGTGACCAATATGGAGCGAAGTAAACAAGGCAATTTCGCCCCCAATTGGCTTGGACCTTTTATCATCACGCACAAGTATGGGTCAGGGACTTATCGTCTGTCTTCCCTCGACGGACGGCCAGAACCTGAGCCTCTTAATGCATTGCATCTTTGACCATTCTTCTGCTAGTCGAGTACTCGTCTACTTGACACGTAACTTGAGCTCGTCCCTTGAGCAATCCTCGTCCTCTTAATCCTCATCCCTTTCAACCCTATTTCCCTTTAACAAGTCCTCTACGACCCTTTTATGATGCATGGATGCTTTGTCCTAATAAAAGGGGCGTCCTTGAACTTCTACAGCCTTGTCCATGACTCTAAATCAAAAAAATATATATATCAAGATGTCAAAACGTATCCATGGTCACAAAATCAAATCAATTTAAAAAGACAGACTGCTCCCTCGAAGGACAGCTGTACTATCATTGCTGTATTACTAGACTGATCCCTCGAAGGACAGCTAGGCCAACTTATCAAACATTATTAAGCAAAAATATAGACCACTCCCTTGAAGGATGGCTATGACTAATCTTGCTACAAACAGCAACCTTTCTTAGAAGCTTCCCGCATTGATCAGCTTCGCAACATGACCACTACATCGAAAGACATCTCTATGTAGGCTTCCCGCATCGATCAGCCTGCGCAAAAAAAAAAAAAAAAAAAAAAAACGAGTCATGGACTTGGCTTGTAGTTGTCTCAGGGTCTCCTATAAAAGGGGCAAGGTTATTCCTACTCTTAAACTGGGTTACCCTATCCTCCTCCTATCACCTGCTCAAGGGACTTTGAGCTCACTTTAATGTCAAAGTGATTCGATTACCGTTCCAACTCAACACTAGTCAACGACGTAATGCATGAACGGGGCTTTGGTTCTACTAACCCCAATCTATGCTTCCTTTCTGGTCCTTGTCAATGAAAGAGCGATTTGATTTTCATCTTTTCTCTTCACTTTAGTCACATTTAACCACATCAATCGGTGACTCATCTCAAACCCAGCCATTTTCATCATTTTCAGCTGACATCATCCTAGACCATTTCACATAGTTTCTATGGACACCAATACACATGGAAATTACCGACTAGACCCAATTTATGTTAAGCATAAACCAATACTTGCTGAAACATAAATAGACTTCTATTCATTCTTAGCATACATCCATCGCGACTATGGAAACTTGCTAGGGATGAAAGACTCTCGACCAATTCTACAGAGTACACCATCTGTAGCATCATTTTATCCTCATCTTACCCTCGTCATTTCAACACATGACCAATCTCATCATCGACCAATCTTCTCAATTTGTCTGAACTACATTGGTCTGAGGCCCTATGACCAGGGCTATGTAGGCAGCACTCAGATAACACATCCTCTGAGGTTAGCTCGACCACCCCCGTTTGTTCGTCTCTTTGATGGACAAACCTTCTCTTCTGCGACCTTGACCTTGACCACGCCCAGTCTATCGACTTTCTTTGTCCAAGACCAATCATTCTCTTTGACCAAGACCAATCATTCTCTTTGACCAAGACCAATCATTTTCTTTGTCCAAGACCAATCATTCTCTTTGACCAAGACCAATCACTTTCTTTGTCCAAGACCAATCATTCTCTTTGACCAAGACCAATCATTCTCTTTGACCAAGACCAATCATTCTCTTTGACCAAGACCAATCATTTTCTTTGTCCAAGACCAATCATCGACTTTGACCAAGACCAATCAATCCCTCTGACCCTCCCTCCCTTTTAGGGAGAACTACATCGGCCTGAGGCCCCTACGACAGGGGCTATGTAGGCAGCACTCAGTTGACATGGGGTCTTCTGAGGTTAGCTCGGCCGCATCCTTTCGTCCATCCATCCCCTTGACCAACAACCATCTTTCGACCTTCGACCACTTCCAAGACAATGTTGCCTTGGTTGTTTTTGCGTGTGTGCTACCTCACGACTGGTTAGCAGAATTGTCCGCAGACTATTTTTGACCCTTCGCAAGTATAGGATTGCGAGCCAGTTGATCCCTACTACTTGTGGCTTTTTCGTGTTTCTGGGAGCACTTCCTGAGCCCTGGATACCTGGAACACGATGACTATTTGGAGCTTTAGCTTAAATTGAGTGACCCGATCAGCAGACGACTAAATGCTGGGGCTCGGTTACTTCAATTTTGGCACTCCTTGACCCTCGACATGCGACAATTTGACCCGACCATCTTGTGACGTGGTATACGCGCAATCACGACTTTTGCAGCGTTTTCACTAACTTTTCATCTTTCTCATCCATTTCTCTGTCAAATCGACACTCGATCTTCGGTTCCTTTCTCTCGACTATCGCTTTGAGGGGGGAACACCCCATCCCTTTTCTGGGGCAACCAACTCCTGTTTTTGTCTTGCAGTTCGTCTAAAACAACCAACAAGACAAAAAGGGGCAAATGTAGACACCGCAAACGTGTCTGTACCTTGGTCCTCCCCCTTGGCCTTAAACCCCTATCCTAACCCTTGACCTTGGCCCCCTTTCCACCCTACCCTTGCCACCTTGGATCCTCCCTTGAATCCCTCCACCTTCCCCCTAGCATTTATTAGGCCAAATCTCTTCTTTATCTTCCCCCCACGCCCATTTTGGCATCCTCGTGACCGTTCTTCCCACACCCCCTCGCTCGGCGGCGTGCAAGAATGCGCAGAGGCTATTTTTAGCCTCTATCCTCATTCTGCGACCGCCGACGTCGGCGACCATTTGGCCGACGTCAGCGAAACTGCCAGCGTCGGCATCCTTCATTACCCCTTTCTGCATCCGTTGCAGCCGCTGGACCCTTGAGCTCTAAAACAGACTTCTCTTGGCGCTTTAGCTTTTGTCTCTCCTCTGTCTTGACCTCGTGCAACAGCAGCAACAGGTGAAAAGGCTCTGGATCAGGTATTCTCTTCTTGCAACAAGTCTTTCGTGGCTCCAACAACAGCACCTCCTTTCTTCAGTCAGCAAAAAGGTAAGCAAAGTCTGGTTTTTTCATTTCATTTATTTAGTATTCAGTAATCTATCCTATCTATTGTCCTCTGCTCCCTCTGTTCTTCCCCCTGAGAGGCTGCAAAGCCTTCTCAGGTCCTGTCCTCTGTGTCTCTTCCTCTTCCCCATCCCCCTGTCAACAAAGACCTTGTATAAGGCACCCGACCAGAGCTAGACCACTCCCCAGTCCATCTAAATTTGTCCCTGAACTTTGTCTCGCCTCCGTTCATGAACCAGATCCGTCCACAGTCCAGAAATCAACTCAGACCCGACTACAGGCCATAACCCCGACCGACGCCGGTCACTACCCCAACCGACGTCGGCAGGATAGCCGACGCTGGCAGATCAGATAACCGATGCTGGCAACATTTCCGACCTCGGCGACTATCTTCAGCCCAACAGCTCCTTCAGGTAATCATTTTGGTCTTTTCTTTCCTTTCTAACTTCTTTGTCACTTCTGTATTCTGGCATTCTGTCTTTTTATCAGTCACTTATCTTATCAAAACAGTGGGCTGACCTCCCTTAAGGAAGTTTTTACGCTTCCGGGAACAAGCTTTTGCTTGGCAACCTACCGCCTATTCATCTAACATTTTCTTGTCCAAGTTTCCTTTTTTCTTGTAGGTGTCATTCCTCCACAGCCAAAGAGGAGTGCCCACAAACCTCTGGATTTACGGTGCGAAATCTTTAGTCCAGGTACTTCCCATGCCTTGTCCATTACTTTTTTAGTTTCTTCTTTCTCTTAGATCTAAAAGCGAATTTTTGAATAGAAACAATAACAAGAGTGCTACTATTAATCACAGACCCTAGCAGACCCACTCCAGAATAGCAGATAGACCTACCTGTCTTACGTTTGTTGAGGAGGAACCAGAGGTTCCAGTAGAGGACGAGGCAGAAGATTCCCTATTTGCAGATGTTCTCATTACTGCAAATGATGAGTGGGACTTATTAGCTCCTCAGGTTCAAGAGAAGATGTCCTTTGATCATTTTGTTAATCAGAGGAGAGAACACAACAAATTGGTTAGATAAGACAAAAGACCTAGACACCAGAACAATGATCTGAAACATGCTACGAGCAGGCTCACACTAGCGATGCTTGACGGTAGTGGCATGGTCACAGTGTAGGCCTGGATTTGTAAGCTAGACACATTTCTCACATTGTGTCTGATGGCTGAGGAAGATGCTATCAGATATGTGACACTACATCTTGAGGGAGTAGCTCACAATTAGTGGCACCACAAGATGGTGACACTCCATCATGATCAGATCACATCTTATCAGGAGTTTGTGGATAGGTTGGTGGAGCGCTTTGACAGGAAGGATTTGGAATCCTATTTTTGGGAGTTGGCACAGTTACGTCAGAGTGGTAGTCTAGAGTCTTACATTGGTGACTTCTAGAAGTTATCAGTCATGGTTCCTAACATTTCAGAGAGGCGACTTGTAGTGCTCTTCATGGAGGGATTGACAGAACCATTGAGAGGTTAGATCAAAGGCTTTGATCCTCCTTCATTACAAGAAGCTATGAAGAAGGCACGTAGTATGGAGATGGCAGCCCCATCAAGTAAATTTAATTCCAGAGGTACTTCTTCATCCAGGGACAGTAAGGGCTTCAATAGGAATAGAGAAAGACTAGGTTTCAACGTAGATAAATTAGGTGTTAAGAATGAATCAAAGGCTAACCCAGCAGCACCACCTTTGAATAGAGAGGCTCTTAATGATCTACACAGGAAGAAGCTTTGTTTCTAATGCAAAGGTCCTTATGACGCCAATCACGATTGTCCCTTGAGGCCTAAGGGCAAGGCAAATCGGGTGATGTGGACCTATTATGAGGATGAGGAATCAGAAGATTTTGAACATCACGATTGTTCTGAGGAGCCAGAGACTGAGGCTTTAGAGCCTAAGGTAGAGGCAGAGTTAGAGCTCTAGATTCAGGAGGCACGCCTATCCAGCATCCAGCATGAGGGGTCATTCAAACTCCGTGGAGTTTTGGTAGGACAAAGGGTCATCACCCTTATTGATACGGGAGCCACACATAATTTTATTGATACTAGATTTGTGGAGAAGCGTGGACTCACTGCATAAGAGTTTGAAGGCATTAGAGTTAAGGTGGCTGACGGTTACACCCTTAGGTGTGAACGGATGATTAGAGATCTCACATTGCGCTTGAACAACTATGAGTTCAAGGCTGATTATTATGTGGTGAACATGGGGGATATAGATTTGGTCTTGGGCATGAAGTGGCTTCATTCCCTTGAGGTAGTCACTCTTCATCTTAAGGACATGGAGATCCATTTTGATGTTGATGGGAAGACACACATTCTTAAGGCAATACGAGATGGCAACATCAAAACTATTTATTTGCATCGGATGGAGAGGCTCATGCGACACGACATGGTAGAGTGGGCTGCTGAGTGCACATTAGCACCAATACAGGAGGGATAGTAGAAGATTGAGTATCATCTTGACATTTAGCAGTTGCGAGTCAAGCATGATAAGGTATTTAGTGATATTCCACTAGGAAGACCTTCAAACAGGGGTATTGAGCACATTATTGAGCTTGAGGAGGGTGCTAAGCCCATTATGATCACTCCTTATCGACATCTTAAGAGGTTAAAGGATGAGATTGAAAAAACAATTAAGGAGTTACTTGCTATGGGTCACATTCGGCCTAGCAAATCATCGTTCACTTCTTCAATTGTTCTGGTGAAGAAGAAGAATGGCACCCTACGCATGTGCATCGACTATAGAGCCTTGAATAAGAGAACCATTAAGAATAGGTATCCAATACCTCATATTGATGAGCTTATTGATGAGCTCCATGGTGCACATTACTTCATGAAGATAGACTTAAGGTCAGGCTATCATCAGATCAGGGTTCGTGAGCAAGACGTGGAGAAGACAACTTTTCATTGCCATTATGGACACTATGAGTTTATAATGATGCCATTTGGGCTCACTAATGTGCCAACAACATTTTAGTCCACCATGAATAGAGTCTTCCATTCACTGCTGAGGAGGTTTGTACTTGTTTTTTTTATGACATTCTTATATATAGTAGGACTTGGCAGGAGCATTTGGCTCATCTAGAGATTGTACTCGGCATCTTGGAGAGGGAGTCCTTGTATACCAAGGAGTCCAAATGTGATTTGGGGATGACTAAATTATTATACTTGGGTCATATTATTAGTGCAGGGGGAGTGTGGATGGATCCTGAGAAGATCCACGCTATCATAGACTAGCCTATTCCAACAAACCTCACACAGCTACAGGGATTTCTAGGTTTGTGTGGATTTTATCATAGGTTCATGAATGGTTATTCATGACATGTAGCCCCTATGACAGATTTGACAAAAAAGGGGGCTTTTAGTTGGACACCTGAAGCACAAGAATGTTTCATGAGGTTTAAGGAGTTAATGACTACGTGCCCAGTTTTGGCACTACCTAATTTTTTGAAGCCTTTTGAGCTTCAGTGTGATGCTTCAGGGGAGGGCATCGGAGTGGTGCTTATGTAGGACAAGCACCCCATAGTATATGAGATATGTAAGCTCAGGGGGCCAGAGAGGCTTTACAACATTTATGATAATGAGATGCTAGCTATCATGCATGCTTTGGCAAAATTTAGGCAATATCTCATGGGTAGCACATTTTGCATCAAAACGGACCACAACAGTTTGAGACACTTCTTGGGATAGCGAGATCTCAATGACCATCAGTAGAAGTGGGTGAGCAAATTACAGGCATACGACTTTGACATCTCTTTCATTAAGGGCACCTAGAATATAGTGGCTGACGCCCTTTCATGTCGGCCGTATTTGAGCACGATGGTCCACATCTCAGAGGATTGGAGACATATGATTATGGTAGAGTATGCCAAGGATACATGGGCATCTAGCATTGTTGAGGGATCAACGGTTGATACCAGATATACTCTTGTGAATGACTTGATCATTTATAAGAGCAGGGTTTATTTAATTCCAAGATCAGCGGTAAAGAACATTCTCATGCGAGCCTTTCATGATGTACCTACTATAGGACATCCTGGGTATTTCAAGACCTATAGAAAAATTAGGGAGAGATTCACATGGAAAGGACTCAAGGTAGATGTTCTTCAGTATGTGCGAGAGTGCCCTGTTTGTCAGCAAAACAAGCAGGAGAACATGTACCCAGCAAGATTATTGTGGCCACTTCCAATTCCTGACAAGAAGTGGGAGTGTTTGTCAATGGATTTCATTACGGGCTTGCCTAAAGCCCAAGGATGAGATTGCATATATGTAGTCATGGATCGGTTAACAAAGTATGCCCACTTCTTTCTGATTACCACCACATACACAGCTACACAGGTAGCAGAGGTTTTCTTTTGAGAGGTATTCTGACTGCATGGATTGCCTCAGAGCATAGTGAGTGACAGGGATAGTCAGTTCTTGAGTCACTTCTGGCAGGAGGTGTTTCGACTCTATGGGACTGAGCTTACATCGAGCACCAGCTACCACCCACAGACTGATGGATAGACAGAGATAGTGAACAAATGGGTGGAGGGCTATCTCAGGAACTACATTGTAGGGCAGCAGAAATCTTGGGTCAAGTGGATTCATTTGTGCAAGTATTGTTATAACACGACTTTCCACATGACCATTCAGATGTCTCCTTTTATGGCATTGTACGGGTATGAGGCATCGAGTTTTCTAGATTTGTTGCTGAGCGACAGTAGAGTGCTGAGTGTTGGAAACTTATTATAGGAGAGTCAAGATACTATGAGGACTCTCAAATAGAATATTGCTAAGGTGCAGAATCAGCAGAAGTAGTATGCAGATTAGTGGAGGATAGAGAGATATTTTGATGTGGGTGACATGGTCTATCTTATGTTGCAGCCTTACCATTAGTCTACTCTTAGGAAGAGTGGGGCAGAGAAGCTTAAGCCATGTTACTACAGTCCTTTCAGGATCCTAAGACGTGTTGGAGAAATGGCTTATGAGCTACAGCTTCCAACAGAGAGCAAGGTACACAATGTTTTTCTTGTATCACGCCTCAAAAAGGTGTTAGGACACTGTGTGATACCTTTTATAGTTTTACCTCCCTTAGATGATGAGGGAAAGTTGATTTTAGTACCTGAGTCTATCCTGGAGTATAGAGAAAGATAGTTGTGTAGGAGGACCATCAGGGAATATTTCATAAAATGGAGAGATTTGCCAGTGGAGGATGCGACATGGGAAGGCGAGGATATTATACAACATCCAGAGTTAATATTGCTTGAGGACAAGCAATTTTAGGAGGGGCAGACTGTCATGTCCCCTTCTAGTTGGCATCTTTTCGAGCAGATGATTAGCCTATTATGCAACCCTCATAGGCTGATGGGATGGATAGAGGGTCTTGATGGAGCTGGGCTTGGCTTTTGTTCGGGCTCTTTCGGACATGTATTAAGGGAGATATTAATATTTAATTGATTTAATTAAATATTAATTATTTGGTCTAATTTTAAAACCCAAATTCTAATTTAAGAAACCCAAGTTCTAATTTGAGGAATTCTAATTTAAGAAACCCAAGTTCTAATTTGAGGAAATCTAATTTTAGCAAGCACACCTTTGGAGGGTATAAGGGTTTCTCATGGGAGAGAATTTGTATTCATGATTGATTATTGATATTGATTCTTGTTAAGAATTCTTCTGTGAAGACTGAGCCAAGGGTTCTAGGATTCCATTTGCATTGAAGAACGTCCACTCTTCATTGTGTGTGATTCAGAGGTTGTGAGAGATCAGCTGATCTATTGCCAAATTGAGAGATAACTTCATACAGAAGTTATCACAAGGGTTTACAAGTTTGAGAGATAACTTCATATAGAAGCCATCACAAGGGTTCACAGGTATTTCTTTATTTTGGTTTTTGATTCAATAATTATCCAGATATAGATCTTTTGTATTATCCCATAGTTTTTCAGATCAGGATCAAGCTATTTTGGCAGTCGTACGAAGTCCGTACAGATCCGTGAAAATATGTACACATTAGCGGAAAGATTAGACACCGACATCGGCAGGAAGAGACCTACAGAGACCGACATCGGCCGACCTCTCACCGATGTTGGTAGGTTAACGACCCCAATCGACCGACGATGAAAGTATAACCAACGTTGGCGACTGTGTTTTTGACACAGTAGGCCGAGATGTACCAAATCTAGATTTATTTCCCAGATTGCAGAATACTCAGGCTATTAAGGCCATATTTTTGATATTCTTTATATACTTGACAAAGGACCTCTATTGTAAGCATATGATCAAATAAATAAGAGATTATACTGTGATTTATTTATCTATTTGAAGATATTTTGCAGAAATACAGATAAGCAATTCAGAGCTTTTGTCTTTCAATAGTCCCTATTGGTTGGGGATATTACAGTGGTATCAGAGCTTTTGTTTTTCTAGAATCCCTATTGGAAGGGGATATTACAAAAAACTCCATAAAAAGGTTAATTTGTTAAATTATTCTTACTTTAGTGTATTTTTGTGACACTTAATATACACTATTTTATCACAATCTATCGTAGTTTTCTGTCTTTGTCTAGCATTAAATTAAATAATTATTATGTGTTTTCATTATAAATTTATAGTAAATAATGTTAAAATTCATACTAAAAAGGATTCATTTTAATTATTTGATTAATACCCTATTTAAAGGGAAGTTATAGTTCTGCCTCATTTTTGTTAGATAAATCCCAAATGCTTAATGGAAATAACTATAATATATATACAATTCATGTTAAATCTGAATTTATGGCTTGGAAGTTATGGAATATTTTCTTTGGAACTATAAAATCCCTTTTTTGATGACATGTGACCCCTGATCTTACCAATGCATTTTAATAGAATTGGTAGGAAGTTATGTCCATTATTTACAGAGTGTTAAGGATGAATTCCTTCTTCACATTGTTAATCATGAGTCTCTTAATGATGATTTGAAACCCATTTAATTCATATATGAGATAACTCACCTCTAAAAAATTATTAAGTTAAACTTTGAATTGCTAACTACACCTGTAAAAGGTGATGAAAAGGTTGTGATTTTCTTGTTAAAATTAAGAATATTAAAGCTCAGTTAGATAGTTGTAACTATAATTTGATTCAAGATCAACTACTTTATTTTATCATTAAATTAAATATTCATGAAAATTTTAGAAATTTCATTTTTATTCTAAATTTTAAGTATCAAATTGAGTAAGATATCCCTAACCTTACCACTTTGTCCGCTCTCCTGATTCAAGAAGAGAAAGTTATGACCAATTTTAATTTTAAAGAGAATGTCAGTCAAGCACTTATCACCTTAATTAATTTTTTTGATAACAATAAGAACCATAAATCTAACCCTAATTCTAATTTTAGCTCAAATAGGAACAACAAATATTGTAATAAGAATCATAAACCTAAGTTTAATGAAAATTATAATCTGTGGTAAATTTGGTCATAGAAAGAAAACATGTTATAAAAATAAGGATAAAGTCAACAATCAATCTTCTAAAAATAACAAAGGGATTAAATCTAATAAAAATAAGTAGAATAATCAAAACCCTAATCAAAGTAACTAGGATCAAAATTTTACTACTTTATTTTCTTTAAATGAAAATGAGTGGATTTTAAATAGTAGTGTATTACACCATATGGTTTGCTTATTTAATATTCTATATGATTATAGAGATATCTTTGGGAATATTAACTTAGGAGATAATTATTTCTTAAAAGCAACTAAAAAAAGAAAATCTAAATTTTCAAATGTTGATATAGATGATGTTTTTTATGTACCTAAGCTTAAAAATAACTTTTTATATTGTTCACAACTTTAATGATAATTTTATTGTAACATTTCTTAAACATATCTTGTCCATTAGAAATAAATCTCAGTATATGTTTGTTTAAGGGGTTCAAAAGAATGGTTTATACCTTTTCTTTCCTTCTCTTGTATGTTTTCTTTCATCGCATAGTAAGAATGAATCTCAATCATATGATATGTCTGAAAATAATACTGTTGTTGTAATTCTTTTTATCTTCTCTCATAATTAAACTTGTGAGGGTTGTTTATGTGTTAAGCAACATACCAATCCCTTTAACAAAAATTATGATGTGAATTCTTCACATATTTTAGAATTAATTCATAGTGATGTTAAAGGACCCCTTGAATGTTTATCTTTTAATTGTTCTTTGTATAATGTCAATTTTATTAATGATTACAGTAGAAAATTTTGATCATATTTTATTAAACATAAATTTGATCTATTGTATAAATTCAAAGAATTTAAAGCTTTTATGGATAATGCATCTAATTTTTATATTAATATATTAAGAAATAATAATAGTGGTGAATATATTAGTAAAGAGTTTGATTCTTGTTACATTAGTTGTGGTATTCAAAGAGAATTAACAACTCTTTATTCCTATAATCAAAATGGTGTTATTGAAAGGAAAAATTGTACCATTATTGAGATGGATAGAATAATGTTTCACTAAAACTATTCCTCCTAGTTCTTATGGGATGAAACCATGAATACTACTACACATATGCTGAATATAATCCCTACTTAATCTTTGCATTTTTTACATCAAAAATACATATATACTCATAGCATTTTATTTGCTTTGATAAAACTATTTTGTTGTTACTTTAGAGATATTGATTCTATTGATAGTGTCTCATCTACATTGTATTTTTTAGTAAAATTATTTAGTTTGACTCTTAAAAATGTTTATTACAATTATGTAATGTAATAGATATATTTGTCTTAGATGAGAAAGTAAATAAAATATATAGATATTATGATTATTTTCAATTCATATGAGTTAACATGCAAATATATTATATGCATAAAATCATGCTTAATTTGACAAAATGATCATGTTTATTTATTGCATTTAGTAAAAATATCATGTTCAGTAAGTTTGTATCTTTTGTGTTTTATTTGTTAAAATACTTTCATTTGATTATTGAGGCAATTTCATACTGATATGCTTAGATCTCACATTTGATTATTTTATCATTTGATTATTTATGCTAACATCCTTATATGCTTCTATAGACACTATAATTTCATATATTATATATGATTTATTTGATGTCATAGGGACCTTTTTATTATTTTAATATCCTAAATATCCCTATCCAAAAGTTTAATTTATTTACCATTACCCAAATAGTAAATTTTTTTATAAATTACCTTTTCACCTCCCTAACCACCTAAATATATTTACAACCTAGGGAATCTTAACCCTTTAACCACCTTACCCATGTATAACCCCATCCTCAAAAACCTCATGATTATAAACCCAAATTTTATTGTGGTTTGAACAAACCAATGTGGATAAAATCATATACTACCAAAAAGGATGAATCATTGATTATTCTCCCATGACTTGCGTTGATCTATTTATACTCAACCAGCCTTTTGGCTCAGAGACCATGAAATTTGAACCTTGAAACATTGTTTGGATTATTAAATAATTAAGGAGACCTTAGCACCACTCTACCATAATTTTTATACACATAATCCACATTTGATCTCATGAAATAGGAAGATTGTTTGCATCTTTAGGAAGAAATCCATTCTACCTACGACTCAGTTCAAGGTAAGTATAATCAAATTATTTCATTTTCTATTAATATTCTTGTCTTTTATTGCTTACTCCACCCTTAGAATCTAACATGCATCCCTCTATTTCCTTATCAAGATCCTCTATCATCCTATCGTTCCTAGTTTTTAAATAGGTGCAGTTTAGATAGAATCGACACCGATTCATCTAAATCAGCACTAATTCTACAAGATCAGCATCAATCCACTATATTCTATTTTTAAAACCTGTGCATTTTTATCTTAAAACTTTGTCTTCAATCCACTCTAATTTTTTTGTCTTTTCAAACATGGTATTATTGTGTAGATTACTCTGACCAAAATTGTGCATGATGTTATTAATATTACTAATCTACCCATTGTATCTAACCCTTTTTCATCAACCAGAGTGACATAGCCTCTAAGTTAGCACTTTTTACCATTGTTTATTCTATATTAATTAAATCCACTTCTAACTAACTTGATGTTATAAAAGAGGACGTGAATGTTGTTACAACTTATTGGGATGAATACTTTGCTTACATTGATAGCTTAAACGAAGATCAATTCATAATCATTATCTATATCACATCTTTATCTTTTTTAATTTTAGTGTTTATTTATCCACTTTATTGTGAAAATAGTGAGCTGATATCCACTTGAGGAAGTTCATAACTTCCTAGTACTAGTTCCCAACTAAGCATCTCATCTACCTATCTATTAATCTATTTTTGTCCAAGTTATTTCTTTGTGTGCAGGGTATTCTTCCAAGACAAAAATAAGTTTTTTCATTCACTAGATTCAAGTTGTGCACAACCATATTCATATCTCCATGTATTATTCATAAACCCTACATTTCATTAAGTTTTTATTAAGTTAATCAAATTAAAATAAAAAATGAAAAACTACTATAACATTCTGGCATGCCTTTTTATTACAGTCTCATTTTTTATTATTACATTTTATTATGAATTTATTCATTCATATCCTTTTCTATTTAATGTTGTCTTCATTCAAAATAAAAATGCAAAATTGTTTTTAATTTCCTTGTCAAAGGGTAAAAAGAATTACATCCATTTCTTGTTTGCTTAGTTAATTCATATAGAATAATCTACATGGTTAAATTTATCATAGAAATAATTTCTATTCACAAACATACTAAACCACTTACATAATCAATTCATAAAACATTAACATAAGGGAACCAATTGGGATTTTACCACCAAGAGGAAAACCAACATAGTACATTGATTGAGTATAAACTATGGTTATTTGATATATACTGGCTAAGCACCCAACACCCTTACACAGTAGTGTGTGAAGTGAGGGGGTAGGTCCCAATACCAAGCCACATATTGATTCCATTATAGAGATATTTTGGGCCTAAAAAAACCTAAAACCATCTCTATATTTCCATTTCTTAGGTACCTTCATTAACCTTTTTTTCTCTTATCACACTTTTAAGTTAATTTATTAAAAAGTAAAATATTTTTACGTACGTCTTGTAGCATGTGTGCCTTTTATTTTCCACTAAAAATGAGATAATCAAAAAGACTATTATTTTATTTTTGTTTTCATTTCTTGAGTTTCTTCATTGCTACAAGGTTTTGATGTGATAGCAATCGCTAAATCAAACCAAACCCCCAACTTCATCCTCATCCATGGAATACTCTCATAGTCCTCCTACCTCCCTTAAGTCCATGGGGAAAATTATTCCATAGTTTTATACTCATGGGGATCCTAAATTTTCCACCATATTAGATAGTAATACAATCATGCTTAAACATTACATAACACCTAAGCTATCTGCATTCCACTTTCCCTCATACATAGTTTTCTAGGAATGCCTTTGGCATGCCTCTAGAGGAAGGTGAAGGTTTTACTATAGATATGGTGTCCTCCCACAATAATCCTCCCCTCACAAGTTTCAATACTAACACTATGCAACCTTTAAGCAATCTACCTCTGGTAATGTCTAGCGGTCCATCCTTAATTAGTGCCCAAGCTTAGAATATCACTAAACCTCAACCTACATATACTCTACCTCTTACCACATCACATAATAATGTAGTTATCTCAATCCTAGTAATTCTCCAACCCATCCAAACTAGTGTACCTTTAAATCCAAAAACTCATCCTTTGTAAAAAGCTCTGATGAGTCAACCTACTCAATAATATATCACATTCACCACCTAATACACAACTCCCTTGTAAGATCCTGGGTCCACTTATATACCATTGCAAGACCCATTGTATGTGGTGGCATCCCAACCAATTATGACCACCTCAATTGGTTATCCTTTATCATAGCCTTTTTCCACTCAATTTTCTACTTATCAACATCCACAACAAAATGTCCTTGGGGGTATTCCTCAATACAATAACAAACTAGACCTTATGAATATCCTTGTGTATAAGATGGTGAGTTTGGAAGCCTCTTCCTCTAGGTAGAAAAAATGCTCACTTACGAGCAGATCTATAATGAAACTATCAACCTAACTATCCCCATTAGACCATACCCTTTGTAGCGGGAGATTAAAATTTTTATGAAGTTTTAAAATAAGGAGGATCCTCAATAGCACATTCAAGCATTCAAACATGATTTTTATCTTATAACAACACTTTTTTTCTTAGAGCCTTTCCCATGTCACTAGTTGGACCAGCTTTAGACTGATATAGTTTGATTTCTTAGTATTCCCTATTTTATTTTGGGCAACTAGCCCAAATATTTTAGATCACTTCTCTATCAACATCATAATAAAAGTTAATATCACTAACCTCTATGCCATCAGATAGTTCAATGATGAATCTATCATTGATTTCATGGCTAGATGGAGGAGTTTTATAAACTAACTCACCTTTTCCCTTCTGTAACCTAAACTAATTGAATTATTTGTAAGATCATGTGTTAAACATATCTCATCAACATTACAGGTGCAATACTTCAAAAAATTCAATGAGGACTTTTCAATGGCCCGTAAACTAAAAATTCAAGCTTTAGAAGAAGGGAAATTGAAATTACATAGTAAAAAATTCAAACTTGATCCATCTAAAGGGAATAATAATAATAATAATAATAATAATAATAATAATAATAATAATAATAATAATAATAATAATAATAATAATAATAATAATAATAACAACAACAAAACCAAAGGAGCTGTTAATGCCATAATCTTAAAATCAGCACCTCTACAAATAAAAATCCAATCTAAGCCATCTACCTCTTAGGCACAATCCCAAAAACCATTAAAATGTTTTCCTCCATGATAGTATACACCCTTAGAAGAGTCTTATGAATCTATATTAGATAATCTCTTAAAGGCATCCATAATTGAACTTATTTTGAATAGGCCTTCTGACAACTCTCACCCTAAACCTAGCTGGTTAAAAAAATGACTTTTGCAATTACCATTGTGTAATAGGTCATGATGTGAGTAGGTGTTTTTATTTCAAGGGTCAAGTAAAAAACCTTATTAATCAGGGGTAACTTCAATTAGACAACCCCAATGACCCCTCCAATCAGTGTATAGACATATTTAGGTAGTTGTTCCCTAACCATGTTTCCATGTCTAATTTTATGCAAGTTAATTTGAGATGTACCTCAGACCATGAGACCCATGTGATAAATATGATCCATGATCAAATTCTAATTAAATAATTTGGTGGTGCTTCTATCCCTGATCTTGTTATGGGTGACACCTTTGAACCATCTGAATTAAGTGAAGTTATCCCAAAAACTCACTCTATCTTTTTGGATCTCATTAGTTGGGATCTACTTGGGGAAATATTATCTAAAAACATTTAGGATGATCAATTAGAAACATGGGATCTTATAGATATCAAATAAAGGGTCTGTTTAGACATTCCATAAGATACGCATGCCACTCCTTATGCCATCTCAATACATGTATGTAGCATACCCATCCCCTCTAGCCCACCCTTGAGGAGGTTGTTATGTTGTCTCAAACAAACCCAAAACCAACTCCCCTCATAACTTGAGAAGAGCTAAATCTTAGAGAAATCAAGAGAAGGCTATAAGTATCAAAAATAAAAACCTTGGGGCATCATGAGGAAATTCCTTAAAACATCCTCCCATTAGGATTGAACTCCTTAAAGAGGATATCCCCTCTACCCCTAATCAAATTCAAAAAGGAAAGGTACTTCTACCACTTATTTGAACAAAAGCACTATATTAGGACCCATCCTTTGGTAAGACTAAAATCCACCATCATAGAATCTTGTTCTAAAGATCATGTACCATCACAAAGGGATCTTCCCATCATCATAATGCCAATACATAACCATTTAAACCCCTACTATCCATAAGGCTTAGGTGTAAGGTCTTATCCTAAGCATAAAGCACCTATTGTAGGGAATATTTAAACAACCAATTTAAAATATCAAGGTTTGAAGTTGAATGCAACATCCCTACCAATGCCTTAAAAGATCAAAAAATCTAGTGAGAATCCATTGAAGGGTTCTTATTCTAAGATCCTCAATCAACTTCTTCAAACCTCCCTTGTCACTCTACCACCCATAAAACCCATTACCCCCATATTCAGAGACTAGTTTGGTATCGAGAAAATAAGAAATGCACGTATCATTGAATAGCAAGACATGATACCAAAATTTGTATTGCACTAAAATTTATGGTCCAAAAATTATTAGAAGAAGATGATATTTTAATGAAATAATTGGATAATAACTATCCCCAAATTCAAACACTATGGTCACATTCACCTCAAAAATTAGTATATTACCAATAGCATTAGAGTGGGCTTCAAAGGAAGATAAAATGTCTAATATAAATCAGTATGAACCCCTTTTAAACCATCTATATGTGGATGAGTTTGAAAACATGACAAAACCACCTTTGTTTCAGATAGATGCAATTCACATAGTTACATGACCCTAAACCTAGGGTTACAAAAACCACAATCACAATAAATACAAATTAACTATTACAAAATCCCTAGCTCCTACCACAAATAATCCTACAACACCCACTCTATATTTTAGGAAAAGTGAAAAATAATATTAATTCAAAATTAATATAGATATCTATTCTAAAGTAGCTTCATTATCTCTTGATCAAGATGTCTTTATATGAACATGTCCAAAACTCTTTGTAGCATCGTGAGGCTACGATAGAAGCCTTGCAAGCCACTGAGATATAAGCTAATGAACCCAAGCCTCTATCAACTTTCATCACATCACTTCAAAATCCATTATCCATAACATTCCATGATTCAAAAATATCACCATTGTAGCCTAATAACCAGGATCCCCCATTATTTATCACTACCTAAATTGATCATCATCTAATCAAATGAATAATGATTGATAATAGTGTTAGCATAAATATTGTCTCCTCTCATACATTTAAGTAATTACTATTACCTCAAATTGTTTTGGCCCAATCCCTAATTATTTTATGAGTATTCAATGATAATATAGCCTTTGCATTAGGAATAGTTATCCTTCCCATTTAATTAGGTGTACATACTCTACCCAAGTTGGTTTACATAATAAAAGTGGAGTTTTAATACAACATCTTATTAGGTCATCCTTGGATACATGACATGCATTGCATCCCCTCTACCTTGTATTGATATATTAAATTCAAACTTGAGGATAAGATCCACAATGTCCCAACTGATCCACATCCATTTAAAACTTACAACCTCACCTTTCTACCAAATGACATTTTACTTTCATTACAAAATATGACCCCATCATCATCCAATGAGGTGTCATCTAGTACAAAAATCCCTACATAAAGGATTGGTGGCAAGGATTCCATTGATTCTATGTTTCAATAGCTATCAATTAGAGAGTATCAGTTATTGATGCTCAACACTTTCCCCACTCCCCAAGAGTATGGACATCCAAATAAACAACCTACATATTATCCTAAACTAGGAGAGGTTAATCCATTCGGTACACCTTTCTTCCACACTCATTTTTTCTATGGGGGAATCAATCAACCTTCTTCAGGTCTTGGTAACCAAACCCATGCTAAACTATTTACCTCAAACTTTTCATTCTTAGATAAACCCTACTTTGTAAAAACATACCTACAATGGTGTCTTTGGAAAGGTCTTGGCATAGGACACTACGAACAACTCCCGTATGAGGTTACATTAGGATATTTTAATAAACCCCATGAAAATCATGGCCTCAATTTGAACAAAAATCCTAAAACCACCCTAGAAGTTACTCTTCTTCCTATTCTTGAAGAGGACATGTTATCCTCAACATCTAACACCCCTTTGATGACAGATGACATTGTATCCATTCCCATAAACTTTTTTTAGTCAATACCATCACTATATAATCTCTAATCTATCACAACAATAAGGAGTTTAAAAACATTCCTCTATACTACCCAAGCATGATAGGGCATGCTTTTCCCACCATCCCTATTCTTCAATGCCAGGATGATGAGTCCATCTTAACTCATTTAGGCATGGAGAACTCCCAACTACGTAAATCCCTTCCATTTGAAACCTATATTCTATTAAATAAGGCTAACATTGACATTAATGTAGGATCTCATAAAAGTCTGAATTTTTAAGGTAAGCAAATTTTTAGATCCTAAGGATCACCAAGATTTTATTGCATTTCTAACATGTCACAGTGAGTCATTTTCTTGGTCCTATAGTGACATGCCTAGTATTGACCTTATAATTGTCATCCATAATATTGTCACATTCCCTGATGCCAAGCCTATAAATCAAAAAATTTAAAAGTTTCACCCTCGTATTGCACTCTTACTCAAGGAAGAATTGTAATGTCTCTTATCTGTCAACTTTACCCAACCTATTTATTACCTTTAATGGATATATAATATCATCCCTATCACAAATATCATAGGAGGAATACACCTTTATACCAACTTTATGACCTTAATCTTGCCTATCTTAAGGATGATTTCCATCTCCCTAATTTTAACCAATTAGTGGATTTAATATCTAGTTAAAAAATGTTATCACTTATGGATGGTTTCTATGGATACAATTAGATCCTTATCAGACTAGAAGATCAACATAAGACTTCATTTATTATTCCCTAAGGAAACTTATGCTATCAAGTTATAACTTTCTTCTTAAATAATGCTAGGTCCACATATCAAAGAGCCATGGCTTATATCTTCCATGATATGATCCATAAAAAAATTTAGGATTACATAGATGATTTGCTTGATAAGTAAAAGTTGCAAAAAGATCCTCTGTCAATGCTAATAGTAATCTCCACTTGCTTAATCCAATTTTGCATTCATCTCAATTCTAAGAAATTCATTTTTGGAATTTTTACAAGTAATCTCTTAGGATTTATCATCTCTATTCAAGGGATATAATTTGACCCCACTAAGATCAAAGCCATTTTAGAAATGCCACCCTCATCTAATACTAAGCAACTACATAGTTTACAAGGAAAATTGTAGTCCATTCATCATTTTATTTCCCAACTATCTGATCAATGTCAACCATTACATTAAATCCTAAGGAAAGATATTCATTGTAATTGGGTCTCTAGTTATTAGGAGGACTATGATGATCTTAAAAGACACCTTATTTCACCACTAGTTCTCATTCCCCTTAAGGAATGGCAACCTAAATCTTCTTGTATATTTCAACCATAGACCATACCCTAAGAGCAATGTGTGCCCATGGTGATGAGTAAAATAAAGAGAAGGTATTTTATTATATCAATTACACACTTATTGAATACAAGACATGTTATTCACATATAAAGAAGTTATGTTTGGCTCTAGTCTTTATAGCTTCTAAGTTTCACCACTATCTACTCAATCACAAAACTTATGTGATCATGAACACTGATACCCTCAAGTTTATGCATTCAAAGCCTTATCAAAATCAGTGAATGGCCAAATGGCTCATGCTTTTGGTGTAATTTGATCTCAATTTTATTCATCAATTTTTTTTAAAGGTCAAATCATTGTTGATCAACTTGTTAAAGCACCTATCGTTGATAATCAACCAATTAACTATGAATTCCTAGATGAATCCATAGCTTCTATGTCTCAAGTAGATACACAATATCAAATGACTCTATTCGTTGATGGATCCAAGTGTGAGCATGGTGGGGGAGATGGAGTTATCCTAATCCCTCATGGGGGACACCTATACCTATATCTTTTAAGCTTGATTTTGACTGCACTAATAATATGGTAGAGTATGAGACTTTGATCATATGTCTCCAAACTAATTTAGCTTTAGGTATTAAAACACTTAATATATATGGTGATTCCTAGCTTGTGGTCAATCAGATAAATGGCATATATCAATGTAAAAGTGATACCCTTCATAACTATAAGACATTAGCTAGTCAATTACTACCTACTTTCAAGCATTATGTTATCCAAGCCACTCCTCAATCAACTAAAAAGTTTTCAAATAACATGGCTTCTTTATCTGTATTTATCCCATCTTCATCTCAAGAATTCAAGTTATTTTTTCTTATCCACAAGGTTAATCAACCTTCTTTTACCAAAACTGATCTTCCTTCCATCCACAATGTAGAGGAAAATCTATTGGATCTTTGGTATATGCAGATATTTGATTACTTATTAAGGGGAATTATTCCTCCAAATCTATCTATAAATGGCAAGTGAGATTTCCATCATCGCATCACACATTTTTTCATACTATGGGGTGTTCGCTATAAGCATGCTTTTCATGGTATTTTTCTTTGTTGTCTCCAAAATCATGAAGCTACCCTTGCTATCAAATAAGCTCATGATGGCTCATGTGGTGGACATTTTAGTGGTCACACAATCACTAAGAGAATATTATGATTAAGTTATTATTGGCCCACTTTAAATAAGGATTATTTCAAATATGTTGAGAAATATGTAAAATGTCAGTGGCATGTCAACTTATCACATGTACCTAGTCAAACATTACAGGTAGCACAAGACTTTTGGCCTTTTTACTAGTGGGGGCTTGATCCTATAGGTTAGATCAATCTTAAATCTTCCTATCATCATGGATTTATCAATAACACCATTGAGTATTTCACTACATGGGTGGAGGCTATTCCTCTTATCTCAACTAAAGTAGACAAGATTGTCGAATTCATTAGTCATCATATTATTTATCATTTTAGTGTCCCTCATAAGATCATCATGGATAATGGAAAATATTTTTAAAACAAAAAGCTTCAAGAAATATATGATTATTTTAACATTAATCTAAGCTTCTCCTCGCCTTACTATCCTCAAGCTAATGGATAGGCCAAGGCATCTAATAAAAATATTATCAAAATCCTATCTAAAGTTGTTAAAGAAGCAGGAAAGAACTGGCATCTTCATTTTCTCATTGCCTTATGGTCTTATCAAACTAGTATTCAAAACCTTATGGGTGTTATTACTTCCTCTTGAGGTTTAGATTCTTTCCCTATGTATCTCTCTTAAGGCCCTATCTATCTCTCTTAAGGATATCATTTCTAAGGATGACTTCCATCAAGAATGATTAGCCTAGCTCAAACTCTTGGATGAACTTCAAGTGTCTTCCCTTGACCATCTCCATGTACATCAATAACGAATAAAATGTGCCTATAATAAACATCTAAGAGAACATGAATTTAATATGGGGTACCTCGTCTTAAAATAAAATCAACATGTCACTAATATAGGAAAGAGTAAATGAGAAACAATTTCTCCTAATTGGCTCATACCATATATTACCACCCATAAATATGGATCTGGGACTTATCATTTGGCCACTCTTGATGGAAAATTAGAATGAGAGCCCCTTAATGCATTGCATTTGTGTCCTTTCCACTGTTAATAAGTCTTAATCACCTTGGTCAACCTAGTTTCTTTTCTTTTGGTTTAATTATATAAAACTATATTCCTTTCATTCTTATACCAAATAATGATATATAGGGTCATGTGGTTATCAGACAACATTATCTATTTTAACCTTGAATATGAATACCCTAGCTCTATTCATAACATGAACTAATTAGATAATATCTACCTATAATAGGATGGATCTCCAAATCATTATTTCCTAGAAATTCTTCCCTATCACATCAATAGTAAAAGTATCATATTGTACAACAAAGCTTTGAGGAACTATTGTAGGATGCCTCAAGCCAATCTATAAAAAAAATAACATTGGGATCAAAATAAAAGAAAATGAAAAGAATCTATAAAATAATCAAAAATAATAGATTCATCCCTCGAAGGACAGCTATAAAATCTATAAAAACATCTCTCAAAGTATAGACTACTCCCTCGAAAGATGGTTATCATATGTGAAATATCCCAAGAAGGCTTCTTGCATTGATCAACTTTATTTAAATTAGTATACTTCCCACATTGATTAGTCTACATAGATTGGCACAAAAGGATCTTAGGGTCAGCCTTAATTTTTGGTATACAAGGTGAAAGTATCTTCTTCTTAAAAAATCCAAATTTTATCCAAATATTGAAGCAAATCCCTAGGAATTTCCATCTCAAAGCAATAGATCCCGAGCCTAGTTAACCTAAGATGTTAGGGTATTTATTAGTAGTTAGTTAAGGATGCACATGTATTCATATCAAGAGGTTTTCTTGGGTTATGGTATGAGCCAATAACAAGCAATAAAACCCTTTGTTAATCAATTTATGATGATTAATTATCTAAAAATAAAATTACCACATATATCCTAATCAAAGCATAAGAATATCCTAAATATATAATCCATAATCTAATTCATATCCATAGTAACGTAATCATAATCCATAAAAATTTAAAATCCATAATCACAAAACATAAAATCTATAATCCATAATCCATAATTAATTCATATCCATAGTAACATAATCATAATTCATAAACATTTAAAATCCATAATCACATAGCATAAAATCTATAATCCATAATCCATGATCTAATCCACATCCATAATAACATAATCATATTCCATAAACATTTTAATATAATCACATAAAAGTCCCTAATCCATAATATAATCAAACTCATAATCATGTAATCCATAATCCATAATCTAATACACATTCATAATAATAATAATGATCCATAAAATATAAACCCATAACATTTCAAAAACCATAATAAATATATCACATCCTCTAGTTAGCTAAATCCATAATCACATAATCAAAATACAAGCATCCATAATAACATAATCCATAAATCAACTCCATAAAATGTAAAATATGAGCACCACAATTCGTACTCAAAATCATACATATATAAATGCTCAAAGTGTACATCATAAATATCCATAAACAAAGTATGTGGCTCTCTGGCTAGTACAATAAATATAAAAATTAAGTTATTCCATAAACTGGATCTGACTCAAATGGATGCTCCCTATACCACCACCTTTTTTCCTATCCTCTTACCCATCTCCTCCTCTATCTATGTCCCTCCTCTGATCCCTCCCATGGGATACACTCTCTATACTAACTGACCTTGTGTGATTCCACTTGAAGGATCTACCCTATGTGGCCAAATGGGTGGTATATCATGGAATCTTTGAATGTATATATAAAATAATCTACTCATAATACTACATCTCAATGGCTAGCACTTGATACCTATCTATGTTCATGGTCCTAGCCTACCCTGTGCTAGGCCCATCCACTACTATAACCATTTATCCAAATAAGCCTCCATCCCCCACCACAAGTTATCCCTCTCTATGTGGTACCAATCTCAAGACTCAACTACTAGATCATGGCTCAACTATAAGGTGTCAAACTCCACCTGCAGTGCATCTAATCTGGTTTGCATAGTGTCTTGCTCAATTTGCATAGTGGTGAGTGCCCCCTACAATGTGGCCACCTATCCCTATAATAAAATACACTAGGACCTCAGGATATACTAATAAACAATAATATCTACCATATCTATATCCTTCTCCTCTTCTCTCCTCCATCCTCTCCCCTCTTCCTCCTCTCCCATCTCCTCTTCCTCTCCTCCTCCATCCTCCTCAACATCTTGCATCTCCTCATCCACTCCCTCTTATCGAGATCAATCCACCCTCTCCTACCTTGCATCTAAATACCCTACCCATCACACTAGAAATGTTGGAGTGTACCCTACCTCCTCAACTCCTACCAAAATATATATCATGTCTAGCTTTGGGAGTGTAGGCTTTGTCTTATCCCATCTATATATATGTGAGGCCCATGGAATATCTTGCATTAAACCAAATTTTCTCCTCACCCACCTAAAATGGAAGTACTTTATATAATCCATCCTATGCCTTGTGAGCCATCTCTCTGTCTAGATGTCTGCTAGCTTGACCTCTAGTCTAGGCCATGTAGGGAATATGATGTAAGGCCTCTAGTTAACATCTCCATCCTATAAACCCTCGAGGACCCATCGATAGTACTCGAGGTCCTGGGTCATATTGACCAAATTTGAATTTTAGTCAAATTAGGTCAACCCCTATATTTATAAACTTTTATAAGTTTTTACATGTCTTATGGGGTCTCATATTGTTCTATACATCTTACTTATCCTTCCTCTAGCCTTGGTCTAAGTCCATTCTCCTTGTACTAGTCTAGTCAAACAAAGTCAAAGTTGGTCAACCCTAGTCAAAGGATTAAACTGTGTTGATGTTCTAAGGTGGTCATTTAGATTTTTTAAGATGTTCACAAGTCATTAATTTATCCTTTACTATGTTCCATATGTCAAATATGCCTTTTGGCCACTTTTTTAGCCCATTTAATGACTTGTATGAATTTTCAAAGAAGCATATTTGTCAAAAAGTTGGTTTTCAACATGGAGGAGGGTAGGGGATGTTAGGATCAGTTAGAGGTCAGTCCAAGAGGTAGTTATGTTTAGAAAGAGGTAGTTTCTCCTTGATTTTGGGCCATTTTGGCACTTGTATGGACTTGATGAGCTCATCTTCAAGTAAAAATGTGAGTTATGTGCCTCTTCACCTAAATAAAATCATTTACATGCCTGGTGTGGTGAGATAATGTAAAAAAAATTAGCTACAACTTTTGTTTCTTCTTTCTTATCCTTACAAGCCAAGGAAGGTCAACTTTGCATGCTTGGTGTGGGCCGTATAGTTGGAGTTGAGAGGAATGCTATTGGTGGGTGAAATTAATATGATGTAGCTTCATTTTCATGGTAGGCTTTCTCAAATTAATGGCTTCTCCTTTATGAATCATTGCTAAGACCTCGGTCAGCTTTTGATGCACTTACAACCATCAGAGGTCTCCTTTTGAGCTAATTTTGGAAAATTTTGCTTGGGTTTGATAATTTTGATGGTTTCATATGTTTCCTAATGCCTCTCTATAGGTTTTTAATGGTTCTTATTATTTTTGAAGTTTCATGAAGTCAAGAAACCTCTCATAGGTTTGGTTGTGCTTTTAAACTAATCTTTTAAAACTTTTAGCTATTTTAGGTGCCATGAAGGAAGTTTTCACGTTAGAATGAAGGAATATGACATTGTTTTAGGTGATTAAATCCATGAAGATGAATTTTAAGGTCTTGGGATAAGTCTTCAAGTCATATAATGTCAAAATAATGCTCAAAACTCCATGTTTCTCCTCACTATTATCCTTACAGTTAGATGCAAACTTTTAGATAGCCTAAGTAAAGGGTGTAGAGATCACAATGGAGAATTTGGAACTTTTGAAGATCATCCTCTTGTTTTAACATAGTGGAGTTTTATGGCAAACCTAGTTCCAATGTCATGAGCATTGGAAGAGGTAAACTAGGATCAAAAGAATGTGACTGGGATTTCAAGCTTACTATCCCAAAATGGTCAAAATAGAGCTCCTAGCTCTTTTAGATCAATTTGATAGCAATGTAATATCAAAATTTAGTCACTCATTATTCACCATCTTAGTATCCCTTGGAATAAATAGTGAGTGTGCAAATTTTGGAGGGATAATAACCAATGGAAGATGGTGTTTGAAAGGTTTAAAGGTACTACTAAAACCACTAGATTATATCAATAATGTCTACAAGTTAGGAGCTCCAAAAGGTGGTTTTCTCCTCAAGTCACAACATAAACATCTATCATGCTTGAGTGACTATCATTGACCTAAATACACATTCAATGACTAAAGGATCACCTCAAAAGGTTTAAATATGGTTTCTACCCCATACTCACATCCCCTGTCCATACACTATCCTAGATTGACACCTACAACCAAGGTGGATTTTCAATCTTGGAAAAGGTCACTTCTTGTATAGATGGAATTAAGATTGTGTTCATAGTTTAAAATATATGATTAGTGACTCTATCAAGGTCCCAAGTCTATTCATGATGTAGAAATGATTTCTTTCAACTTATGATCACCTATAGGGTTCAATACTCAGGCAAGGAAAATGAACACTTACAACAACAAGCAAATAATGAGAATAAAGAGTTCATTTAGCCTAGGGATGAGTGTAGGTGAAGTTTGTTTTGTATAACCTAATAAAGTGTCACAAGGAGCTAATGTACATCATGACAAAGTAAAAAAAGACCCTTGTATTCACCTATAAGAAGGGATATGGATAGAGCATCCTAATTTAAGCAGTGGCATGAGAAATTATGAAAAATAGTGCTTTGTAGGTTCATAAGGAAGGGTAATGTGTGAAAGGACATGATGTGAGTTTCAAGGTGAATTGAAATGTTTTCCACATATTCCAAGTAAGTTTCTAGAGAGTAATGTGATGACCTACAACAAGCACTAAAAGTGTCTTAGTCCATTTAGACAATGAGAGGAGGGGGTTTTAAGTGAGCTTTTAGTGATCATTAAGATTTAACTCATGAATCTCTACCATGTATTAAAGGATTTAGAATTATAAGTGATCCATATACATTGTTCTAGACTTAAAACCAAGCCATAAACACCTGTAGGGGTCTATTTATGCAACATATAATTAGGGTTCTATAGATCAGTCTTGTGTTTGCAGGATTTTAGAGATGGTTTGAGAGGCCAAGGTGTTGGAGAAATATTAGAAGTATTATAGGTGAATAATAAAAACACATAGAATATTTACATGAGTTTATGGAAAAATAAGAGGTCCTAATTTCATCAAACATAGTCCTCATACCTTGCCTACATATACAATCTGCCTATGCAAACTTAGGCTTGGGTTTTGTGCCTTTTGAAGGTCTAAATCGTGTAGTCAGGAGTACAAATTTGGTATAGAGAACCATTATGACTTTAATAACAACCTCAAGGGTTTGGTTTTTGTGATAAATAAAGGCAACATGCCTTTGTTCTATCTCAAAGATAGGGCACTTTTGCCTTGTATGAAGGGGTAGTTTTGAGGGAATAGGAAAGAATAGTGCACCAAAACCATCAAAGACCTCCAATATGGTTTTTAGAGCTAAGACACACCTAATAAAACATGGGAGACTAGTTTAGAAGGTATGTATCTAAATAGGATACTCTATCTAAAAAGGGTTATAGTCAACATCATGAGAGATAGTAAAGCTTGTTGCTAGGTAAAGAGGTCATTTTCACATGTGTCCTTAGTTGGAAATTATGGATTATTGGATCACATTTGTGAGATTATTTCAGATGTGTTCAACCCCCTAAGATGCAAGGAAAACCATTGAAACTCATTTTAAGATAAGAATTGCAGACATAACTATGGGGTAGGGTCTAGGCCTAATACCAAATAGGGGTCATCTTCATTACTAACCTTTGATGAGATATTATGATGATTAAGGAATGTGTATAGAGTTTTATGAAAAATTGGTTTATAGAGGAGTTTATCAGATAACTATTTTTTGGACTTGAAAATACCAGACCAAGCAGAATGTGGAGGATTGACCTAAGTGACCAATTTGAGATGCTTATATCTTCTCCAACACTTTGTATGGTCACTCAAGCTAATTAGGGGAGTTAGGGATATTCCTCAAGAATCCTTTAATGGCATTGGTTTGGATTTCTAATGTGCCAAGTCTATGAACAAACATTAAGACCAGAAGTGATTAAAAACCCTTCCAAACCCTCTTTAAGGACCCAATGGATAAGATGAGTATATTGGAGTATCCAAATGCAATGGAAATTCTATGAAACCAATTGGAATCTAAATAAGACTCTCTAGGGACCTGACACATGTGATTGAGGTGTATTGTACTTATATGAATGGTGCAAAATAGGGCTCTTTTTGAAATTTTTGTATGTTTTGTAGGTGTGAAAAGGTTTCAAAAGGTGAAATCACTTTTGGAAGGAAATTTAGGACTTTTTAAAAGTCTTTATGGCCATTTTTTGTACTATCTCATCTCCAAAGTGTGCCTACCATCTCTTTCATTTTAGCTAGTCACAATGAATGGGTTGTCAACACTTGGGAAAAGTGGTAAAACTCCAATTGGGAAGTCTTTTAAGGATTATTTGATAAAATTGAAGACTTGGACATGATTTAAACATGTCGTACCTCCTTTTTAATGGATTAAATTGTATAATTGGGAAGTTTTTGGTTGCTAAGTGTGAGAGGTTCATGGAAAGAGGTCATTTTAGGACTGTCATGGATGAGTGTGCATGGCCAAAAGAATAGGAATGATTAGAGGATAATCTAATGCATGTGAGGGGATTTTTGTAACCAATCATACTTAGACCCATCATTAGACCTAACCCTATGTAGTGATGACATAGTTTTTAAAGACAAATCATGAAGGGCAGTTTCTTATGCATGCACAAGGGAATCTATGCCACATGTGGAGGAGTTAGCTGAGTTTGAGGGTCATTTGTCTTTGTATTCCTTGCACAAAATTTATCTCCCTAATTCTAATGATGTTATAAGTCATTCTCCTAATGTTACAAGTGTCTCTATGACTCTTGAGCTTCTCTTTCTCTCTCTCCTCTCACAATTTCTATAAATTCTAGCCTTTTGGCTATTGTACGGATCTCTCCATCCATGTATGGTGAAGCCATACCAAAATTTTGCCTTTAAATAATGAAGATAGTTGTTTTTAACTCATTCAAGATTTAATTAAGTGTACACAATGGTTGTTGGTCTTGTGCAAGTGTAGTTTTATTTACCTTCACATGTTACTCTTCCTAATACCTTGTGTGTTTTGTAATCTCTCTTTTGCAGGTTAGCAAGAAGTGTCTAATTGGATTGTAGGTGTAATGAGTAGTCTATTCAATATAGTGTATTATAATTCCTATTTTATTATTACTCCTAGCCTAATATACCTCTAAGACCCCATGCTTAAAACATTGATGTGAGAGAGAAGATTGTAATTGAATGCAGTGTATGTGAAAAAATCTCCTTGGTTCCAAGTGTATGTTAAAGGGTGTGAGTAGAGCATATATTTGGTGTATCACCTCCCATAGATTATATTTACTTTCAGATATTATTACCCATTTTCATCCCCCCAAGTGTTTGTAGTAGGATTGACCTATAGTGATGCATCAAGGGGAACTAGCCCCTAATCTAGAGATCCACTTCACATTTGGTGACCCATAGCCCTGAGGTGGTTCCATTATGCCACTTGAACAAGGAGAGACTTGTAATCTCCTCATTGAGTGAAAGTTTAAATGACATAAAAAAATTGGCATGCCCAGTGGGATTATTGTTCCAAGAGCTTGAGGGGTTTTGGTGTTCTCCTCAAGATACCATCCTTTCAAGGCAACTCTACTAAGCACTAATGGTAAATCCAAGCACAAATCTACTGGTTTAGTAGTCCAAGTACTATATTTGAAGTTGTTTTATTTCTCTAAATACTTTTCATGAATGATTCATGGTTAATTATGAGTTTGAGTTTTGTCCAAGAAGGCAAGTATGTTTGGTTAGTGTAAATAACTAGTTTACTTTCAGTTGTGTCTTATTTTCCCCTACGTGCTTAGTAACACAAGTGTGCCTTTGTTTTATGTCTTTGATTTGGTATTTTTATGTGTTGTCTTTCATTTGTGTATTTTGAGGTAAGTAAACTATTTTTTAATTCAATTCAAGGTCTATTCTATACTATTTTAAGTGTATTTGACTCCCTTTGCCTAATGGATAGGATAAAGCTACTAGTCCTTAACATAGGTAAACATGTCACCCGTAGGAATTACCAAAAGTGTTGACCAAATTTGAATTTTAGTCAAATTGGGTCAACCCCTACATTTATAAAATTTTATAAGTTTTTACATATCTTATGGGGTCTCATATTGTTCTATACATCTTACTTATCCTTCCTCTAGCCTTGGTCTAAGCCCATTCTCCTTGTACTAGTCTAGTCAAATAAAGTCAAAGTTGGTCAACCTTGGTCAAACATAGTCAAAGGACTAAATTATGATAAAAATTTTCTAAGGTGGTCATTTAGATGTTTTAATATGTTCATAAGTTATTAATTTATCCTTTAATATGTTCCATATGTCAAATATGCCTTTTGGCCACTTTTTTAGCCCATTTAATGACTTATATGGAATTTTAAGGAAGCATATTTGTTAAAAAGTTAGTTTTCAACATGGAGGAGGTTAGAATATGTCAGGATCAGTTAGAGGTCAGTCCAAGAGGTAGTTATGTTCAAAATAGGAAATTTTTCCTTGATTTTAGGCCCTTTTTAGCACTTGTATAGACTTGGTGAGCTTTGTTGAGTTGTGGAGCTAAAAGCTTCACTAATGAGCTAATGTTGAGGTTGTTGGGCTTACATAGTAATTGGCATCAATCATAACCAACTGACATCAGTTAGGGGTCGATTGACATCAGTTAAGGGTCAGCCGACATCGATCATCTTTAGATCGATGTCGACTTATGTGCGTTTATAGCTTTTCTATTTTTAGAAGAACAAATTTGAGCCTTTGATTTAAGAGGTGGATCTAAGGGTGGCAAATACATGGCTCATGAACCCTAGTGTTGTAGTATACTATATATTAGGGTTATATCCTCATAGCATGGACAATAATTCAGCAATTGAGTTGATTGTAATTGATAGAGAGAGAGAGAGAACTCTTGAGGGAGAATTACTATACATCTGCGAGGTGTGAGGAGAGAGAGAGAGAGAGAGAGAGAGAGAGAGAGAGAGAGAGAGAGAGAGAGAGAGAGAGAGAGAGAGAGAGAGAGAGAGAGAGAGAGAGAGCTCTTGAGGGAGAATTACTATACATCTGTGAGGTGTGAGGAGAGAGAGATTTCTTCATTGTATTTCCTTTTGGAAGAGTTTAATACAGAATGGTTGTTTCTTATATCTCTTATTATTTGTTGTTTTTGATTTCTAGTTATTACTTCTGGTTTCAATTCCGTATTTAGTTGCTTATAAAAAAGTAATCAATTGTACTCTAAGATCCTAATAACTGGTATCAAAGTGTGTTAGTGTTTGTTGATTACAGAATTTACTCACAAGGGTTTCTGATTGAGTGGGAGCAAAGCAATGGCAGAAGAAAGTAAACTAAGAATGGAGAAATTCAATGGCAACAATTATCAATTATGGAGGATGTAGATTGAAGATTATCTGTATTAGAAAGATCTGTATTTACCCTTGGGTGGGGTTTCAAGGAATCCCATAGATATGGAAGATGAAGAATGGAATGTTCTTGATAGAAAGGCTCTTGGATCTATAAGATTTAGCTTGGCAGCTTCTATGTTTTCCAACTTATCACAGGCAAAGACAACGGTAGAGTTAATGGATACTTTGGCAAATTTATATGAAAAACCCTCAGCTTTGAATAAGGTATATCTTATGAATCAATTATTTAATTTTCAAATGCAGGAAGGTGGATCTATATCTAGTCATCTTAATGATTTCCATACAATAGTAAATTAGTTAAATTCAGTCAAAATAGTTTTTGGTGATGAAATTAAGGCTCTCTTAATCTTATGCTCTTTACATGAAAATTGGCATAGTTTGGTAATGGTAGTTAGTAATACTGCATCTGCTTCAAATATCTTGAAAGTTGATGATGTTGTTAGTGTAATCTTGAATGAAGAAATTCAAAGGAAAAGCACAAGGGAAACATCAGGTAATGCTTTATGTGTTGAAAGCAGGGGAAGGCAAAGAGAGAAGGGCAAGTAAGGGAAATCAAGGTCAAAGATGGGAAGTAGATCCAAATCCAGAAATGGAAGAATAACCTGTTGGAATTGTGGAAAGAAAGGGCATGCAAAGAAAGATTATTGGTTGAAAGATAACAAATAAAATCAGCATGAAGGTAATAAAGAAGCAAAAGTTACAGGTATTGTTGCACATGATGCTCTTATATTTTATTTGGATAATAAATTAGAATCATGGTTTTTAGATTCTAGTGCCTCTTTCCATGCAACCCCAAATAGAGAATTTTTCAATGATTATGTCCATAGATATTTTGAAAAAGTTTATTTAGGGGATGATGAGCCTTGTAAAATTGTTGGTAAAGGAAAAGTGCAGCTGAAATTGCAGAATGGCAACACATGGGTGTTGAAGGATGTCATGCATGTACCCATCCTGAAGAGGAATCTGATTTCTATAGGAAAGTTGGGTGATGAGGGTTGCACAGTAACTCTCACAGCTAAATCTTGGAAAGTTTCCAAGGGTGCACTTGTATTAGCAAAAGGTAAGAGAGTAGGTACACTTTATCTATCTACTTGTATTACTGATTATTCTCCTTCTATTTTATCTACTTCAAATGTAGATGCAAAGTTGTGGCACTATAGGCTTGGTCACATGAGTGAGAAGGGAATGAAAGTTCTTAAGTCAAAAGGTAAGGTTTTAAATTTAAAAAGCATAGATCTAGATTTCTGTGAGCATTGTATTTTTGGGAAACAAAAGAAAGTGAGGTTTCTCAAAACTAGGTCAACAAAGAAGAAGCACAAGTTGGAGCTTGTTCACACAAATGTGTGGGGACCAGCTCAGGTAACTTCTATTAGAGGATCACAGTATTATGTTTCTTTCATTGATGATGCTATAAGAAAGGTATGGGTTTATTGCATAAAGAGGAAATCTAATGTTTTTGACATTATTAGAAGCCGTGATGTAGTTTTTAATGAGAAGGTGATGTACAGTGATTAGCTCAAGAGGTTGAATAATTCTGAGTAGGGCAATCTTGATTTGGAAGAGGTTATGATCCAAAATGAGCTCGTGGGTAAAAATCATCACTCACAGAAAAACACAGAGATCGACGTCGATCAGGTGGAAATCAATGTCGGTCAGGTGGAAACTGATGTCAGTCAGGTGGAAATTGATGTCGATCAGGTGGAGACCAACGTTGATAAGGTGGAAATTTTCATCGATCAGGAGGAATCAACATCAGTCAGGTGTAGACCGACATTGATCAGAGATGAATGGGATCAGTCACTATTAGACAAAAATTTGGGCAGACAGCAAGCTATAAATGAGTCTCAAATGCCCATAAGGAGGTCTAAAAGGGTAAGTAAACCTCCAATTCGTTATTCCCCTTCTTTATACTACTTGTTACTCACTGATGGTGGAGAACTAGAAATTTTTGATGAGGCAATGTAGGTAGAATCCAGGAAACAATGGGAGCATGGCATGAATGAGGAAATTGATTCCTTGGAAGAGAACCATATGTGGGATTTGGTTGAGTTGCTAGCTGGAAAGAAAGCACTGAAAAACAAATGGGTATATAGGTTAAAGGAAGCAGAGAATGGACAAATGAGACATAAGGCCAGGTTGGTAGTAAAGGGATTTGCACAGAAACTAGGTATTGATTTTGGTGAAATTTTTTCTCTTCTAGTAAAAATGACTTCTATTCGGATTGTATTGTCTTTAGTTGCTATTGAGGATTTGCATCTTGAGCAGCTTGATGTTAAGACATCATTTATTCATGGAGATTTAGATGAAGAGATATATATGGATCAGCTAGAAGGTTTTGAGGTCAAAGGTAAGGAGAAACTTGTGTGCAGGTTGAAGAAAAACTTATATGGTCTTAAGCAAGCTCCAAGACAATAGTATTTGAGGTTTGACAGGTTTATGACAGAGCATGGCTTTAGTAAATGTCAATCTGACCATTGTGTTTATTTTAACAGATTGGATAATAGTAGTTATATTATCTTGTTACTGTATGTAGATGATATGCTTGTTGCAGGTTCACACATGCAAGAAATTACTGAGCTTAAGGTAAAATTAGCTCACACATTTGCCATGAAGGATTTAGGAGTATAAAAGAAAATCCTTGGCATGAATATTAAGAGAGACAAGAAAAATCATAGTTTGATTTTGTCTCAAAAGGATTATGTGAATAAGGTGTTGGAGAGGTTCAATATACAGGATGCAAAACTGGTAAGCACACATATGACTGGACACTTCAAGTTGAGCAAAGATCAGTGTCCTAAATCACATGATGAGGTTGAGTACATGAGTAGAGTTCCATATGCTTCAGTAGTTGGGAGCTTGATGTATGTAATGGTATGTACTAGACCTGATATTGCCCAAGCAGTGGGAGTTGTCAGCAAGTTTATGGCCAATCCAAGAAAGGAACATTGGAAAGCAATTCAGTGGATTCTCAGATATCTGAGAGGGACCAGCAGTAGGCATTTATGCTATGGAGGGTCAAACACTTCTCTACATGGGTATGTAGATTTGGATATGGTAGGTGACTTGGATGGTAGGAGAAGCACCATAGGATATGTGTTCATTATTGGTGGAATGGCGGTTAGCTGGATTTCAAATTTGTAGAAAGTTCTTGCCTTGTCTACTACAGATGCAGAATACATTATAGTCACAGAGGCTAGCAAGGAAATGATTTGGATGACTCGGTTCATGGAAGAGTTGGGAAAGGAGCAAGAGAGTTGTAGACTGTATAGTGATAGTTAAAGTGTAATTCATTTGGCAAAGATTTCAGCCTTTCATTCAAGAACCAAACATATATAGCTCAAGTACCACTTCATTAGACAGGTATTGGAGGATGGACAGTTGAAGCTGGAAAAGATCCATATGGATAAGAACCCTGTTGATATGTTAACAAAGCTAGTAACAAAGGAGAAGTTGAATCTTCATTAAAATTTTGTTGGTCTTCAAGATTGAACTTGAAGAGGGAGAAACAAGCCAGAGATGTTTAGAGGATGTTGTTGTACAAGTACAGGTGCAGTTGTTTATCTCCAAGTGGGAGATTGTTGAGTTGTGGAGCTAAAAGCTTCACTAATGAGCTAATGTTGAGGTTGTTACGCTTACATAGTAATTGGCATTGGTTAGAACCAATTGACATTGGTTAAGGGTCGATCGACATCATTTAGGGGTCGGTCGACATTGGTCATCTTCAGACCGACATCGACTTTTATTCGTTTTTTAGCTTTTCTATTTTTAGAAGAACAAATTTGAGCCTTTGATTTAAGAGGTAGATCTAAGGGTGGAGAATGCATGGCTCATGAACCCTAATGTTGTAGTATACTATATAGTAGGGTTAGATCCTCATAGCATGGACAACAATTTAGCAATTGAGTTGATTGTAATTGATAGAGAGAGAGAGAGAACTCTTGAGGGAGAATTACTGTACATCTGCGAGGTGTGAGGAGAGAGAGATTTCTTCATTGTATTTCCTTTTGGAAGAGTTTAATATATATTGGTTGTTTCTTGTATCTCCTATTATTTGTTGTTTCTGATTTCTAGTGACTTATTACTTTTGGTTTCAATTCCATGTTTAGTTGCTTATACAAAAGTAATCAATTATACTCTAAGATCCTAACAAGCTCATCTTCAAGTAAAAATGTGAGTTATGTGCCTCTTCACCTCCATAAATTCATTTAAATTCTTGGTGTGCTGAGATAATGCAAAAAAAAATTAGCTATAACTTATGTTTCTTCTTTTTTATCCTTGCAAGCCAAGGAAAATCAACTTTCCATACTTGGTGTGGGCCATACAGTTGGAATTGAGAGGAATTATCTTGGTGGGTGAAATTACTCTAAGTTAGATTCATTTTAATGGCAAGATTTCTTAGATTAATGGCTTATCCTTTATGAATCTTTGCTAAGACCTCAGGCAGCTTTTTATGCACTTGCAACCATGAGGGGTCTCTTTTTGAGCTAATTTTAGAAAATTTCAATTTGGTTTGATGATTTTTATGGTTTCATATTTTTTTTATTCCTCTCCATGGGTTTTTCATGTTTATTTTTAGTTTCTAAGTCTCATGAAATCAAGAAACCTCTCCTAAGATTGTGTGTGCTTGCAAACTAGTCATTTCACACTTTTAATTGTTTCAAGTGCCATGAAGTTTTCATGTTAGAATGAAGTCATATGATATATTTTTAGGTGATTGAATCCATGAAGATGAATTTTAAGGTGTTGGGATAAATTTTCAGGTCATATAATGTTAAAATAATGCTCAAACTCCATGTTTCTCCTCACTGTTAGCTTTACAGTTAGATGTAGACTTTCAGATAGCCTGAGCAGAGGGTGTAGAGATCACAATGGATAATTTGGAACTTTTGAAGAGAATCCTCTCGTTTCAACATAGTGGAATTATATGGTAGACTGAGTATCAATGTCATGAGCATTGAAAGAGGCAAACCAAGATCAAAATAGCGTGACTGTGATTTTAGGCTTACTATCCCAAAATGGTCAAAATAGAGCTCCTAGCTCTTTTAGATCTATTTGATAACAATGCCATATCAACCTTTAGTCACTCCTTATTAACCATCTTATAATCCCTTGGTATAGATATTGAGTGTGCAAAGTTTGGAGGGATAATAACAAATGGAAGGTGGTGTTTGAAAGGTCTAAAGGTGCTACTAAAACCACTAGATTATATAAGTAATGTCTACAAGTTAGGAGCTCCAAAAGGTGTTTTTCTCCTCAAGTCACAACACAAACATCTCTCATTATTGAGTGACTCTCATTAACCCAAATACACATTCAATGACTAAAGGATCACTTCAAAATGTTTGAATATGGTTTCTACCCCATACTCACATCCCCTATCCATACACTATCCTAGATTGCAACCTACAGCCAAGGTAGAGTTTCAAGCTTGGAAAAGGTTGCTTCTTGTATATATGAAATTTAGATTGTGTTCATAGTTTCAAATGGATGATTAGTGACTCTATCAAGGTCTCAAGTCTCTTCATGATGAATTAATGATTGCTTTCAACCTATGAGCACCTACAGGGTTCAATACTCAGGCAAGGAAAATGAACACTTACAGTAGCAAACAAACAGTGACCATAAAGAGTTAATTTGAGTAAGACTAGGGATGAGTGTAGGTGAAGTTTATTTTGTATAACCTAATAAAGTGTCACAAGGAGATAATGTAAAACATGACAAAGTGGAAAAAGACCCCTATATTCACCTATAAGAAAGGCTATGGGTAGAGCATCCTAATTCAAGAAATGGCATGAGAAATTATGAAAAATAGTGCCTTATAGGTTCATAAAGAGGGGTAATGTGTGAAAGGACATGATGTGAGTTTCAAGGATAATTCAAATGGTTTTCACACATTCCAAGCAATTTTCTAGAGAGCAATATGATGACCAACAATAAGCACTAAAAGTGTCTCAGTCCATTTAGACATTCAGAGGAGGGGGTTTTAAGTGAGATTTTAGTGATCATTAAGATTGAACTCATGAATATCTGCCATGTATTTAAGGATTTATAAGTATAAGTGATCCATATACATTTTTCTAGACTCAAAACCAAGCCATAAACACTTACAAGGGTCTATTTATGCAACATATAGTTAGGTTTTTATATATCAATCTTGTGTTTGTAGGAGTTTAGGGATGGTTTGAGAGGTCAGGGTGTTGGAGAAATATTGGAAACATTATAGGTAAATAATAAAAACACATATAGACTATTTACATGAGTGTATGGCAAAATAAAACTCCCAATTTTATCAAACATAGTCCTCATACCCTACCTACATGTTACCTATACAAACTCAGTCTTGGGTTTTGTGCCTTTTGAAGGTCTAAATCATGCAAACAAGAGTTAATTTTTTTTACAAAGCAAAATTATGAATTAAAGAATACCCTCAAAGGTTTGGTTCTGGTGAGAAATCAAGGAAACATGCCTCTATTCTATCTCAAAGATAGGGCACTTTTGCCTTGTATGAAGGGGTAGTTTTAAGGGAATAAGCAAGAATAGTGCACAAAAACCATTAGAGACCTTCCCATATCATTTGTCAAGATAAAATACACCTAATAAAACATGGGAGACTAGGTTATAAGGTATGAATCTAAACAAGATTATCTATCCAATAAAGGTTGCAGTCAACATCATGAGAGATAGTAAAGCTTGTTGATAGGTAAAGAGGTCATATTCACATGTGGACTTATTTTTACATTATGGCTTATTGGATTACATTTGGGAGACTATTGTAGATGTGTTCAACCCCTAGGATGCAGGTAAAACCATTAAATCTCATTTTAAGCCAATAATTATAGACAAACCTATGGGGCAAGGTCTAGGCCTAATACCAAATAGGGGTCATCTTCATTCCAAACCTTTGATGAAACATTATTATGATTGAGGAATGTGTTTAGGATGTGTATAGAGGTTTCTAAACCATTGGTTTATAGAGGAGTTTATCAGACAACCATTTTTTGGACTTGAAAGCACCAGACCAAGTGGAATGTGAAAGAATGACCTGAGTGACCAGTTTGAGATGCTTATATATTATCCTCAAGAAGCCTTTAGTGGCATTGGTTTGGATTTCCAATGTGCCAACTCTATAAACAAACATTAAGACCAGAAGTGACTAAAAACCCTTCCAAACCCTCTCTTAAGGACTTGATGGACAAGATGAGGAAATTGGAGTATCCAAATGTAATGGAAATGCCATGAAACCAATTGGAATCTATAGAGGACTCTCGAATGACCTGACACATGTGATTGAGGTGTATTGTACTTGTATAAATGGTGTAAAATAAGGCTCTTTTTGAAAATTTTATGTGTTTTACATTTGTGATAAGGTTACAAAATGTGAAATCACTTTTGGGAGGTAATTTAGGACTTTTTTAAGTCTTCATGGCTATTTTTTGAACTATCTCATCTCCTAAGTGTGCCTACCATCTCTTTCATTTCAACCTTCCACAGTGAATCGTCAATGAACACTTAGGAAAAGTGGTGAAAATCTAATTGGGAAGACTTTTAAGGCTTGTTTGATAAAAATGATGACTTAGACACCCTTGAAACATGTCATCCCTCCTTATGAATGGATCATATTGTATAATTGGGAAGGTTTTGGGTGCCAAGTGTGAGAGGTGCATAGAAAGAGGTCATTTTGTGACTATAATGGATGATTGTGCATGGTCAAAAGAATATGAATGATTAGAGGATAATCCAATACATGTGAGGGATTTTTTGTAACCCCTCCTACTTAGACCTATCATCAAACCTAACCCTATGAATTGGTGAGGTAGTTTTTAAATACAAATCATGAAGGGTAATTTCTTATGCATGCATAAGGGAATCTATGCCACATATGGAGCTAGCTATGTTTGAGGGACATTTATCTTTATATTCCTTGTACATAATATCTCTCCCTAATTCCATTGATTTTTTAACTCATTCTCCTAATGTGACAAGTGTCTCTATGACTCTTGAGTTTATCATTATCTCCCTCCTCTCATATTTTCTAAAAATTCTAGCCTTTTTGGCTATTGTATGGATCTCTCCACCTTGGTATGGAAAAGACCTACCAAAATTTTACTTTGAGATAATGAAGATAGTTGTTATTTCCTCATTCAATATTTCACTAAGTTTACACAATGGTTGTTGGTCTTGTGCAAGTGTAATTTTGTTTACCTTCACATGTTACTCTTCTTAGTACTTGTGTGTTTTGTAATCTATCTTTTATAGGTCAGCAATAAGTGTCTAATTAGATTATAGGTGTAGTGAGTAGTCTATTCAATAGAGTGTCAAAAAATTTATATTATCTAATTACTCCTAGCCTAAGCTACCTCAAAGACCCCATGCTTGAAACATTGATGTGAGAGAGAAGATTGTCATTGAATGGAGTGTATGTGCAAAATTTTCCCTAGTTTCAAGTACATGTTAAAGGGTGTGAGTAGAGCATATATTTGGTGTATCACCTCTCATATATTAGATTTAATTTCAACTATTCTTACCCCTTTTCATCCCCCTAAGTGTTAGTAGTAGGATTGAGCTCTAGTGATGCATCAAGGGGAACTAGCCCCTAATCTAGAGATCCACTTCACATTTGGTGACCCACAGCCTTGAGGTGGTTCATTGTGTCATTTGAATGAGGAGAGACATGTCATCACCTCATTTGGTGAAAGTTCAAGTGATAATAGGTCACACCACCTATGCCATCTTGATCTAAATCCACCTTCCATCATAGGAAGGTAACACTATAATCAGTCATGTACTACCATATCCATGGTGTAACAATAGGATGCACCACCTTGATGTACTCCTATACCCAGAACTATAAAATCATGATCACATCCATCCCATATCTCCTCTTACTCCTCTACCCCCTAGCTCTTTGTAAACCTATACCAGTAAAGTTAAAGCCTAGGAAAATATTGTCTTATACTCCAACATATCAGCTACCATACTTGTAAGTCTCTATGGGAACCTACCTCCACCTGAGTCTAGGAGAGAATATAATGAGATGGATAACATCATCATCATAAGTACTCTACTCTCCTCTATATCACCCTCATATAAAATCTTAAACATAAAACCACCTATTACAAAGGTAATATCTATAGTATCCCCACCATATAGTCATGTCAATAATGTTATTTTCCCCCACTCATCTATAGGTATAATTCTTACTCCCTACATTATAAGTCATAGTATCTTGTATATGTCCTCCTCGATGATCATGATCTCCTTTGTGGGTAGCCAAAATGTCCCAGTAGACATATTTCATCACTCCATCAATATGACCAACAAGCTCATGTCTTAGTGAATGTGCCAATATAAGTGCACTCCTCCTAATATTATGGCTTCCATGTGTGCCTAGTCATCATCACTAAGATGGTCCCATAACTATTCCAATAGAGGTGGCACTTGTTCTTGCATTCACAATAGTGTCCATGCCTTTTATCATAATCCTCTATAAGCCTTAAATTTCCTAAACATCTACATAGTCTAACCCTAGACACTCTAATTTAGCATTTCACTTTTTTTAGTGAATTGATGTCGATCTATTATCGATCTATGCCATTTATTTTGAATTGACATCGATTCGCCTTGAATCATCACCAATTCCTAGGAATCAATGTTGATTCTACATCACCATCTTACCCTATGTCTAACCCATTCCTTTAATCAAAAAAATACAAAAAATACAAAAAGATCAATAAAAATTTAAAAATAACAAGGCCTACCTCATCCTAGGACCATCGTCATTACCTCAGACCACTACCACTCACCTCCATTTCACCTCACATCACAGTCATCATCTGATTCTCACTCATCATTTTTTTAGCATTGATATAAAATTATATCTTTTCCACATTAGATTTACTTAAATACCCAACTTTGGATTGGTGTTTATTTTCTTTGGATCAACATCAATTTGCCTATTTTTTCACTACTTGCAGTCTTTTTCATACATCCAGTCCTATTTTGTAGACTCACCCTAGTACCTTTCCATATATACCCTATTATTTGTCCTATTACATTTCAAGTTTATGAATTTACACTCCCTACTAATCCCATAACCTGTGTAAGACATGTACATTTTTGGGTATGCCCCCTCTATGCATCTTGAAAGTGCATTTTCTCTTGAGAGTAGTTGTTTATAGGTAGCACACACATCATATAACACATTAGATGCTTCAATCAGCCAACCCCTATCACTTTTTTTCTTGTTTAGCCTTTATTTAATCCCACTTATTAGTAGTTTTGGCATTTTATTATGGGATTTTCCTTGAGGCATCTCTACCTGTATTAACTTACACCCTGTTAGTGAAAAAACATATACTTTAGTGTTATTAGCTCTCATTTATTATCTATCCATCCCATACATTACTCCATTTTTAAAACCTATCACCCACTCTTCATCCCACTTTGAATCCCAATTTTAGGGGGAATACCTCCTCACATAAACATAGGACATTGGACCTATCTCAGTTTTTTTCTCATGACACGTATTACATTCCATTCTAGAAAAAGGGGGAAAATGTAGACACTATAATTTCATATATTATATACATTTTATTCAATGTCTTAGGTCCCTTTTTATTATTTTAATATCCTAAATATCCTTATCCTAAAGTTTAATTTATTTACTGTTAGCCACATAGTAATTTGTTTTACAAATTACCTTTTCACCTCCCTAATCACCTAAATCTATTTAAAACCTAGGGAATCTTAACCCTTTAACCACCTTACCCATGTATAACCCTATCCTCAACAACCTCATACTTATAAACCCAAAATTTCCCATAGTTGGAATAAACCAATGTGGATAAAACCATCTACTACCAAAAAAGGTGAATTGTTACTGATTTTCCCATGATCGATGTCGATTCTCCTAATCAATGTTAAGTTATTTATACTCAGCCAACCCTTTGGTCAGGGTTTTGAAACTCAAAACACTACTTAGATTCTTGGAGAATTAAGGAGACCTTAACACCACTATGTCAGAATTATGCTACACACAATCCACATACGATCTCATGAACTAGGAAGACCATTTGCATCTTTGGGAAGAAATCCATTCTACTTGTAACTCAATTAAAGGTAGGTTTAATCTAATCATTTAATTTTTTTATTAATATTTTTTTCTTTTACTAATTTTTCTTCCCTTAGGATATAGCATACATCCCTCTATTTCCTTATCAAGTTCTTTTGTCATCTTGTAGTTCCCAATTTTTAAATAAGTGCAGTTTAGATAGAATCAATGTTGATTCATCTGAATCAATATTGATTCTATAGGATTAGCATCGATCCACTGTATTATGTTTTTAAAAATTGAGTATTTTTATCTTATAAATTTGTCTTCAATCCACTCTAATTTTCTATCTTTTCAAACATGGTATTAATGTGTAGATGACTGTGCCCAAAATTGTGCATGATGTCATTAATATCAGTGATCTACCCATTATATCTAAACCCTTTTTCATCAACTAGAGTGACATAGCCTTTGAGTTATCACTTTCTTCCATTGTTTATTCTTCCTTGATTGAATCCACTTCTGACCAATTTGATGTTATATAAGAGGATGTGAATGTTGTGACAACTTATTGGGATGAATACTTTGCTTGTATTGATAGTTTAAATGAAGATTAATTCATAATCATTATCTATATCACATCTTTATATATTTTAATATTAGTGTTTATTTATGCATTTGATTGTGAAAATAGTGATCTAACATCCACTTGAGGAAGTTCATAACTTCCTAGAACTAATTCCCAACTAGACAGCTCACTTATCTATCTATTAATCTATATGATGTTTTTGTGTGAAGGTTATTCTTCCAAGCCAAAAATAAGTTCCCTCATTCTTAAGATTCAAGCGGTGCACAACCATCTTTGTATCTCTATGTATTCTTTGTAAAATCTACATTTCATTAAGTTTTTAGTAAGTCAATTAAATTAAAAGAAAAAATGAAAAACTACTATAATAGCTTCACTTGATAATATTATATGTTATGAAATACAAATTGTAAATGGAGTTTGTATTATTAGATCTTCATCATTTAATTTACTAAGAATCATATTCATACATCTCTAAACTTATTTTTTTCACTCTTCTATCTATTTGATTGGATGATTACATATCATGCTAAATTTGTCCATATTTGATGTATGGAGGTTATTCCTCAATCTTTTGTTTAAGCATATTAAACATGTAAAGTTTTGATAAGACTCAAATGATAAAATGATTTATTGTTAATAGGATATATAATGTTTGACTAAAATTAGTATCATATTGTTAGTAAATTATTATATGTGTATCACATGAAATTTTGGGGATGCTCATCTTGTCAATATTAGAGACGTTTAATAATAAATTGCATACAATAGTTTATGTTTTTTCACTAACTTTGTAATAAAAGTAGAGAAATTGTTTGCCTAAAATATGACTTTATTATTTTAAAAGTGTTTTACCATAGAAAAATATATGTCATATTTTTATGTATTTGGTCATTTTTATGCTAACCATACTATTATATAATGAATCCATTTTTGGATATGTGATTAAGTTTTATGTAGGTGCACAATGCCAAAAATTTAAACTTATTGAAGTTCATGTGAATTTTATCTGAAAAAAAGTCATCAGTGGTGATATTGATCTATAGTTCTATCATATGGATGAATAAATGGTAGATATCTTCACAAAACCACTTGGTGCTACCAAGTTTTGTTAGTTTTTATGCAATGATAGGCCTCTCAGTGTTGCCATTAAGGGGGAGTGTAAATGACAATGTTAATTACTAATGGCCACATGTTTCTTCTCTTTCTCTATACTTCTTATCAGTGTAAATCATTGTAAATTTCATGTGGAAGTGATGTAATTGTAAACTTTGTGTGGAATTTTCACTTTCTTACCCCAATACATTAAAAGCATACTTTGTAATGGAGGTCATTATGTTATAAAAGGCTCCAAATATGCTTATTGATTATTCATGAGAAAATATGAGATGAAGTCTCACAATCATGCTATCCTAAACTTAATCTCGAGTAGTTTATGGATTATAATTCATTTTGTTTCAAAATATGATGTTTTACATGATGAAGTTTTTTAAATCCTTAAATTGTGTATATAGTAGAATTCATTTTTTTCATGGTGACTATGACATTTATCCCCACTTATCATTAAGGGAGAGTGTTAAAATAATTAATTCTAAGTAGGATTAATAATAATAATATATTTTTTTATTAACATGAGGTAAAAACTTCGTGAAAATAAATAATGTAGTTATGCTTATTTAATAATTATCAAATTTAATTAAATGGGTTAACAGGGTGGATGGACCTATTATTTCACAACGGTCACCTCCCTTCTTGAATATTATAAAAATGGTCTTACCCGTATTGTAAATTCATTAGAACTTGATATATTTTTGGGTGAACAATAGTTTTGTGAATAACATAGAAGAAGTGAGATTAAGAAGAATGTATATTGGGGTTGTATTGGTTTCTCAATAATGAATAATATTTTGGTGGGTTTTCTTACCTCTTTCAAGTTTTCCCATAGTAACTCTATGTCAAACATTGATGTAAATGTTTATTTATGATTTGATAATTATTGTACATCTTAGATCTCCTATGCATTTCATATTACATTCATGGAACTAATCATTATTCTGACTTTTTCCCTTGGTATGTTGGCAAACTATACATATTTGCATGAGCTTATTCATGTACATGCTCATCCAAGGTCAATAGTACTTGTCACTGAGCTGCATCAAAATATCATCATGACCAAAATGATTAGCTAAACCTCCACTATGTTTTTATTTCAAAATTTTCTCTCTCATCAAACCTTGAGATATGCACAACCCTTGAAAAACAACCCATTATGAATCTTGTACTCCAACCATGAAGTTGTGTAAATATCTATTGGATTCATACATGTTATCCATGCATCTCTAAAATTGAAGTATTATCCATACAAATCCTTCACTAAGTCAAGCACAATGACCTATACCTTGAACTCATTCACAAAAATAACTTGTCTAAAGTATCATTCATACAAATCCTTCACTAAGTCAAGCACAATGACCTATACCTTGAACTCGTTCACAATAATAACTTGTCTACTCATGACATCTACAACTTGATTGAGCTTCCCACTTATATGCCTCAAAACAAAATAATAGCTTTAAATAATTTGCACCCATTTTTTGTGCCTTTTATTGAGATTACCTTATATATTTATGAATTGCAAATCATGATTATTGGTGCAAAATGAAATCCTTTTCCAAAACAAGTAATGTCACCAATTCTTAAGAGCTTATACCATTGCATAAAAATATTAATCATTGACCAAATACTTATTCTTAACATCATTAAATTTATCAATAACATAATTAATGGGTTTACCTTCTTGGATTAACATCACTCCTATGGATGTCCCACTTGCATCAGAATCAACCTGAAACACTTATCCAAAGTTTGGAAAGTCTAACAGTGGTTATTCCATTACGTTTATCTTTAAAATACTAAAATATATTCTCTTTTGCAACAATCCATTGAAATTTATTTTTGTCTCCCTTCATAGTCTGAATGATGGGTGCATATATGATACTAAATTTTTTGATATTTTTCCATAAAAATTTTCAATCCATGGAAACTTCTTACCCAAAACATGTTGTTTAGTAAAGGCCACTCCATAATTGCTCTCACCTTCTCAGGATCCATTTTTCAAATACAAAATATATCAGCTCCTATTGCATGAGGTTGCACTTCATCAATTTCATTATCAATTTTTATTTTTTCAACTTATCCCAAACCAATTTTAAATGTTTCCAATGATCCTCTTTAGAATGACTAAAAATCATAATGTCATCCAAATAAAATATCAAAAACTTACCTATGAAAGGCTTCATCAATTCATTCATGAGTCTCATGAATATTCTTAGGGCATTTGAAAAAATAAATGGCATGACCAACCACTCATATAACCCATCATTCATATTTAATGTTATCTTCCAATCATCACCTTCCCTTATGTGGATTTGGTGATACCCATTATTTAAATCCACTTAGTGAATTACATAGCTCCACTCAAATAGTTCATTATGTCATCCATTAATGGTAATGGAAACATTTACTTAATTTTGATCTTATTTATTTCATGTGAATATATGCACATCCTCCATTACCCACCTTTCTTGGGTGCTAACACGGTTGAAACTTCACGTGGGCTCAACTCTCTTTTATTAAACTATTTCTCAATATTTGTTTTACCTCTTGATCTACTCATTCTCCATTGGATTCAACCTATAAGATGACTTGTTAGTAAAATATGCTCTTAGCACTAGATCCATGTGATGGATAATTATTCTCATAGGTGGTAGTCCCTCTGAGAACTCACTTGACACAATGTCCACATAGTCTTCCAATAAATTAAGAATTTCTAATGGAAGATCGCTTACCTAATGGATATCAAAAATTGTATAGGCTTTGGAATCAATACATAACATGCCTCTTATTTCTTGGATACCTTCAATAATTATTTTCTATTAATAAATATCACTTTGGGAATGTTTTCCACCTCACCTCTTGTATCTCTCAATGTAATCAATATGAATCTCTTTCATTCATTATGGTGTGGGTGTTTGTTCTTCCATCATGCATGACTCTCATATCAAGTTACCATGGCCTTCCAAATAGTAAATGACGCACACCCATGGGCATAATATCACATAGACCATCATCCTCTATATGAATTGATTTGAAAAATCATCATACATTACTTATTCCCCAAAACTTGATGGCATTTAAGAAACCATGTATGGTGTAAGATGGAATGACCATTTGATTCCAATATTGTATACCATTTATTATGAAACCAAATTATCCATAATACCACTATAAATAACCACATTATGACACATACCTCTATATTTGTAAACAATCCAAAACAAACTTTTCCTTTTTACTAGTTCATTCACCTCCTTGGCCAGTTTTAACAACACTCTCTTCAATAATTGAGTATCTCCTTGTTTTGACTCTTCTATGTTGGTTGGTTTTCCAACACTCTCTTCATAAATATGAGAAATATAATTTCTCTCTTTATTATTTCTACTATTATTTTTAGGATCTTCCAAACATTCAAAAACTCTATATCTAGCATACTTTTTGCACTTAAAGCACTTACCCGTAAAGCCTTTACCTCTACCTTTTCCAAAGGATCCTCTCCCTATAGAAGAATAAAATCCTCTTACACTTGAGTTATGATTTTGAAATATTATTTCATATCAATCATGGCTTTTTTATCTTACACCATTACCTTGTCCTTGTCCTCTTGAAGACCTCCCTCTATCTCTAGATTCGCTTGTTGTTTCCTTGACAACTTCTCTTCCTCCTTAAGTGAAATTTGATAGGATTCTTCCATAATTCTCAAATTCAACAAATTGATTTCATATTGTATGGAAAAATTTATCCCATTCACTTACCTTGAGACTTTATATGAATCACTCTTAACATGTCTAGCCCTTATAGTGAGACTATATAACTCCTCAGCATAGTCCTTGATGATTATCTCATTTTGTCTCAAATTTTGTAGCTTCCTAAAAAAACTCATAAACTAATCAAAATGCATGAATTTCGCATATAACTTGGTTATCATATTATCCAAATACTTTGTTTTCTCGTTACATTTATTTTGTCTCTTGGCTTGGACATGATCCCATCATTTACAAGCATGGCCCTTCAAACTTGTATGAACAAACATTACATTTTTGGGCTCCACCATTGTCTCATAATAAAAATAATTTTCCATCATAGCTATCCAATATATCAAATCTTAAACATTAAAACCCCCATTGTGACAATATGAATCCATATTTGGCTTGCTACTTATCTTTGTAACATCTCTAAGAAATCTTTTCTCAACTTCATTCTCCATGTCCTCCACTCCAAATTCTTGAGCCCCTTATTCTTTAAATTCACTCATGTATTCCACATGGTTTCCCCTTCTTTGAGTTATATATATAACATCTAATATTACATGGATTTATCTCCATGTCTAATACATATCCAAATATTTTTCCTCTTACTCTTGCTTCTCTCCTTAAATATGTCCTCTACGTGCCATTTTTAAACCAATTTGTAAGCTTCTTTTCCACAACTTGCTCCTTAACTAAGCTAGAGTATTATTCCTCACACACTCTCTCATCAAGTAAATACATTACTCTGATACCAAATGGTGTAATAAAATATATCATATTCACTTAATGAAAACATTTATCTCTATGATGCTTAGTTTGGGCACACACACATACAAAGAGACCAACTCAAAATTATACTTGCAGAAATTCACCACAAAACACCCTCTTTTCATTGATTTGAATACATCATAATGTTTTAAAAACATAAATACTATCACCTACATTATTTATAGGATCTAGAATATAAACATGGAGTAACACATCACCACCACAGTCCAACATTGGTTGGTTCGCATATAGAGTCTCTTTCTCTTCTTGAAGCTCTCTTCCAACTTGACATCAAACTTATCTACTTTATATCTTCTCCATACTTATTGAGATAATTTTATTTGACTTTTTATTAAATTTACAATGTCTCTTCACATTCATTTGAGTCCTATAAAAATTCCAAACCCATACATTTATCTTTAAAAGCCATTACTTTATTTTTACAAGTCACACTATTGAAATCACTAGTTTATGCATTCCAGTAGTTTTGAAACCACCAAAAGAGTTGTGAAACCATACATATATGCATATGGGTGGATGTGAAACTTATGTAGTGTTATTTCATGTTGTGAAACCACCACTCAATGTAAACCAATGATTTTATCACTATGAAAAATTACAAACTTCTGAAGGCCATAACTTTTACATATGGACTCAGATTGAGATGATTTTTTTTTTTTGAAATTTCATAAAAATTAAAGAGCAATCAAAATGAGAAATAAAATTTAGTTTTATTAAATTTATTTCTTATCATTTTTTCTTTGTCCCACAACCTATCTATTTTATCCTTTTAATGCACGCATCTACTTCTTAAATTATATAGTTGGTTGAGAAACACAACCAACTCACTTGGAACCATTTAGCTTATTAAAACTAATATTTATATGAAATAATTGATGATATGAAATGTTTGAACTCTGATGCTTCATAATAATGACTTCTCCCTGGCAAAACCAAAATCTAATAAAAAATAAAGGAAACTTACACTACTTTTTTTTTGGTTGATGCAGGATTGCTTATTCACCATGAATGTTCTTGCATCATTAATTCATTAAAATTTTGGGAAATGTGAAAAATTAAGATAAAATATAAGGTGAATTTGAAAAAAATAGGGCAATATAGGGTTAAATCGTAAAATTGGGTCAATTTCAAAAAATTATGGCAATGTAGAAAAAATTATGGTAGAGTCTAGAAAGTTGAGGAAATTTCAATAAAATTAGGTTAAATTAGTAAAAAAATAGAGATTTAGGAAAAATTCCAAAATTTTAGGCAAATTAGGGGGAAAATGTTAGATTAGCAAAATTTTGAAAATTTAGAGAAAATTCAAAAAATTAGGGAAAATTAGAGAAAATATCTTAAATTAAAAAAAAATTGAAGCGTCTTCTCCCTGATGATGGGTCCAGTTTAAGAATCAAAATTTTAGAATTCAAAACAAATAATAAATATCTTCCCTAAATCATTTCCATGACTCTTATTTGTGAAATGAATATGAAATATTTAATTTAGGGAAAATTCAACAAATTTGAGAAAAAAATTAAAATTAGGGGAGTTTAGAACAAAATTAAAAAAAATTAAATTAGCAAAAAAAATTGAAATTTAGGAAAAAATCAACAATTTTAGAGAAAATTAAAAAAATTATGTAAATTTAAGGAAAAATCATTTCAACCACACTAGCACGTATATATACACGAGTGTCACTATTTTGTAAAAGATTAGTGGTATATGATTAAATAATTGGGCACCACCACTTTCTCAACCCTTTGCTCTTTTTCACCATTATCTACTCATTTAGTTCCTCAAATCGTAAATTTATTTTACTAATAAATAGTAACCTGTCAAGTTGTGTGCTAAAAATCTTGGCTCTATTCAATTGTTTCCTACTTTAAAAAATAAAAAAATAAAATTTTGACATTAGGTGCTTAAAAAAATGAAGACCAAGCAAAAATTTAAGTGTGATTTTAAAATGAAAAATGGAAAACTAGGAACTCCTAATTTTTATGAGGATTCCATAAATGTAATTAGCTATTAAAAAATTCATCCATTTATATGGGATATTAAGGTTTTATGAAAATTATAATTTTTTGATAGTAAACTAAGAAAAACTATATATGAATATTATGGTACAATGTTTCAAATTTCTCTACAAGTTCCATCATCAAGGAAATAATTGAAACCAATACTTATCCAAAAATAAAAATAAAATTATTCATAAATGATGTTGTAATTTAAATAATAATGTTACCCTAATTTTCTAATTTCACTCAAACTATGAAGAGTTAAGAGGTGTCATTTTTAGCACATGGTCTTTTCATGAACATATTTTAATAGTTATGACATATATATCACAAAACTTTTAATAAAGTGAATACTTTATATTTTTATTTTTAAACTCTAGATTTTAAAACATCTTACTTTATGACACTGTAAGACATTAAATACGATCCCCATATACAACTTGGATAGATTTTCAATCCTTTAGATCTAGTACCATGTTATAGAGAATAGGTTACTTTATTTCTTCAAAATCAATTAACTCCACAAAATAATGTATGAAATATATCGACATTAAGTAAGAGAGATAAGATAACACAAGATATGAATTATATTCATAATGTAGTAAATTATCACTATGCTACAGACTCCTAAGATCCCAAATAGAATGTTTTGTGGAAAATAATAAAATTAGAGATCATGATGTCTTATTTATAATCAATCAAAGTTGAATGGTTATAGTTTATGCCAACCTCATAATATACAAAAAGGTAGGGCACGATGATTCTTACATATCAAGGTAGGCCTAAATAAACCTAACCTATATGATACTTCAAACTTGTACAAAGTTGAACCTAATAAGAAATAATCTTAATAATATACACCATCATTTGAGGTATTATGGTCTAAACATGAATCTTAAATCTAAACATCTTAAGGTACACTCACAACCATTGACTCAAATATAGTAATTGAAGGGATTATATATGTAAATTCATGTTTTCTTAGTAGTTTATGATTGAGTGTATGCATTTAACATTTAAATTTAAAGAGGAAAGCTTGAAATTTTCAAAGATAAATTAAAGTATGTAGTACAAACTTATTTATTTATATGAGATTCTCTAGTTATTGAAGTTATGATGTGTTACCAAGGTTAAAGAAAATAAAGGTTACAAGTGCTAAATTATGTTAGATTCAGTTTTGAGAATTCATTACACTTGGTAGGTGATGAATGTATTACACTTTTATAAGTGATTTAAATAAATAAGAATTTAATAAAATGAAAAATAATATAAGTGATTTGTCTAGGGAAACATCAAGTTTAATGTTAGAATTGGCCAAAATTTAAAATAAAGAAATTGGATTAGAAGTTTAAATAAGGGTCAGGGAATAAGATTTTGAAGGATTTAGAAAATAGTTGGAAGAAACTATTAAATAACAATACAATAATTCCAAATCAACATTGAAGTTGATTATTTTTAAGGAGTTAGGCAAATACATTAAAAGTGTATCAGCATCCCCTCATATACTTGACTATTTGGAGTTTCACCTTCACCAAACTATACTACTAATCCTATACCTATCCCATTATTTATATTGGTGTATCAAATATTTCTACATCACAAACCTGGACTACTTCTATACTTCCTACCATGATAAAAGGAATTGTCAAAGATGAAAACTTAGTTTAAAAAGTGGAAATGTGAAGAATAATTATATGTAGTAAATAAATGATGAATAAAAATGTGATAATGGAAAAGATATCTAGTAGTATTATTTGTGATGATGACTTTGAAAGCTTACCTATTTTTGGTATTTATTAAAAAAAATGTTTTACAATCATAAAATATACCCATGTATCTAAATATATATAGGTTATTATAAAAACAAGTTACATAATTAAGACAATTTATTACACATTTTGCATCATTTCAGCATTTATATACATAATATGCAATACATTTTCAATTACCTATGAATTAGAACATACATTAAGAGTTCAAAGAACTAGAATTTTATCTAATAAGGAATGTTATGCTAGTTTAAGGGGATCTACCATTAGTATAGAGGAATTTATTGTCAATAGGTAGGGACTTGTTGTGAATGGGAAGGGACTTGTTGTGAATGGGAAGATATTTGTTGTTAATTTTAAGAAATTTTTTGTTGATAGGTATAGACTTGTTGTGAATGGGAAGGGATTCATTATTGGTTTGGAGGAATTTAATGAAGCGGACCAAAAGAATGGATTTTTTTTTGTGTATTGAAAGAAAGGATTTATTAGGAATCATAAGGGGCTTGTTTCTAACTAGAAGGGACTTGTTGGTTTAAAGGGAATTATTTAGAATTGGAAGGGAATTATTGTGGATTAGAAGGGACCTGATGTGGATTAGGGAATATTTATTTTGGATTGTTTATATCTTTTTAAAATAAATCCACAAGAGGTGTTTGTTGAATATTGGTTAATGGATCATGTTGTTGTTGTTTAGGTATTGTTTTTTTTATCCATAGATGGGGGATTGTTAGTTGAAGAAATAACTCGAGAGGAAGATAAAGTATCTATAAACTTACTAGTTTGATGTAATTGGGAAGTGATGACTTGACTGGGCTAGGATGGGTCTACAAATTGCCCTTTCCCTTTACTAGATGATTTCAAGTTTGGACTAGTGCTTTGTAAAAGAGCTCAATCCTAACTAGAAGTTGCCTCTAGGTTACTTCCTCTATTCAAACAAGGTTATGTAATTTATATACAAGATACCCAGGTGAGAATTTGGAACCATACACTAACACTCTTAAAAGAGCTTTCTATTTGTTATCAAAAAGGTTATCTTTAAACTAGATTCGACTGGATTCTATCATAGGTGGTACATTATCATACTTAGGTTGGTGTACCTCCATGTCACCTAGATTTTCAAGATTTTAATTATACCCAAGTGGGTTACAAGACCAATCTCCATCAAGAGAGGGGTTGTATTAAGCCCCACTTCTTGTGTACTTATGCATATTTGAATTGATAGTACTTATTTTGAACCAAGATATGATGCTTGAATTGATTTGATTTAAATGCATTTGAAATGCTAAGTTCTTTTCAATTCAATGTGGAGTTAAATTTTGGATTTGGAAAGTTTATTTGAGTTAATTTGTATCTTGGTGTGATTTTGAATGCCTTTTGGTCAAAGTGGAAAGTTTGGTTGGATTTGTCAATGTAAATACTGAAGTTAAGGAAGAATGCTCAATTCAAGTTATTTTTAAAGTTGTGTAAAGTTGTAATATCCAAGGTATATTATAAATGGATGTGTCTCCAAAGTATGTTTTGAACACTTGGATGTTTTGATCTTAAGACTTTGAAAATTTAGGATTTGACTTGATTTCTAATTTTGATTCAAATATTGAATTTTAAAGTTGACCTTTCAAAGTTTGATTTGTTTTTATTTTAGTTTGACTTGAAAAAGTGTGACTTAATTTGACCTTTGACTTTGATTTTATTTGACTTGAGTTGACCTTTGAATTATGTAAAGTTTGACTTTGATTTTAAACCTGTAAAGTTTGACTTTGAACTTTAAAAGTTTGGATTTAACATTTGAATTTGATATTTCACTTTTAATGTTTTATTTTAACTTTAACTTTGAACTTGGAAAGTTAGACTTATGAAATTTGACTTGAATTTATAATTTTAACTGGTTTTTTTGTTGACTTTGGAAGAGTTGAATTTATTTGACTTGATTTGAAGAAGTTTGACTAATTTTGAAAGTTTGACTAATTCATAAAGTTGACTTGAAATAGGAAGTCAAAATAGACCTAAAATGGAGAATTTATTTGGAATTAGATTTAAGTCAAAATAAACTTGATTTCAATTTGGTATCAAATAGACAACATAATGGTACAAGATGGATAGGGAGAGGTTTCAATTAGACAACATGATGTCATGGTGGGATAAAAAATAACTTGGAAATTGGGCAGATTAACACCTTATTGTGTAAGTTGGCTATGGGATGTGACAAAGTTTTGGACAAAGGACAATTTTGACTTGTTTGAGATGTAAGGTATAACATATAATATGAGGTATTTGACAACAAACAAACAAGACACACATAAGAGAAAACCCTAACTTAATGTTAAAATAGTTGTACAACATGACCACCAAACCATCGAACTACTCATGCAAAGTGGTGAATAGGTTGGTCTCCCAAACCCCACTAAACATCCATATGTGATGTGTAATCTTGGGGAATGTTGTGTTCCTACACTAGGTGTTTTTTACAGTTGAAAGGTCTTAATCTAGGTTTAAACAAGGATTTCTAGTGCATCCTCTTTATATCTCATAGTATGTGGGGGCCCAAACCCATGGAAGAAGAACAATAACATGCTTCATGAGATTATTTCATCCCTTCATTTCCAATCCAACTGTAAGATCTCAATGGAGTGTCACCATAAATTAAACCTTGATAATGATGTCTAATAGCTTAACATCAAAGATAAACCCTCTGCTTTCATGAATTGTGATTAAAACACATAATTTCTTAGATCTTATGATATTTACTCTCAATTTATATCTTCTACTAAAACATAGGGTTGATACATATGCTACGAGATGAAATCCAGGTTGCCACACCCTAAGGATTCACATATGGAGATGAAATCCAACTTGAACAACCAAAATAAAAATGAAGATTCATTATTTCTAATACTCTTTGTCTCAAATTTGGGAAAGAGAAGAGCATATGTAACATTTATTTTAGGAAGTCAAAAGTAACTTATGTGTTTTTGGTCACCCAAGGTCCTATGATGGGGCAAGGGGAGAGCATGTGTATGTCAAGCCACTTATAAACACACAACAAAAACTCAAGAAAATGAAAACACAAGTATGTTTTATAACACTAAATTGAAATGTTGGTTCTTTTTATGTACACCAAAGTGAAATGTGTTTTTTTGTATAATAACCACTTCTTTAACCTATGAAAACTACAACAAACATGTCAATGTTTTGATTTGTGGCCTTTGAAAAACAAAAAAATTTAAATATTGCTTTTTTAAGTCTCAAAAAAAAAAGGCACATGGTTATTCCACTATTTAGTAGGGAAAATCCACTAATTATCAGGTCAATATCATCAATTTGTAGACACATAAACATAAAGAAATATAAAATGGTGATTCTACCATTAGGGTTAGTGAATCCACAGATATGTAGTACAATATCATTGTTTCCAAATATTTTTTATATATCTATGAAAAGACAAATAGAATAAAAATTGAAATAATTTTTCTATATATAATAAAGATTCTGATGATATCAAAGGCAATCTTGTCGAAACAAAAAAAATAAAAAAAATACAAAGCTGAAAGTAAAGTTTTTGTTACTCATACATTTTCATCAATATGTAGGTCACTTTCACTTATTCACATGCCAATTCCACCATTATTATAGTAAATCAAGATGTTTTTGTAAAACCATAGTCTGTAAGAAACTTGATAGTAAATTTTCCATTTATCATTGCAATTCTATCTATTTTGAAGATAATTCTTCTGTTTCCTAAAAACATGAAAAAATAGACATAGAGAAATATCGCCAATTAGAAAGGAGATCCAACCATTTCCAAAAATTATTTCACTATTTTATGTAAACACAAACAAACAAAGTAAAAGTATCCCATCAAAGTGTAGCATGATATCACCATTATCTAGAAATGATTTCGTCGATAGAGCATTTTTGCCACTAACCTGAGAATGGAAATTTAAGACAATTTGAAGAAAAATAGGTTAAATTAAGTTCAATATTGAGCTAATTTATAAATTATATGGATAATATGATGTTTCAAACTAGAATGTGGGGTGTTAGTCCCACCAGGCATGCCATATGTGATCACATGATTACAAAGGCATTAGTATGTTAGTATGAAGTTAATTAAAAAAATTGTACAATATAAGGCCTAAGCACATGTCCTCATATTAGGAAAGGTCACAAAATATTTAAAAAAACTAAATTGATGACAAATAAATATAATTATAACTTCTCTTTTGTATTAATCATCCTTGTTATAATTCAAGTGTGGACAAGCCTAGATATAGTGCTCAAGATCTTTGTCATTTATCAATCCAATGACATCTCCCCTTGCACTATAAGTGACTGGATGATAAATTAAAAAGTTTGTTGATGTTTTTCTTGAAGTTTTTACATCATTAGTTTAACACAAAAATATTTTTTGGGTGAGAGGAGTGACTCTCAATTTATATCCTTTTTTGAATATGAGTCGTCCATCTTAGATCGAGATGAAGAGTGGAGAATGAGTCCTCAAAGGGGAGTTGATAATTTAATGTTAGGGGATAGAGTGTGTAATAGAAAGGATGGAGTGTGTAAGAGGTATGTAAGATCATTTCATAGACCTTGCTTACACACTATCTAATTCTCATTCAGTTTTCCTTGGAAAGTGGGTGATTTTATCAAATTTTAATTGGCAAGTTGTTGTGTGATGAGGAAATTATAAATTATTTTATTTTTAAATGTTAATGATGTGCATTCCATGTAACCTAAAATTTAGGGGATGTTTAATTATCCTAATCACATAGTTATCTAATCAAGTTGATTTGTGATGTTGTGGTCTCATTTACAATATTTGATTTGCTTTATTTAATATGTCTAGTGAGACCTTTGCAAGAAGGGGACCAATTTTGAGATGTTGATGACATATTAAATGATCCAATATTGTGTATTTTCCTGATCAAGGACACACTAATGTGTTTTATAATGTGCATGTAAATTTTACAAATGAATTTGGGTTATTTTAATGATTTATGGTTTGATTTGTGTGTTGTAAAAAATTATTTTGATTATAATTTTGACATAGAAGTGAAAAAAATGAAGTGTTTACAGAAAATAAAAGGGATGATATTTTCCACAATGTTGAATGGATTGACAAATCATGGAGTTAGTTTGGACGTGTTGCTAAAACTTATCAAATTTTTTTGATGTCTCACTCTCAAAATACCTTCTCTAATACTTCAAACTTTCTTGGTGATCTCTTAGGATCAACATATTTTTTTCTATCAGATGTAGTTTTTAGACTTTGGCAAATCAAAGCCATTTATTTGTCATACTCTTGAAAAGTTTAAATATGTTAAACCACCAAAATTTTCAAATAATCCCAACCAAGGGTCATTCTACACTTTCACCCATATAAATATTTGAAAGGTGTCATTTTAATAACAAAATGATAATTAATATTATATGTAAATTAAACCAAATTGAGGTAATCCTCCAATTTATACCACTATTCCATCACATATCTTCCACTAATGAGTTTGGCCTTTCAGTTTGTCCATCCATTTCTGGATGATAAGCTGAACTAAAGTTTAACTTTCTCCCAAATGTAGAAATCAAAGTATACCAGAACCTTGAAGTGAATAAATTATCTTTATTTGAGATAATCACTTCTAGAATGTCATGGAGACAAAAAATCATCTTCACAAACTTTTTATCAAGAGTGGGGGCATCACCGATAATATTTCCTATATTAAAGTGAGTAATCTTTGTTAACTTATCAATCATAACTATAATTGTATCATGTCAGCCTTGAGACTTAGGCAATCCTGAAATAAATTACATTAAAATTATTGCCCACTTTCTTTCCAAAACATCATGAGGACACAACATACCACATGGATGGAAATGTTTCACCTTAATGCACTAACATTACAAAAAAAATGTTATGAAATTAGCCACATATTTATTAACCCATGCAATAAATAAAACCTTCTCGGTTCATGTGTCATTGTAGTGACACTTGAATGAGCAAAAAGTGGTGCAATATGTACTTCTTCTAGCACTTATTCCCTTAGATTCACTGAATTAGGAACATAAAATTTTCCTTGGTACTTTAGAAGTCCATTTACGTCCAAGGAATAGTGAGAAACAAATCTAACCATTATTTGATTGGCTAATTCATCACAATTTTTGATACATTCAGGGTATGTTAGTTTCTAATTTAAAATACAATTTTTAAAGTTTGACCTTAAAAACAATTGCAGTAAGATAAGTTCTTCTACTAAGAGCATCAACTACTCTATTTTCCTTGCCTTTAACATAAGGAATATCAATATCAAAATTTATGATAAACTCTAATCATCTATGCTACCTTGCATTTAATTCATCTTGTGTAAAAAAATTTACCACGCTATGATGGTTAGACTTTACCTTGAAGTATTTCCAAAGCAAAAAGTGTTTCCATTGGTTGAGTGTGTGAATCACAACTCTTATTTCAAGATCATGAGTTAGGTAATTATACTCATGATTTTTTATCTTTCAGGATTCATAGGCTACCACTTTTTCATCTTAGATTAAAAAAACCCTAATGCCCACTTTAAAAGCATGAGCCCAGATTTTGAAGTTTCCATTAGGATCTAGAATAACAAGGATATGAGTAGAAGTTAACAACTTTTTTAGATTTTGGAAGGTTAACTCACATTAAGAAGTCTACTTAGATTTATTTTCCTTCTTTTGTTAAAAATTAATAATGATAGAAACTCTTCAAAAGTTCTCCACAAACATTTGGTAATGTTAGAAATATTGTCATTGATGTCAAAGGTCTAGTATTATTGGTGATAAAGGCCCCATTGCATTTAATGTTGTTTATCTTGGCTAATATGAGTTAATATTTATTTAATATTAACGAATATATTTTTGATTTCATATGAGACAAAAGAAGGGCCCATGGAGAAGTCAAAGAGCCACGTGGTGAAGACAAAAGAGTAAGGGCACAATTTCTCATGAAGGGATACTTTGAGGAATATGAAAAGTCACCAAAGATAAGGACAAAAGTGGGAAGGACATTTTTGGTCATGAAGGGTCACCACATGACTTTTCAAAGGCTTGAATATGAAGGGTCATCTAAGATTGGTGCCATTTTCCATGAGGATTGAAGGGTCACAAAGGGGGAAGGCCAAAGGTCATTTGGAAAGCTATAAATAAAGGCTTGAGAATCCATTTGTAAATATAAAATAAAGAGGTTGATTTGATATTGTATTATTTAGCTTAGAAGAACAATTGTGAGAGTTAAATATGATTTGTATTTGTTATATCTAGCTTAGAAGAGCAAAGGTGAGAGAGAGAGGAAAGAGATGTTGTATTGAACTATCATTTGTTGATATAGCAACATTGAGAGATAGGTGTGTGGTATACACAAGGGGTTGGTGCTCATGTGGGTTGGTGCTCACGAATAATAGCTGAGTTGGTGCTTGGTAAAGGGGTATGGTTCTCTTACAAGTTTGGCTTGCGAATATTGTTTGGGTTGGTGCTCATTCATATACTTGAGATTTTTCTCTATGGTTTTTCCCACATTGGGTTTCCACGTTATATCTAGTGTCTCTCTCTTTCTGGTGTGATGTTTATTATTTGAGTTTTATTGCATATCTTGAATGTTTGATTAAGTGAATTTGATTAAGGGAAAGTTTTATAAGATATATGATATACTGATTCACCCCCCCTCTTAGTATATTTCATGCTTAACAATTGGTATCAGAGCAGGTTCCTTTTTGAAAAAAATTTACAACTTGAAGGTAGATTAGGAAAGCACAAGATGGCCATACATAAAGGTACCTCTACAAGCAAAATAATAGTTGATCAAGAAGAAGAAGAGGATGAAGCCAAAGTGAATATGGAAGGAGAACTCATGTGTGCCTTAGAAGAGTTAAAAATTGTTGAAAAGAAAAATCGAAGATTGAAGCATCAAATCGAGAAAAATGGAAAGGAGTCAAAGGAGATAATTGAAGATCTACAAGTGCACTTTGAAGAAGCCAAGAAAAATGAAGAAGATCTAACAACACAGTTGGAAATATCAAAAAAATAATGTGAAAGGTATGTTACTGAAATTGCCTCTTTAAAAGAAGAGATTGAGAAAGTAGTCAATAATAAAATAGGCAATGATTCAAAATTTGAGAATAGCACTAATATGTTGAATAAGATATTAGATAGCCAAAAGGCAATATCAGATAAGACAAGTATCAATTTTGAAAAGAAGAAGAGCTATGTTGAAGCTCTTACAAATAAAGAAACAAGAAGGGAAGGAGTGAATAATACAGAGGACAAAGAAGGTTGGAAGGAACAAAGCTATAAAAGGCAATCAGGTCAAAGATTCACAAGCAGGTCCTATTTTTATGGGTACTATTTTTATTGTAATGGATATGGTCATAAGAAATTAGAATGTAGAAAAAGAGGTAACAATCTCAAAAATAAGGAAAAGGAAGGTCATGTAGAGTCAAGCAAAAGCTATAACTCTTTTGCTCCTCTATCAAGCTTTGATGAAGAGACCATAATTTGTTACAAGTGTAACAACTTTAGACACATAGCTCAGAATTGTAGAAGCGTGTTTGAGTCAGTCAAGAAGGACCAGAGTTTCAGGGCTCTATTCATCAAGAAAAAGGTTTAGACATGGCAGAAGAAATAATCTGAAGGTTCTATGTTGGTCCAAATAGCTTTGCATGCAAGAAATGAAGAAAAGCCATGGTTTATTGATAGCAGATGTTTGAGGCACATGACAAGAGACAAGATAAAGTTCGTAACCTTAAAGAAGATCAATGGTGGCACAGTGAAATTTGGGGACAATACTACTGCCAGAATTGCTAGAAAAGGTACACTAAGTTTAGATAATGGTAGAACTAAAACTAAAAACATTTTATATGTAGAAGGTCTTAAGCATAATATTTTGAGTGTAATTCAAATGTGTGATTAGGGGCACACACTAAAGTTTTATACAGAAGGTTATGAAATTAGAAGAAAAGATTCAGATGTATTGATTGCAGATGCTCAGAGAATAGGAAATAACTTATATATGCTATCAGACATCAAAGGTCAAAAATGTTGTTTGAGTTAGATTGAAGAAATTTGGCTATGGCACAGGAGAATGGGGCACATAAATTTTGAAAATCTTGTCAAACTTTGCAAAAAGCAAGCAGTCAGGAATCTTCCAAAGATCACAAAGCCATCTAACACGCTTTGTGGACCTTGTCAGCATGGGAAGCAGGCTAGAAGGTAGTTCAAAACAAAAGAGTACTCGACCACTCAGATGCTAGAGCTTGTTCACACTGATCTATGTGGACCTATGAGGACTCAAAGTACTAAAGGTGATAAATATTTCATGTTGATTATTGATGATTTTTCACGTATGACTTGGATAATGTTTTTAAAGAAAAAATCAAAAGCTTTTAGACAGTTCAAAGCATTCAAAGCATTAGTTGAGAATGAAACTAATCTGAAGATTAAGTGTCTAAGATCAGATCAAGGAGGAGAATTCATGTCAGATCAATTTATTGAGTTTTGTGAAGATCATGGAATAAAGAGACAGTATTCAGTACCCAAAACTCCATAACAAAATGGAGTAGTTGAACAGAAAAATAGAACAGTTCAGGAGATGGTGAGGACAATGCTAAATGAATCCAAGATAGAAAATAAATATTGGAGAGAGGTGGTTGGTACAACAGTGCATATTTAGAAAAGAGATTTATTAAGAGTCAACACTGACAAGACTCCTTATGAGCTATGGAAAGACAAACCAGCGACAGTTGATTATTTTAGAGTTTTTGGTAGCAAATGCTTCATAAAGAGAACCAATGAAAAACTTGGTAAGTTTGAATCCAGAGCAGATGAAGGTATATTTCTTATTTATTCTTGCAAAAGTAAAGCTTATAAATGTTATAACAAAAAAACCAAGAAAATTGTTGAAAGTGCAAGTGTCAAGATAGAAGAAGATGGAACACAAAAGATCAGTGATCCAATAGACATTCTTGAAATCATTGAAGAGGACGGCTTTTAAGAATCAGATGAAGATGAGGAAAAGGAGAAGGAAAAAAATGGCACCAAGACTCCATCCAAATATATTCAAAAAAATCATAACGAAAGTGACATCATTGGGGATATAAAAGAATGAATTCACACTAGAAGAATGATGGTAAGTGAATCTAAACAAGTTAATTTCTCTTTGTTATCTAAAATTCAGCCTAAATTTTTTTTAGAAGCTAGACATGATGAGCATTGGGTTAAGGCTATGGATGAAGAATTAGATCAGATAGAAAAGAATGATACTTGGGAATTAGTGCCTAGACCAAAAGTTCACAATGTGATAGGAACAAAACAGGTTTATAGAAATAAGTTGAATGAAAATGGAGAAGTAACCAGAAATAAAGCAAGATTAGTATGTAAAGGATATGCTTAAATTGAGGGAATGGATTTTGAATAAACTTTTACACCAGTAGCAAGGTTAGAGGCTATTAGAATGTTTCTTGCATATGCAGTATTTAAAAATTTCAAAGTATTTTAGATGAATGTCAAATCTACCTTCCTAAATGGGAATCTTGAAGAAGAAGTCTACATTGAGCAGCCTGAGGGTTTTATTCTCTTGAATATTAGTAATCATGTATGCAGATTGAAGAAAGCATTGTATGGATTAAAACAAGCTCCTAGAGCTTGGTATGCAAGACTTGATAAGTACCTGCAAGATCAAGGATTCAAGAGAGGATTTGCTGATAGTAATCTTTACATCAAAATAGAAGGTGAGCATCAATTGATTGTTGTGATATATGTTGATGATATCATTTTTGGAGGAAATATTGAAAAGATGACAAAAGAATTTTCTAATAGAATGCAAAAAGAATTTGAGATGTCTATGCTTGGAGAATTATCATTCTTCCTAGGATTACAAATATTTCAATCAAATAAAGGAATTTTTATATCTCAAAGTAAATATGCCAAGGAAATGTTGAAGAAATTTGGTTTTAAAGATTGTGTACCAGTTGGCACACCTATGTGTACAAGAAATAAGGTGAGCAAGGATGAAGATTCACCTGTTACAAATCAATCTTTGTATAGATCTATGATTGGTATTCTTTTATATTTGACAGCATTGAGACCAGACATCATGCATGCAGTAGGTATGGTTGCAAGATATCAGTTATCTCCAAGAGATAGACATGTTCAGTTGGTGAAAATAATATTTAGATATATCAAAGGGACATTGGATTATGGATTATGGTATCTCATAGGTAAAGATTTCACTTTAGTTGCTTATATAGATTCAGATTGGGTAGGGTGCTTAGATGACAGAAAGAGTACAAGTGGAGGAGCTTTCTTCTTTGGTGATCGCTTAGTATCATGGCTAAGTAAGAAGCAAGACTCAGTATCACTTTCTATAGCTGAAGTAGAATATATTGCAGCAATATTGTGTTGTACTCAAGTGCTTTGGATGAAGCAAACTTTGGAATATATCAAGGTAAAGTATGATGAACCTATTTCCATTTTTTGTGATAACACAAGTGATATAAATATTATGAAAAATCTAGTAATGCATTCAAGAACAGAACATATTCCCATTAGATATCACTTCTTGAGAGAGCAGGTTGCAGATCAACAAGTTAAGTTGGAGTATATTAGTACTACAGAGCAGATTGTAGATATTTTCACGAAGGCACTACCAAAATACACATTTGAGTATCTACGAGAGAAGCTAGGAGTAATTTCCTTTACTTCCTACCATTGATGTTCAGCATCAAGTGAGGGGGAGCTAAGTGTTAGCTCTAGGTAGGCCCTTTGCCATTGATGTCAAAGGGGGAGAATAACAGGTACAAGAACAGGTGCAAAAAACAAGTACAAGGAATGGGTACATGTTGCTACAATAAGGGGGAGTTACTATATGTTTTCAGATGACAGTATGTGTAGGTAACAGGATGTGGCAATTTCAATATTGAGGTTGCCATCAATGGCAAAGGGGGAGATTGTTGGAAATATTGTCATTGATGCCAAAGGTCTAGTATTATTGGCGATAAAGGCCCCATTGCATTTAATGTTGTTTATCTTGGCTAATATGAGTTAATATTTATTTAATATTAACGAATATATTTTTGGTTGCATATGAGACAAAAGAAGGGCCCATGGATAAGTCAAAGAGCCATGGGGTGAAGACAAAAGAGTAAGGGCACAATTTCTCATGAAGGGACACTTTGAGGAATACAAAAAGTCACCAAAGATAAGGACAAAAGTGGGAAGGATGTTTTTGGTCATGAAGGGTCACCACATGACTTTTCAAAGGCTTGAATATGAAGGGTCATCTAAGATTGGTGCCATTTTCCATGAGGATTGAAGGGTCACAAAGGGGGAAGGCCAAAGGTCATTTGGAAAGCTATAAATAAAGGTTTGAGAAGCCATTTGTAAATATGAAAGAAAGAGGTTGATTTGATATTGTATTATCTAGCTTAGAAGACAATTGTGAGAGTTGAATATGATTTGTATTTGTTATATCTAGCTTAGAAGAGCAAAGGTGAGAGAGAGGAAAGAGATGGTGTATTGAACTATCATTTGTTGATATAGCAACATTGAGAGATAGGTGTGTGGTATATACAAGGGGTTGGTGCTCATGTGGGTTGGTGCTCACGAATGATAGCTGGGTTGGTGCTTGACAAAGGGGTATGGTGCTCCTATGGGTTGGTGCTCATGAATAGTAGCTGGGTTGGTGCTCAAAAAAGGGGTATGATTATCCTACAAGTTTGGCTTGCGAATATTGTTTGGGTTGGTGCTCATTCATATACTTGAGATTGTTCTCTGTGGTTTTTCCCACATTGGGTTTCCATGTTATATCTAGTGTCTCTCTCTTTCTGGTGTGATGTTTATTGTTTGAGTTTTATTTCATATCTTGAATGTTTGATTAAGTGAATTTGATTAAGGGAAAGTTTTATAAGATATATGATATATTGATTCACCCCCCCTCTCAGTATATTTTGTGCTTAACAGGTAATAACCAACCAATCCCATGAAGTTACACACTTCATGCACATTTTTAAGAGTAGGCCACTCATTAATACTTTTAATCTTTACAGGGTCTACTACAAGACCTTCCTTTAAAATAACTTTCCATAAGTAATTAATACGACTTTGGTAGAAAGAACATTTAGAATATTTAACAAATAATTTATGTTGCATTAGTCTTTGTAAGACCAAACACAAGTGTTACTCATGTTCTATCTCATTTTTAGATTAAACCAAGATATCATCTAAAAATACTAGCACAAATTGATCTAATAAATCTATGAATACATTATTTACTAAATTCATAGAAGTAATAGGTGCATTTGTTAAACTAAAAGGCATAACAATAAACTCATAATGGCCATACCTTATTTTAAAAGTTGTCTTATTCACATATTCATATTTAATATAGAGTTGGTGATATCCCAATCAAATATATATCTTGGAAAACACAATTACACCTTTTATTTGATTTAATAGATCATCAATTATAGGAATGGGATACTTATTATTGATAGTGACTTTGTTCGACATTTAGTAATTAATGTGAAATATTAAGGGTGAAATATTTCTTCTTGACGATGAAAATTGTAGCTCCCTAAGGTGATACATTTGGCATAACCAAACCCTTTTCTAATAGCTCTTATAGTTGCACTTTGAGCTCCTATATACCTTCCACATTCATCTTATATGGAGCCTTGGATGTAGGTGTAGATCTTGGTATTATATCAATGGAAAAATCAAACTCTCTTCTAGGAGGTGAACCTAAAATTTCATTGAGGATTACATCCTCAAATTCTCTTACGACATGATAGTCTTGCAAATCAAGTTTTCTTTCCTTAGAAAGTTCATTTAGTTGTATAAAATGAAGTATAATCTATTTCTTATTGCTATTTTCAGATGCAAGGTTTAAAGAATATTTTTTATCTATGGGTCTCATGACATCTTGGATGTCCACAAGGTTGTCAACATAACCAAGGCATTTTACTCTTTTTATAAAATATTAAAGCTTTATTTGATGTTATTATAACTAGTCCATACCTAAATTTAGGTCATAAGACCCTAACATTGTGAAAAATAGGTTTACTTGAGTCTTAAAAACTCTAAGATACAGTTTAGTTTGCACTAAGCATTCTAAAACAATCACTCTTTCCCTTATGCCAAACTCTACCTCCCATCCTTTTCTTAATAAATAGGGTATATTTTTGCATTTAAAAGAAATTTTAGATGAAATAAAATTATGAGTTGAACATGAGTCAATTAAAATAGCCAATGAAAAACCAAAAATTATACCTTTAATCTCTATTAGAGTAGACTACAGGTTTGTATTTTTATTATTAACAATAGCATACACATAGTGATTTTCTCATTGATTTCCTTGTAGATGAGTATAATCATTCTACTAATGATTATCGCCACATTACCAACATTCCATAATAGTTTGTGGGGGAAAAGGTATCATATTGGTTCTAGTGACTAGGGCATGAAAGTTGCTTTGTTGTTGATGGTGGTTCCCATTATTTTACTTTAAATCTTTTTAAGGTTTGGGACCTCCATTTGCATTCTATGATTTTTTAGACTTGCTATTTTTTTCACAAAGCCTTTATTCTAATCAAATTTATTAAAGTTCTTATTTATCGAGGAATATTTTCCTTAGGCTTAGATAGTAGATTATATTTTTAGTATTCTTACCTTGCCTTTTGGTAAGACTTTTCTTTCTCCTCTACACGATGTGTAGATTTAATTGTTGCATCTAGGGTGAGAAGGTTTGTCATGTTCACATCATGCATACACACCTCATTTAAGCCTAACTTAAATTTAGTTCCTTTAGTTTCTTTATCATGCATGTAATTTACATAACAAATGAGGTTGAGAAACTTGTTCTCATACGCTAGAATAGTCATAGTTCATTGATTCATTAGCTAGAACTTTGTAACCTTTTGTTTCTTGAAGTTTTAGTTCAAGTATCTCTTCCTGAATTGCCTATCAAAAGTCTCCCAGGAAAGATGCATTGGGTTATAACCATTGAGAGCACACAAATGGTTCAACCACAATACAACATCACCTACCAATTGGTATACTCCTATATGGGCCTTTATATTTGATCCCATATTATGTATGGTAAATTTTTACAAATTCACCAGCTTTGCCTCAATGAAATATATGGATTTCCCACTAAAAAAATGTAGGATGTAGGAATTTATTTAGCAATATAATGATGGGATCCACAACATCATGTTGTCTTAGATTTTCATTCATTTTTTCATCCACTTGTACCTCCTCCTACTCACCCTCTTGTACCTCTTCTTGCTCACCTCCTCCTTTTTGCAAGTTTTACAAATTAGCTTGCCTTTGGTTGTGTGCTTCCATTTGGACTTGGATGTTATGAATCACACCCAAAGTGTCATTTAGGATAAAATTATGCCTAAAAATATCATTGTTGGCATTATCTCTAACATTTTTGTTGACATTATTATTTCCAGCATCATTTCCAACATGGACATCGATGTTAGGGTTGTCAAAAATATTATTGTCAGTATTTATATTACGTATATTGGTTTGTGTCCTCACCATCATAATAAACATCAAAACATGTTTATCCCATTTATTTCCTTTAGTTCCCTAGAGTACAAATAGGCTCTAATATCATTGTCACAACCCAAAAACCAACCCACAAAATTTTGGGCATTTAGGGTTATGGTTCTCATCTTCCAACATCAATCATTGTACATTTATCTCGAATACCAAAAACTTCAATAAAGGTCATGTATGTGATTTATCTCACCTTTTGATGGTACCCATAGGCATAGTTTACCAGGATTACATGGTTAAGTTATGGACACAAACTTCCAATAATAACCTCAATTGGTTATAAATTGGCATGATTTTCCTTAATTAAGTCCCCCTTCAATCAATTGTGTGGTTAGTCTAACTAGGGATATAATTAGGGTAAATTAACCCCCATCAACCTAATTACAACTACTTAAATTAATTTTGGACTCAATTTTACCTAATTGATTATCCCATTATCTTAATCACTCGATCAGTTTAATTAATCCCTAAAACCTAATTTTGACCACATAATGTGATTTGGAGCTCAATTAATCCCCAATTTAGTCCCTAATTGAACCATTTACTTAATTAGTTCAATGAGGGATGCAGTTTGGAATGCTTGAGTACCATCAACATAGTTGTGACCATGTAATGTGATTTGAGGCTCAAGTTTCCTCAACTAGGTCCTTGATTGAACTAAATACTCATTTGGTTCAATGAGGGATAAAATTTGGAAAATTGAGCCATGTGAACCTAATTACGAGTATGTCAATGTTAAATGCAAATTATATATCAATATTTGAGAAACCTATATTATATTTTTCACATACAACATTGATTAGTGAATCTATTGTGTTCTATGTAAATTTCTAGTTTATTGTCATCATGTGGCCTCAATCTAACTACATCATTATATTATGCTTGAAAAAATATTTTTCAATAAAAAATGAGCTCAAATTTCCATTGTATGCCCAAAATATTAATATTTGTTGATTGTCTTCTCAAAATAGAATACAAACCTAATGTCACTACTCACTGATGACATTGGCAACATCACCATAAGCCTTAACCTTACCAAAACCATGTGTGATATGGGATAATGTTCCCAACATCACTTATAATATCCTAAATGACACTAAGTAAATAAAAATAAAAAAATTGTTACATGGGTTATAAACTAAACATTCTTCTTCTTTTTTTCATTCCAATCATTTTATATCAGGTTGTTGGGTAGGGAATGTTACCCGAAGTTTCTAATTTGGGGATTTTTTGGGGTAGGGAATGTCAATTTGAGTGTTGGATTTGGGAATTTTGTGGGGTAAAGATTATGAGTGTGAGTGTTTGATTTGAGGAATTTTAAAGGAAGGGTTGGTGAGTGTTTAATTAGATTTTCTTTTTGTGAGTGGAGTAGGGTTTTTTAAGTTTAAGTGGGTAGGATTTGATTGATGAAACCTAGGAAATAGAAGAATGGGAGAGAAGAATTTAGATATGAGGAAGAACCAAATTTTAAATTTTATTTATTTTTGTAAAATATAAATTTAAATAATTTAAATGTATAAATTTTAATGCATATTAAAATTAGAGTTCAGAAAAATATGAAAATAAGAATTGGAAAATGTTTAATGCATAGTAAATTTTATGGAAATGCGAAAAATTAAGAAAACATTGAAGGTAAATTTGAAAATATGGAGAAATTTAGGGCTAAATTAAAAAAATAGATAATTTTATAAAATTAAGATAATGTAGGAAAATTTTCTAGAAAGTTAAAGAAAATTTAAAGAAAATTACAAAAAGGTTAAATTAGTAAAAAATAAAAAAACTATGATTTTTTTATTTAAATGAAGTAATTTTGAGAAATTTGAAAAAATAAAGTTAGATTGATATGAATTTAAAAATTTAAGGAAAATTATAAAAAATAGTTTAAATTAGAAAAAAATAGAAGTTTCTTTTTTTATGATAGATTCAAAATTCATATGTAATTTTTTTAGAAATAATTTTCATGACTTCTATTTATGGAAAAAAAAAAAAAAATCATTAATTTAAGGTAAATTCAATAAATTTATGTAAAATATTATAAAATTAAGAAAATTTAAAAAAATTTAAAAAATAATAAAATTTTGAAATATTAATATAAATTTATGAAAAAAATATTAAATTTAAAAAAATTAAATAAATAAATAAAATTAATTAAATTAAAAAATTTAATAATTTTTTTATAAATTTAAATAAAATTCTAAAAATTAAATAAATTTAAAATAAATTCCTTCCTGACCACACTAGTACTCATGCATACCCAAATTTCATTATTTAATAAAAAACTGGTGACTTTACATTAAATAGTTATGCACCACCACTTTCTCGACCCTTCAGTCTTCTTCACCATTTTATACTCTCATTTATTTCCAAAAATCCCCAATAAAGTTTCCAAAAAGTTAACAACCTATCAATTTGTGAGCTAGAAACTCAGCGCTATTAGACTTTTTCCTACTTAAAACCATGGAAAAATAATTTTTTTAAAATTGGGTACCAAATAATGAAGTCTTACTAAATATTTAAATGTGATCTTCAAAGGGAAAAATACAAAATTAGGATTTTTTAATTTTTAAAATGATTCTATAAATATAATTAGATATGAAAATCCATCCATTTATATGAATATATTATTGTTTTATTAAAATTATAATTTTATGAGTCTTCTAAAAATAATTGTGTAGAAATATTATAGTAAAATATTTCAAATTTAATTATAGGATCCATTATTAAAAAAATAATTGAAGCCAATACTTGTCCAAAAGAAATATTAAAGTATTCTTAAATAATATAATAATTTAAATAATAAATTAAAAATAAATTTTCCATAATTTTTTAATTTATCTTAAAGTGTAAAGAGTTAGAAGATGTCATTTTTAGCCTATAATCCTTTCATGTGCATCTTTCAATAGTTGTAATATAACTTGAGTGAAAAAAGTATTCTAATTTTCTAAATTTTAGATTTGACCACGTTTTACTTTATGACACCATAAATCATTCAACATGATCATCAAATAAAATTTAGATAGATTTTTCGATCTCTTGGATCTAATATCAAATTCTAGAGAATAGATTAGTTTATTTTTTAAAGATCAATTAAATCCACAAAGTAATGTATTAAATATACTGACATTAAATGTGAGAGATAAGATAACACAAAATATAAATTATATAGACAATATATTAAAGTATCATTATAGTACAAACTCCTAAGATCCCAAATGGAGTACTTCACATAAAATAATTATATAAAAGCTCATGACATCTTATCCATAATCACTCAAATTTAAAAGGTTATAATCTACGTCAATCTCATAATATACAATTTAAAGTGGGGCACAATGATTTTTTCATATCAAGATAGGCCTAAATAAACATAGCTCCCAAATTACTTCATAATTGTATAAAATTGAGCCTAATAAACAATTATCCCAAGAAACTACACCACAATTTGGGGTATTATGGTCTAAATATGAACCTTAAACCTAAACATCCCAAGGTACACTCATAACCATTGAACTAAACATATTAAAATTTGCTAGGTTCTTGAAGGGATTAAATATGTCATTTTATTTTATTTTCAATAGTTTATGATTGAGTATATGCATTCGATAATGCACTCTAGGGAAGAAAGCTTAAAATTTTCAAAGAAATATTAAAACATATAAAATAAACTTATTTATTTATATGAGATTCTCTAACTATTAATGTTATGGTGCATTAGGAGTTAAAAGAAAGAAAACAAATGTTGCAAATGCTAATATGTGTTAGATCTAATTTTGAGACCTCATTACATTTGGTATGTAATAAGTGTATTGCACTTTTAGTGGTGGATTCAACATAGAAACATTTAACCCAAAAAAAAAAACAATATAAGTCATTTTTTTAAGGAAATATTTATCTTGGAGTTAAAATTGGTTAAAATATAAAACAAAGAAGTTGAATTAGAAATTTAAGTAAAGGTTGGAGATAAATATTTTAAAGCATTTAAAGAAAAGTTAGAAAAAAATCTTAAAAAATAATTTAATAATATCAAATCAATATTTTATTAAATGAGGATTCTAAAAAAGTTAGCCAAATACATTAAAAGTGTATCAACTTTCCATTATATATTCAAATAATAGGAGTATCAACTTCATCGATATTTAATAATAATTTTATACTTATGTACATTTTTTATATTAATCTATGAAAAAAATGTAATAAAAAAAATCATAAAAAACAATTTAATAATATCAAATCAATATTTTAATAAATAATTTGAAAATTGAACCAAATACATTAAAAATGTATCAACCTCTCATCACATATTCTAAGAATACCAACTTTACCAAAATTTATACGGGAAGAACGCAAAACTCTTAACTAACTACACCACTATGTAATGTTTTAAATAGTGATGTCAAATGAAATATTATGTAATAAATAAATAATAAATATAAATGTGTTAATGGAAAAGATAGCTCGGAATATTATTTTTTATTCTTTTTGGAAAGCTTACAATCACAAAATGTTTTACTATCTCAAATGAATATTGATGAGGGAAAAGAAAACCTTTTAACATATTACTAGATTTAATGACATAATTAAGACAATTTATTATACATTTTGCATCATTTCAGCATTTATATAGACAATGTATTATTATACATTTTTAACTACCTATGAACTGGAACAAATGAAAAAAGGATTTTGCATGAAAGAAGACTAGCTTGTGATGGATGACAAATTAAAAGTATAACTTTGACTGTCGGATGTCGATGTTGCAGTGGGATTGGGATTTGTATTTCGTAGCAGATATGATATGGTAGATGTTAAATTGGAAGAAGTTGCACTTTCTCTGGAAGATGTTCTGAGGCTTTCCAAGGCCCTCGCTACATCTCTCATGGAGGGTCGTTCTCTCAGTGATTCGCTGGTGCAAATCAAACCCACATTAATTAAAGAAAGAAGACATCTGTTAACATTCACATCCCTCAACAACCTGCTATCAACAATATCTGCTAGTCTGTCTGGAAACGCTGATCTTACCCACTTTTGCAAGTTCATGGCTCCCACAAACATGTCATCACTTGGCCTCTTCCTTGTAACCATCTCTAATATCAGAATTCCATAACTGTAAACATCTCCCTTTATGGAAACACTCCCCCCCAATCCATACTCTGCAATCGATTTTGTTCATGACAATCTTTAAAAGCTATAAAAGGAAAGGACGACAATAATAATATAAAGAATATTTAAGAAAAAGTTACCTGGAGCGATGTAACCAATAGATCCTTTGAGTGCAAATGTTGTTGTACTTGGTGAATCTGCAGAGTTTGGAGTAGTTGTGAAACGGGATATACCAAAATCAGTCACAAGGGCTGTCATGTCAGAATCCAGCAGCACATTGCTCGGTTTTAAATCACAATGCACAACTTGCATAAAACAGTCATGATGCAAATATTCCATGCTATGGGCTACATCTGTAGCAATGCTCAAAAGTTCACTCAGTCCCAACTCACAGTCACCTCTGTCAGGATGCAAATGCTTTTCCAAGCTCCCATTACAAGCAAATTGAAGAACCAAACCTTTCAAGTCAGGGTATGAAAATACACTTACGATCCTGATGAGATTGCGGTGCCGAATCCTCCCCAACACTTTGCATTCTGTTTTAAAGCTCTTATGAGCTTCTTCATTCATCAAATTGAGAACCTTGATGGCAACAACCTTACCATCTCTCAAAATTCCTTTGTATACTGATCCGAAGTTACCCACTCCAAGCAAGTTTGCCTCATCAAATCCATTTGTTGCCGTGACAAGATCTTGATATGAAAATTTTGGATACCTTAGCCTTTCGAAAAGAAAGTTTGAGGGACGGAATTCTTTTCTTGAAATTTTGTGCCTCCACAGCATTCCCAAGATCAAAGAGCACAGCATAAATGAAATGATTCCAACAGCTGATAAGACTATTTTTTTGAGTAGTGACTGCTTTCCCTGACTCTGTTTGGGACATGCAGGTAATGAGTAATTTGTTGGACCACATAGACCACGGTTTCCCATAACCAATGTAATAACAGTGCTATTTGGAAACAACCCTTCTTCTGGAATTTGACCTGACAAATTGTTGAAAGAAACATTCATGTACTGAAGCATTTTTAGTTTTCTAAGGGACATTGGAATTGAACCTGATAAAAAATTGGCAGAAAGATCCATTTCTTGGAGATTTTGTAATCGAGAAAGTGTGTCTGGTATTGGACCTTCAAAAGCATTGTGGGACAGATTTAGATGCTCTAATGCTGTGCAGTCTCCTAGAGCATTTGGAATCATCCCATTAAGTCGATTACCAGAAATATCTATGGCTTGCCCCATTACAATTTTACTAATCTCCCGTGGCAAGGATCCTTCCAGAGAATTCCATGAAAGATTGAGATAGAATTGAAGGTTTTGAAGGCTGGAAATGGCTTCGGGAGGTATCCTTCCCCTTAGTTTATTGTAAGACAAATCAAGGGCCTCCAAAAGCTGACATCCCTGTAAACTAGCAGGTATCTCTCCTGATAAGTTGTTGTGATGAAGAAGAAGATACCTTAGCTGTTTAAGGTTACAAAGAGTATCTGGGATTTTTCCAGAAAGGTGGTTGTAACTAAGAAATAAGAGTCCCAAACTTTGCATTTCACCTATCTCACTTGGAATGCTTCCTTCTAATCTGTTCCCCCTCAAAGACAATCTTTCCATCTTACGGAATCTTTTAATTTCAGACGGAATGTTGCCGCTGAAAAGATTATTGCGTAGATATAAGGTGGTTAAGTTTGTGAGATTGGCAATCTGTTGAGGTATGTTTCCGCTTATCATGTTGTCTGATAAATATAATTCAGAGAGTTTGGAAGACAGTTGGCCTATGGACAGAGGCAAAACACCAGTGAGATTATTATTTGCTACAGATATGAATTCCGAGTGGGAGCAATTTTTAAGAGCAGTGAGAAAATCTAATGTGCCACTGCTGCCGCTAACAAGTTCATTGGAGCGGAGGTTAAGCCTTTTAAGCAAGAGCAACTTACCCAACTCCATTGGCACCATTCCACTAAGCAGATTGCTATCTAAATAAAGTACTGTGATACTGGAACAATTTCCAATGGAATTTGGTATGTTTCCACTAAGCCAATTTCCCCATAAATTAAGGACTTGCAAATTGTTGAGTTTGGTACCAATTTCCCATGGAATATGTCCACTCAGCTGGTTCTCATATAAAGATAACTCATTCAATTTTGTGATATTTGTCAAAGAGGGGGGAATGGTGCCTGATAACTTATTTGCATGTAGATAGAGCACCTGCAATTGAGTGAGCATGCCCAACTCAGCAGGAATAGGGCCTCGAAGATTGTTTTCTTCCAAGAATAGATGAATTAATGCGGAGAGATTTTTGAAAGAGGGGGGAATTGTTCCTGTGAAATTGTTTGCTCCCAAGTAAAGGTACTTCAAACTTGTGAGGACACTCAGCTCAGGTGGAATGCTCCCTTCCAGTCGGTTATATGAGACTGCCAAGCGAATCAAGCTGCGGCAACTGGAGATAGTTGGCGGCATGCTTCCTTGTAATTGATTGGCGCCCAGCCTGAGTATCCGGAGACGGGAAAGTTGACCCAGTTGAGGCGGAATCTGACCATGAAAAGCATTGTCAGAGAGATAGAGTGATTGAAGAGAGGAGAGATTCCCAAGCAGAGGAGAAACGGTGCCCTCTAAACTCATGTTGAATAAATCGAGGGCAACCACTGTGTGAGAAGAAGGAGTGCAAGTGATTCCAGTCCAGTTACAGAGGGAATTATGGGAATTCCAGTTGGCCAATGAATTGTCGGGATCAAGTGTAATGCCGGCTTTGAATCCCAACAGCCATTGTTGGTCCGGATATGAAATTGAGTGAGCAGGAGGAGCGGAGATTGAAAACATGACAAGCATGAAAAACAATAAAAACAGAGCAGCCATGGTAGAACAGAGGAAAGGAGTACAGGTAATAAACAGAATTGTAAATGGTATTGGAAGAAGGAATGGAGAATGTATTTATGGAAATCCCATCCTACGAATTTCAATTGATAAGATAATAAGAGGTGGTCAAAGCAAGTTGAATGTTTGTTTTAAAATTGTGAAAAACAATTTAATAATGACCGAATTTTTTTAATTTTTTAATTTTTTTTAATATATATTATTTTGATTTTACTTCTTCATGTTCATGTAGGAAAGCTTATTACTCAAACGACAGGAATATACCCTCCAAGTTGAGCATTTCTTTATGTTTGCATTTCTTAGGACAAAGTGTTTGATTTTTTATTTTTATTTTTAATTTAATTTCGTTTTAATCGCTGAAATAATTTATTAGTTAAATGGAAATATGGAAATTTTCAGTACGTAAAAATTGGTTAGTTTTCGTCAAGCAATGAAAACGCATTCCATGGACATGTTTTTTCTTAGGCTATAATCATAGATTTTTTAATTTATTTTTAAATTGCACCTATGTCTCTGCATTAATACGTCCATGCACTTAATATTTGGCCTAACTTATATTTAATGGGGTGGGCACATTATTGAATGGGGTGGTTTTGTATACTTCACGACATTTGTGGGGTTTGAGTGCACATTATAAAAATTTAGAAAGTTTCAACTTAGACGATATCATTAGTATAATGTTGTCATCTTTTGAGTTTTGAATGGATGTAATACGAAGATTTTTATTGGGAATGCATATTTCTTTTTATAGTTTTTCATTGATATTTAATATAAGTGAGATATATGTATTGTATGTGAGCAAAATAATTGTGAGTTTCATATATTTACTGTGTATATTATAAATAAATATATTTTTATTTGAGCAATATATGTACGTATATGTTTGATATAAATTGAGAAGGAAAGTTTTACATTGTTTCAATTTTGAACTTTTTATTGAATGGAGGATATAACCTTTATATATTTAACTTGTATTTATTATACAAAGTAAAAACAAAAAATTTGAACATAGATTAGCAGTCGTGTAGGGACTACACCCATTCTCTATTATGGGCATGTTTAACCTTTAAAAAGGTGCAATCTATAATTATTTGTTAGTATAAACACTTCTTTTTTGTTCTTATATTTTATTGTTGAAATATAATATGATTGGGTATATTCATTCTATATATGCATTGTTTGCAAACAAAGTCATGTTGTTACCTAAAATAAACATGCATTTTTGTTTACAAGATAGCTATAAGGGAAGTATTATGTTTTTAGAATTTATTTTTCCTAAAATAAGTAAAAGTTGTATATATTCATTGTATATATTATAAATAATTTATATAATTCTTTTGTCTTCTTTTTCCTTAAAATATAATGTTTGCAAAATATAATTTTTGCAAGATATATTTATTATATATGTTTTATATATGAACAAAGTCATTTGTTTGGTCTAAAATGGACATCAAAATTAGGTTTTGCATTTTTTACAGTTTTTATTCTTTTCTTTAAAATAATACGCGCTATATATATACACTGTGTGTATTACTATGAAAGTTTGTGTGTTGATCTAAAAATGTGTGGTCATATATGTTGTACTGTTTGTGAACAATGTGTTTAGGATACTCACAAAGGAAGTACTAATTTTTTGAAGTTTGTATTTTTCTTTGAAAATAATAAATAAAAAGTTATGTATATTCATTTTGTATATCATAAATAAAATGTGTGCAGGTGTTAACATTACGTATTCAAATATTTTTAAAGCAATAAAAAAAAAGGCAACTTTTACATTATTTATACTTTACAACTTTTTTTTCAAAGAGTCATATAGTCTAGATATATTCAATTTGTATATATGTTACAAGTATAGACTATGCTTTTTTGATCTCTAACATGACTGTAAAATTCAATAGTGGCTAAATTGTAGTGCTCTCAGTTTTCTAAATACGCAAAAATACAATGATGTTAGTTTTTTATCTTCCTTTTAACTCTTATGTAACATCCTACTTTTAACAACATTGGTTTTTATTTTTTATTAATATGAGATGTATATTGTGAATTATAATTGTTGTATAAGATGAAATGATTTTTTAATGTCCAATTATATATTTTAATTTTGTCCATTTATACTGAGTGGAATCATTTTCGGAATTGCATGAACTTCACATGGAATTGCATGAACTTGAGAAGAACAATAATATTCATGTTGCAACAACTATATTACTAGTGGATCTTCTTGAAAGGATAAGGGTGTCACAATCTATGGTCAAGTGTGTGGATTTAGATGAGGGTGATATGAACAACTCAATATCACACTTCTCATCTCCAACTTGACGGCTACCTTACTTCTCATTGTTCTATACAATACTCTCCTACAACAGTCAGCTTAGCAGAACAGTCTCCATACATGACTAAGGCGAGAATGGGGTATGAGGAGTCATAATACTTCTCCACACACCTTCCACCATGGATATCACTTGTTTATCCATTTTTACACTTTCAAATCACCTCAAATCTTGCAGAAAACACATAATTTGGCTCATCTGTATAAGTCATTATATGAAATAAGTGAATGGAAAGGAGCTTGAGAGAGTTCCAAGTAGGTCCAAATCATCTTCTAGGATAATTAACCACTTATGGGTGCATAATTATTCATCCTTTTCTCATCGGGATCTTATGAGGGTTTTAGGTAGTTTAGGTTCTTAACAATGGTTCATAAAGGTTAGGCCCCTAACATTCAAACCAATGCCACTGGTTTCAAGTTCATGACCTCCATCAACTATCCCTAAGTGCTCAAGACCCCATGTGTCTTGTTCATAAAGATGAGAGTGAAAGAAGTTGTCTCTTAGGTAGTTGTTATGCATTTTGGACACCCTTGAGATAAATTGAGGCCAAAATGGCCAATTTGAGTTGCTTCTACAAACCATTGAGTCTCATCAACCCTCCATTCTCCCATGAAAGCTATCACATTTATTGGGAGGATCACATGATCATAGTGTTGTTCCCAAAATCCATCACTTATTTTTGTGGACAACATGTCGACCATTTCGGTCTTGCAAGCCAAAATGGTCTCTTTCTTTCTCAAAATGTTCTGAGCAGTCAAGTTATTCAATTGCACAAGCCTTTTCAGCTAAGGAAATCGCAAGTTCAAAAGGTGGGCTTTAACAAAGAAAAATCTCAAAACACTTAAGGCATTTCCTAAAAAATTGTAAGGATGTTTCAATGCTGAGGTTCAAATAAAAAAGGTTCAACAGCGGGGTCAATGAGTTGGAATGAAGCTTTGAACCGTTGAACTGTTGAACCATTGAACTCTAAAAGGTTCAAAGCTTCAAAGCTTCAACGCGTTCAGTTCAACGTTTGAGCGAATGGTTCAAACAATTAGTTCAACGACACCTTGAACTCATAAATAAGACTAAGTGAATGTGGCTCTTTACAAAACATTGAACCACCAAACTGTTGAACCATTAAACTTTGAACTATTGAACCATCAAACCGTTGAACTCCAAAAGGTTCAAAGGTTCAAGGTTCAAAGTGGTTCAAAGTGACCAGTGACGTCCCCAAAAATGTTAAATTTAGGGTAATGAAATAATCATTGATTTTCAAATAGTGCAGACCTGAGACCAAACTTAGTGACCAGCGAAGAAAGGAGCTAAAGGAGCCAGTAGAAAGTGAGAAGATAGCCCTGAGAGCTTAGATCACTAGGAAGAGACAAAAGGTATCAAAGAAAGAGGGAAACTTACAAAGAAATCCAAAAATATCTGTAGGAGAATTATTCCAATAACTGGAGCAGTCCACCAGGTGGATATCAGAGAGTGCAAGCATTCAATGGCACAGCCTATTTTTTTTGTTTGAGTAAAGGCAAGTGGAGAGTCATTTAAGTATCATAAAGAGGAGCGGCCTTACCTTTCATAAGATCAAGCGAGAGACCCATGCTTTTGAAAGGACATTTGGTATGATTTGAATGGCTCCAACATGGCCCCTGCACAAAACTTCCTCTTTCTAATGCATTCAATGCAACATGGGCCATTTTGTGAAAACAAGCACCAAAGTTTTTATTTGGAAGTTATATATTGTAATCTCTCAATTTGTAGAAAGGGGGATCTCTCTGTTATTATAAGTGAAACTCTGCCCAAATTGAAAGGCATTCCTGAGACTTTAAGTTCAAACTATTAATCATATTTTATCAAGTGAATGAGAAATCAAGTGACCTTTCAGACTTTGTGTTGAAATAGCTTGTGTTATCTAGGAAATCGTTCTTATGTATTTTTCCTAAATATAGTCTTGTCCATTTAATCAAATAAGCAGAACAAGTGGAAATAATCTAGAAGATGTCCTGAAGTCGACTGTGGGAAACTTTGTGCTACCATAATTGTCTTTAGTCTATGTATTTTATGTTTCAGTGTAAAGGATATTGGAGAGACTTTGAGTTCCCCTTATCCTTCATAATATTTTACTCTATTGTAGTTTTAGGTGGAGACTTTTTGTTGTACTTCATTCTACTATGTTACTTTATCCTAAATCAGTAGGAGAAACAATGAAATATTTTGTGCTTTCATGGGTTTCTTGTGGATCTAGTTACTACCCAAGAAGAATTCTTGTTGTTTGCTGAACATCATTTATGAAAGAAGAGAAATGCCTTCAGTAATTACATAAAAATTCTTCATTATTTTGTGAACATCATCTCTAAAAAAAGAGAGATGGATGGTATGATTTCACCCCTGAGTCTATTTTCAGTTTATATTACTATATTATAGTTTATAGGGAACCTCCCCTTACTGAGAGGAGAGATTTATCTCATTATGATGTGGTAACCACACCCATTTTGCCATATAAATCTCATTGTGATTTGGTTGATATACCATTTTCCCATCAGTTAGTTGATGAAAAAATATTCACCCAACACATAGGAGTGATGTTAGAATCTTGAGGTTCATGCATAGTTCTAGGTCTCATAGGCATAGACTAGGTTTTGTGATTACATGACCACTTATGAGTGATCACATTGACTATATAACCTCTTCAATGCTTATTAAATTCCAATTAAACCTTACACATCATCCTATAGTTCCTTAGGACTCTTCCATTTATCTTTTGCCATCAATGCATTAGGTTTGTAAGTTGCATTACTTGTGGGGTGTCTTAGGTCAATTGGTCTGATGGTAGTACTAATTGTGTACCTTCCTTCACATGAGATCTATTGTGTAGTAGTATATTATGTGAGTTATTTAATCACATTTAAATATATCTATGTATACTTTCTTGGGCATTAAGGTAGCCACTTCATCATAGCTCTCTTAGTCTCTTGGCTGCCCCTGGCCCAAGGAGTGGGATAGGTCTGAGACAAAATAGTGGGTAATTCCACTATTAGTATGACCCAATGGAGATAATATAAGCCTATTTAAGCCCATAATGACCATATATACCATATTTTAAACCTTGAATATGCTTCTAGAGCCCTCAACACTTCAAATTCTCAAAACTAGCTATAGGCTTATGACTGTGTGTAGGGTTTTGATTGATTGAGTATGAGGTTTTGAAACCCATCTTGGGTCAATATTTACTCTATTTTCCTTGTCTCTAAGAATAAAATGTAAGTGTGATATTATCACTCTAATATTGGTTTATATGTGATCATCTCCATCTTATACCTTTGCTTACCTTCCAAACTCGCATCCTCCATTTACTTAGGCTAGTCTATCTCCTGAGTCAAACTGTAGGTGCTTATTAAGGAAGTAAAAAGATATATGTAGGTGGTGATACATGTTTGATCACTATGTTTCACACTTTTGGATTATCCTGAGGTCACTAGGACCATCTCACACCTGAATGAACTTATTTCTACCTTGAGACCCCACATCATCCTACTATCATCAATGCACTATAAGTGTGCAAGTTGCATTTCTCCATGTTAATTTTGGCTTCTTGACACTATAGGAGAATAATTCATTTTTTATAGAAACAAAGGTAAACCTTCTCATTTTCTAACCTTATTTAACTTTATACCTTGCACATTTCTCCCTATATATGATTATAGGTTGAGGTCTGAACATGTCTTACCATCTCAACAAGTAGATATGAGATCTATCTGGTGGTTAGACCAAGAATTTTCATTCTTGAATCTCTTTCAACTTTCTCAATGTCTCAGGCCTTTGTGATATTCATTTAGGATTATTGACTGTGTTCCTCTAGTTTTAGGCCTTCACCACTCACATAGTGATCTTCTATCAATGGTCCTGTTCAACACAAAATTCCAATGGAGAATCTAACCAACCATTCTCTAGGGATTGAAAACAATTATATTATCCTTAACTTGAATCCACTCATAGAAGAATAAACTCTACAACTATCAAACACTATTTTACAAACTATTGGTATTCACTTCTAGCATAAGGAGATGATTCTACCTATCCTTCCATGACCACACGTGCCAAACCAAGTTGGAATCAACATGAAATGGGTGGCTATGATCTGTAATTCTACATTCATTACTTGGTTCACACACACCAATCTCTAAAGTTCAACCAGATGAGAAAAACTGAGCCATTAGTATTTCATAGGTAGTTTAGAGGTACAAATAATCTTAGTGATTGTTCATACAATAGACCACTAATATTGAAACTATAACCATGAAATGGAAGCTCGTAAGGGCCCCTAACATCCACCAATTTCATTAAATCCAACCCCTCTTCTCTAGTCCATACCAAATGAAAATTGTTGACCATTTTTGAATTGTCCAAGGGAGAGATAAGAGAGAGAAGACAATTTTTCTCAATTTTAGATTTGTTGAAGCCACTTGACCCTAAAAATGACCTTTTGGGATGCCATGACACCTTCATTAAGATCTCACACCTGCAGATGAGTCACCCCAATCCTTATAAACACTTGAATATGTCTTTTTGTAGGTGATCTTATTTATTTTACATTGAACCTATAATATTTTAGTTTTAAAACCTTCTTTGACCCTTCTCTAACATGAAATATGTTACCCTACTTCTTGACATTTGTCTTTTTTATGAGATTCATCTACAATTCCTTAAAATGACCAAAAAGGTGGCGTAAAAGGAGATTAAGAAAATAGACAAATGCAACAAAGGTTAAAACATATTGTATGACCATAAAAGTATGACTTGACCTAATTTAGGACCATGGTGACCACTTTCAAACCTAGAGGACCTTATGGAAACTTTGAACATGTAGGGGTTGATCCAATTTGACCTGGGGTAAAAGTTTGGTCAACATTTTAGCAATTTCTAGGGGTATCATGATTTCTATGATAAGGACAGTTATCTAGACCTTCCATTGGGGAATGGAGTCATTCATATGCTATAATTGACACTGATATGCATCTAAAAGTACTATAAAATCACACCAGACACAACAATAAATAAATACACAAAACAAGACAATAAGACATACACACGTGTTATCTAAGCACTTAGGGAAAACACAAAAACAACTCACACTAAACAATATACCAAACACTAATGGAAAACACATGCCTATACTAATATATACAAGACCTTAAAACACTTGAAGTGATAGACAAATTCTTCATTTCATAAATTAGGGTCAAAGATAATGCTTCTAGAATCATTACTTCTCTATGAAAATAAACCATCATAGAATGAATGTTTGTCAATGAAATCTTGATTATGAAGATAGTCAAATGACTTATCATTTTTGGAGCTTTGGCTAACTTTACGTGCATCACTTGGAACTATCATGAACACTCCATCTATTGGACATAGTCATTGAGGTCTGAAGAATTGTATTGATGTCAAAGGCAACATGTGCTATCATGCATTAATGATATAGGTGTTGAGTTGAACAGACTTGTTTGTGTACTTTGAATGCCTCTACTCACATTGTTAATTTGACAAGATATGGCTAAGCACATAGGATGATGTTATCAACACTTGCATGTATGGTAGCATTTGAAGGAAATTATCACACTATGATAACCAGATTTGTGTCTATTCCTTGTGGTCTAAGTTTTATTTCATGAGGATGCATAGAGCAAATGTTACAAATGCATAAGGTTGTTTCTATACTTAGTTGATTTTACACTTTTGTATTTTTTGAGGGAATTCTTTTAGAAATATTGGTAAAGATAATTATCTCAGACAAAAATATTGAAGTAAATAAGGGAATTCTTTCAAAGAAAGTGTCTTGGAGAATTATTTCAAAGAAATTGTCTCAAACAAAATTTTTGAAGGGCACTTTACAAAAAGTCTGAAGTGCAAGTGAACCATTCTAAAGTTTTGAAGGGACCTTTTCAAACATTCCTAAGGGTAAGTGGAACATTCAAATGTTCTGAAGGGATATTTTTAAAATGCCAAAGGGTAAGTGGACCATTCGAATGTTTTGAAGGGATCTTTTCAAAATGCCAAAGGGTAAGTGGACCGTTCAAAACTTTTGAAGGGATCATTTAAAAAAACCCAAATGGTATGTGGACTATTACAAAATTTTTGAATGGTATGTGTCCAACACAAAAGTTCTAAACGATAAGAGCGAAGAAATGAAGGGTGCTTAGACATTTTGTTAGTGAAATTGTCCTGAAAAGGCATGTTGGCAAAAAATGCATGGAAATTATCCCAAAGGGAACCTTGATAAAAATCCCATAGAAATTATCCTGAAGGGCACTTAGAAAAAAATCCCACTAAAATTATCTCGAAGAGCCCTTGACAAAAATCCTATAACAATTTTTTCATAGGATAATTCGAATGAAGAAAGGACATTTGCAGAGTTTCTAAAGGACATTTGCAAAGTTATGAAAGATAGTTTACAAAATCTTAAATGGTAGTTTGATTGAAGAGAAAGATCACTTGAAAGTGCTGAAGGACAATTATGAAGGACAGAAGGCTAGTTCAAAAAATATGAAAGGGTCCCATGATAAACTACTGAAAGGCATACAGATAAAGATAAAGATTGAGCATGTCTAAAACAATTGAAAGGAGTGAAAGTGAACCAATCATATAGGAGATATCGAGATATGAAAAAGAGCTCGATAGTTAATTCAAAAGAGATCAATGGTTCTATTTCAAAAGTAGAAAAAGTGCATACATCTGACGGTTCAAGATAGATAATGATTGGTGCCAAATACAAGATGAATAATCCTTATTTATAGACATGACCATACAAACGGTTAGTTCAAAAGGTATACACAGAGGTTGAGATTGATCGATCCAACCAATCAATCATTGATTAAATAAATGGCATAGAAATGACCTGAATCTAATAGTTACCAAACATAGTAAAGAGACCTGACCATTGCAATGTGTTACATGAATCGAGACATGGGAAAGCGTATATGTCAAAGTCACATTGAATGAGAACCAAAAAATGGGTGTCAAAGTGTGAACACAATTAAATATGTGGAACCCTAGACTCATTGTCTATACATATATGACATCTTGAACATTACAACATGCTCTTATTGCTGCAGTTGTCACAACTAAAAAAATGTGCTATCAGAGCAAAATTGAAGTGTGTTAACTCAGGATGAATACAGACACAGAGTGAGAGTCAGTAGGATAGAGAATGAGGCAGAGAAGAAGAAAAGGTAGATAGAGAATGTGTAGAGATTAATCAGAGAAGAAGAAAGTGCATATAGATAATGTGCATAGATTGAGTAGTTACAGAGTAGACTTGTAATAGAGAAACAAAACTAGATTCTTTCATGAATCTATCTTGTATACTGGAGTTGTAGCTCCATAGTTCTGATTAGTTGGTTCCTTAAAAAAAACTAAGTTGGTGCTCAATTAGGGGATTGGTATCTCCTAAAGATAGGTGTCCTTGAATGTAACCAGTGTGGTTTTACCAATGAGGTGATTTAACTGTGAGGCTAGATTAGAATAATAGATTCTAGCAGCTATTCTCACCATGGTTTTTCCCTTGGGTTTTCCACGTATAAATTTGGTGTAATGTGATTTTGTGTGTGTGATCTGTGCATTTGTTATTTAATATGCATTTGAATTGATATCTCCTCTAAAAAGTTTAAATCAACTAGTTTCAGCTTATCTACTGATTCACCCCCTCTCTTAGTAGATAGTTATGTTCAACAATTGGTATCAGAGCCTAGGGTTCCTTAATAAGAAGCTTAATTAGCTCAGGTAGATCTTGGTTAGTGAACACAATTGCTAGTCAAGAAGGATCCTCCTCAAATAAAGTACCTCTCTTTGATGGATTTAATTATGCTTTTTGGAGCATAAAGATGGAAGCATATTTGTCCTCATTAGGATTTGATGTATGGATGTCTATAGTAAATGGATATACAGCTCCTATTGTAGCTCCTACTAATCAGGCTATCAAGAAGGCATATAAAAACAATGCCAAGGCAAAGAATGTTATTATTTATGGACTGTCAAACTTAGAGTTTGTCAAATTTATGCACTGTCAGAGTGCAAAATACATCTGAAACAAGTTAAAAATAATCTATGAATGAGAAGACAAGGTGAAGCAAGACAAGCTACAAACATACAATGAGTAGTTTGAGAGTTTTAAGATGAATGAAGAGGAGAATATTGCCAACTACCTCCTCAAGGTAGATGAGATAGTGAATTCTATCAGAGGACTTGGAGAAACAATAGAAGAGTCAACTATTGTCAAGAAGGTTTTGAAATCCCTACCATCAAGATATGACTCTAAAATCTCTATAATTAAATAAGTAAGAGATTTGGACAAGCTCACAGTGGATGAGATACATGAAAAATTTATAGCCTATGAAATGAAAATGGGAGAGACTAACATGTTTAAAAGAGAAGCTACATTCAAAGTAGTAAAGTAGGTAGAATATGAAATATCCACATCTGAATATAAGGAGACTGATGGAAAAGAAGCTAACTTTGTCATAAAATTAAAGAGAGGATCAAGAAAATACAAAGGTAAGCTACCGTTCAAATGCTTTAACTATGGAAAAGTAGGGCACTTTGATTCCAAATGTCCTTACAATAAAAAGGAAAATTTTGAGCAAGTAGAGAGTATAAAAAAGGTGAAACCTCACTATGCAAAAAGGAAGAACTTCTTCAAGAGAAAAAATGGTTTATATACAAAAGAAGACAGTGACTTAGTGAAGGGTAGTGATAGTGATAGTTCAGATGATGATCATGACTATGCTTTTGTAGCAAAGGGAAAATAATTCCTATTCATGGTAGAAGAATCCACTCCCATAAATCAAGAACAAGATGAAGATGAAGATTGGGATGAAGAAGAGGAAGGTGAAGTTGATCTAGAAGGTGAGCTAGTTTGTGCTCTAGAAGAGATTAAGAAACTAAGAAAAGAGAACTCAAAACAAAAGAAACTTGGGCAGAAATAACTTGACAAATATAATCAAATGATAGTGACTCTAAAAACTCAACTTGAGGAGGCTAAAATAATAGAAAAAGTAGTTAATATGGAACTACAGAAAAAACCCAAAGAATGCATGAAGCTTGAGCCAGAAATAGTAGCTTTGAGGAAATAACTTGAGAAGGCAAAAAGTCAAATAGACAAAATTCTAAAGTTGACAAAAGGATAAAAAATTCTTAATGAATTAATTAGTGGTCAAAAGCCTTCGAATGAAAAATCTGGTCTTGGATATGAGAAATGAAATGGCTCATCAACTAGTACGTCTACCAACCTATATGATAATTTCAAAATAGGAGTAGAAGAAAATAAAGTGAAGGTCAACAAGGATGTTGTGAATGATCCAAACAAAGATAAAGTGAGGAGAATAAATTATGGGAAAAGGTTTGAAATCAAAGATGTAGAAGGATATACTCAAGTGATAAACTTGAATAAATAAAGGAGTATGAAAGTTAGTTATACTGCACCAAAGTAATTTATGACTAGGTATTATTCATCCTTTTATGATTATTGTTACAGCTGTAATCAATTTGGTCATAGGGCCATTTAATTTATAGTTTTTTCTACTAGAAGAATTGATTTTGTGAGTAGAAACTCATTTTCTCCTCTGCTAGATTCAATTTTAATGTGCTACAATTGCAATAATTTTGATAACATAGCTAATCATTGTAGGACCAAATTCACAACATCAGAAGGATACAATATAAATAAAGGCAAGTCTCTTAATAAGAACAAAGGTTCACAAGTCACTGATAAAGAAAAGAAAAGGACACATGAGAGACCCAAGAAAATGTGGAAAGTGAAAAATCAATCTTTAATTGCTCAAATGACACTCCACACCAAAGAACAAAACTTGTGGGTGATAGACAGTGGGTGCTCAAATCACATGACTAGTGACAAGAGCAAATTCACTAAGTGTAGAAAGTGCAAGGAAGGAACTGTCAGCTTGAGAGACAACACAATAATAAAAATCAAAGGCAAAAGAACCTTGCAAATTGATGGTAAGATTCCTACACATGATGTTATTTATGTCAAAGGACTGAAGCATAATCTACTAAGTATCAACCAAATGTGTGACAATGGATATAAGGTCATATTTGATTCTGAAGGTTGCAAGCTAAAGAGATCTAGAAAAATAGTTGCAGAAGGGAAAAGGATTGAGAACAATATCTATAATCTTGTTGAGGTAAACAATAATATTTGCCTCATAGGAAAGGTTGATGAAAGTTGGTTGTAGCATAGGAGAATGGGACATGTCAATTTTGATAATCTATTCAAAGTAAATTTGAATAAGTGTGTAATATATATGCTCAAGATAACCAAACCCACAAATGCTACATGTAGAGAATGTCAATTAGGCAAGCAAATAAGGGTCAAGTTTTAAACAAAAGAATATGTGACTATACAGCCTTTACAATTAGTCCATACTGATCTTTGTGGTCCTACCAAGACAAAAGATCAAAAAGAGTTCATTACTTCATGTTATTTGTAGATGATTACTCAAGAATGACATGGGTAACCTTTTTAAGGACAAATCTCAAGCCTTTGAGAGATTTAAGATCTTTAAAGCCATGGTTGAAAATGAAATGGGAAGAAAGATCAAATGTTTGAGATATGATAAGGGTGGAGAATTCACCTCAAATGAGTTCATAGAATATTGTGAGAAACATGGAATTAAAAGGTACTACTCTATTGCAAGAACTCCACAACAAAATAGAGTTGTTAAGAGAAAGAATAAGACTGTTAAGGAGATGGCTAGGACAATGTTGAAAGAGGCCAAAGTATCTAATGGATATTAGAGAGAAGCAGTCCAAATAAAAGTATACATCCTAAAAAAAGTTTAATTGAGGGTGAAAAGTCATAAAATGCCATGTGAAAAGTGGTATGGAAATATTGCATCAGTTAATTACTTCAGAGTGTTTGGAAGCAAATGCTACATCAGAAGAAAAGAGGACAAACTAGGAAACTTTGAGTCAAGATGTGACGAGGGAATTTTTCTTGGTTACTCTACTTAGAGTAAATCCTATGTATTCTATAATAAGAGGTTGCATAAAATAGTTGAAATCATCAATGTCAAGGTTGATTTAGGATTTAAACAAGTTGAGCTTGATGAAGAGATCAGAATTGAAGAATTAAAAGAAGCAAAAAATGAAGAAGAAGATAGTGAAGAGGAGGAAGAAAAGACTGTAAAGACACCTCTAAAGTTTGTTCAAAAGGATCATCCTAAGGAGCAGATAATTGACAAAAAAATGAAAGAGTTTAGACTAGGAGAAGAGCTAGAATGAACAAGGAGCAAGTAAGTTTTGCTCTATTTTCAGAAATTGAGCTTAAGACCTTCGTTGAAGCCAACAAGGATGAAAACTAGTTAAAAGCCATGGAAGAATAACTGAGTCAAATAGAAAAGAACAAAACATGGGAATTAGTTCCTATACCCTCAAACAAGAATGTGATAGGAACAAAATGGGTTTATAGAAACAAACTAAATAGAAGATGGAGTTGTCATAAGAAACAAAGCAAGATTGGTGTGCAAGGGATATGCACAAGTAGAAAGCATAGACTTTGAAGAGACATTTGCTTCAGTGGAAAGAATGGAAGCCATAAGAATGTTTTTAGCATTTTTTGTTCATAAGAAGTTCAAATTATATCAAATGGATGTAAAGTCAGCCTTCTTGAATGGAAACTTAGAAGAGGAAGTCTACATTAAACAACCAAAAGGTTTTTAGCTAGTGGACGAAGAAGATTATGTGTGCAAAATGAAGAAGGCATTGTATGGTCTGAAACAAGCACCTAGAGCATGGTATTCAAGATTGGATCAATACCTACAACAAAAAGGTTTCAAAAAAGGATGTGCAGATAACAATTTTTACTTTAAATCAGAAGGTAAGCATATGATGATTATTCTTGTCTATATAGATGATATCATCTTTGGAGGTGGAAATAATAATAATATGTGCAAAAAAATTTCCACATAAATGCAAATTGAATTTGGAATGTCTATGCTAGTAGAGCTTTCTTTCTTTCTTGGTCTACAAATTGCACAAACCAATGAAGGGATATTCATATCTCAAACCAAGTATGCAAAGGAGATGCTCAACAAATTCATAATTGAAGGTAACAAACTGGTTAGTACTCTCATGATAATTGGATGCAAGTTGAGCAAAGAATATAATTCCCATGATGTGAATAATACTATGTATAGATCAATGATAGGTAGCCTGTTGTACCTAGCTACATCAAGACTAGACATCATGCAAGTTGTATGCATGGTTGCAAGATTTCAAGTAGCGCCCAAGGAATCACATGTCAATGTTATGAAAATAATCTTCAAATACATCAAGAGCATAATTGACTATGGCTTGTGGTACCCTATAAGTGAATATCTCACTTTGATTGCATATACAGATGCTGATTAGCTAGGAAGTGTGGATGATAGGAGAAACACTAGTGGTGGTGCATTCTTGGAAATAGACTTGTGTCATGGCTGAGCAAAAAGCAAGAGTCATTTACACTTTCTATAGTAGAATCAGAGTATGTAGCAGTAGTAACATGTTGCATCCAAGTCTTGTGGATGAAGCAAACTCTCAGAGACATCAAGGTAGAATACCAAGAACCTATTTCTATCTTTTGTGATAACTCAAGTGCCATAAACATATCTAAAAATCCAGTGATGCATTCCAGAACCAAGCATATATCCATCAAATATCATTTTTTGAAAGAAAATGTTGTAGATCAAGAGGTCAAAATTGAGTATGTGCCAACAAAGGACCAAAATTGTAGATATATTTACCAAGCCGCTTCCCGAGGAACAATTTGAGTATCTAAGAGAGAAGCTGGGAGTAGTGGCTCCCACACCACATCACTAACTTCTAGTGATAGGGCATAAATCTAGGGGGAGTATTGAAGGCACATTATTAACTCCTAGATTAAGAGAAAAGGCAGTCTGGTGAGAAATTTGCATTCCCTTTGCTATGTGATAACAAAGGAGGTGACAAAGGTGTGTTGGATCTAGATCATTATGCCTATCTATATGGACATATGCCGATCATTGATTGGTGTTTTAAACCAATGCTAGATAAATGATCATTTAGAGAATCATGGAGCCAAGAGAGCTAATGTATCATTGCCTAAGGGGGAGTTCCTCACAAAAGTGTTCTAACCTATCATGTCCAAGGATCAAAATAACTAAGATGTCAAGAAAGGAGCAGATTGTTGACATATTATGGTAGAGACTCTTTGTCATTAATGTGAAAGGATGAGAAAGTAGAATGAAGATGGAGTCAAGTCATTATGATGAGGAGTTTCCATCAATGACAAAGGGGGAGATTGTTGGACATAGTCATTGAGGCTAAAGAATTGTCATTGATGTCAAAGCCAACATGTGCTATCATGCATTAAAGACAAAGGTGTTGAGTTAAACAAACTTAGGTGTGTACATTGAGTGCCTCTGCTCACATGGTTATTTTGACAAGATATGGATAAGAACATAGGATGATGTTATCAAAACTTGTATGTATGGTAGCATCTAAAGGAAATGATCACACTATGATAACTACGTTTGTGTCTATTTCTTGTGGTCTAAGTTCTATGTCATAAGGATGCATAGATCAAACAAATGCATAAGGTTGTTTCCATAGTCAATTTTGTATCTTTGTATTTGTTGAGGTAATTATTTCAAAAATATTGTTAAAGACAATTCTCTCAAACAAAAAACCCACAAAAAATAAGGGAATTGTTTTAGAGAAAGTGTCTTGGAGAATTTTTTCAAAAAAATTGTCTCAAAAAAAAAATTTAAAGGGCACTTTGCAAAAAGTCTAAATGGAAAGTGAACAGTTCAAAAGTTATGAAGGAACCTTTTGAGAAAGTCTGAAGGGCAAGTGGACCATTCAAATTTTCCAAAGGGATCTTTTCAAAATGCCAAAGGGTAAGTGGACCATTCGAATGTTCTAAATGGATCTTTTCAAAATGTCGAAGGGTCAGTGGACCATTCAAAAATTTTGAAGGGATCATTTCAAAAAACTTGAAGGGTATGTGGATCATTGCAAAAGTTCTGAAGGGTATGTGTCCTACACATAATTTTTGAAATAAATGAAGGGCGCTTAAACATTTTATCAATGAAATTGTCTTGAAAAGGCATGTTGGCAAAAATCCCATAGAAATTATCCTAAAGGGTACCTTGAAAAAACTCATATGGAAATTATCCCAAAGGGCACTTAGACAACAATCTCAAGGAAATTGTCTCGAAGAGCCCTTGAAAAAGTGCCCACAACAATTTGTTTGAATGATATTTCAAATGAAGAAAGGTAATTTATAGAGTTGTCGAAGGACATTTGCAAAGTTCTGAAAGATAGTTTACAAAATCCCAAAGGTTAGTTTGATTGAAGAGAAAGGTCACTTGAAAGTGCTAAAGGATAATTACGAAGGACACAAGGCCAATTCAAAAAATATGAAAGGGTTCCATGAGAAACTCCTGAAAGGCATATAGATAAAGATAAAGATCAAGCATGTCTAAAACAATCAAAAGGAAAGAAAGCAAACTAATCATATAGGAGATATCAAGATGCGATAAAGAGCATGATGGTTAATGCAATAGAGATTTTCAGTTCTATTTTAAAAGTAGAAATAGTGCATACATCTAACGGTTCAAGATAGACAGTGATTGGAACCAAAGACAAGATGAATAATCCTCATTAAAGATATGACCAAACAAATAGTTAGCTCAAAAGGTCTACATGGAGCTTGAGATTGATCAATCCAATTGATCAATCATAAATTAAGGAAATAACATATTAATGACATGAATCTAGCAATTTTCAAACATATTAAAGAGACCTGACCATTATAGTGTGTTACATGAATCGAGACACGAGAAAGCATATATGTTAAAGCTGCATTAAATGAGAACCAAAAAAGGGGTGTTGAAGTGTGAATGCAATTGAAAATGTTGAACCCTAGAATCATTATCTATACATATATGACATCTTGAACATTGTAATGTGTTCTTGCTATTGTAATTATCACAATTAAATAAGGTGCTATCAGAGTAAACTCAAAGTGTGTCAACTTGGGATGAATATAGACATAGAGTGAGATTCAATTGGATAGAGAGTGAGGTAGAGAAGAAGAAAAGGCACATAGAGAATGTCCAGAGATTGATCAGAGAGGAAGAAAGAACATACAGAGAATGTGTGTAGATTGAGTAGTTATAGACTAGACTTGTAATAGAGAAATAAAACTAGATTCTTTCATGAATCTGTCTTGTATAATGGAGTTGTAGCTCCATGATTTTGATTGGTTGGTGCTTCAAAAACACTGAGTTGTTAATTAGTTAGGGGATTGGTGTCTCTTAAGGATAGGTGTCTTTGAATTTAACAAGTGTGGTTTTGCCAGTGAGGTGTTTTAACTGTGAGGCTGGATTAGAATAGTAGATTTTAGTAGCTATTATCACCATGGTTTTTCCCTTTGTGTTTTACACATAAATCTAGTGTAATGTGATTTTTTATGTGTGTGATCTCTACATCTATTATTTAATATCCATATTAATTGATATCTCCTCTAAAAAAATTAAATCAACTAGTTTTAGCTGAACTACTGATTCACCCCCCTCTCAGTAGATAGCTGTGTTCAACACCATCTAGCTTTCCTAGATGTTTGGTTGACTTTGAAACTTAGTTGACCTTTATCATATCCACTTGGTACAATTCAATCTAATAATTAGGAGTCATGAAACCCTTCCCAAATTCTAATGTATTTGAATCATGATATGTTTGTTATTAGGACTCATCAAGGTTGTCTTCTCGTTTACCAAACACTTCATGGTCTACCAAAGTTTTTTTATTAGTGATAAAGACCACATGTTTTTATGTATTGTCATTACATACATGGTTGACCTCATCATCAGGTATATATTCATTCCTTTTGAAGAGTGGTAGACCTGCCTACCTCTTCAAACTTATGCACTATAGTATTGAATTATTACCACATATCATCTAGCTTTTCTTTAGGTTCATGCTCATGAATATTCTCCTCTTTGGCAGGCATAACTAAATGCTCACTAGGAATATCTTACTTTTCCATAGCTAGGATATGAACACCATTATCCATGTACAAAAGGTAGTTTCCCCATGCAGCCTATCTTAGAGTGTCATCAGAATTTGCCTCAAGAGTCCCATCGTATTCCTCATGGAGGATGTAGGTACCGAGACCCATTTGTTCAATATTATCATATGGATAAAATCCATACTTATCAACTCCCCATTCATCATGGTATAAGTTAACTATGCCATCAAGAGGTGTTAGAGGTTCTTGATCACTAGAATGATCTTCTTCATCACTTATATTACAATTCATGTTTGATGTATAAGGCACATATGGCTCTACATAAAATTTAGATAGAGTTTCATATTTGATTGACACTTTAACACCATGCCTAGTCCTAAATGCCATATAGGACCAATCTGAAGTCAAGTATCCTCTAATCTTAGCAGTAAAATTTATTGACAAGCAAAGGAAAAAGTGGGGTGGCACATCCAAAACCACAACATCTTGAGGAATAATGAAATTAGGACAAGCATAAATAACAATTTGAAAACCTTTGATTATGCCAATTATCTTGACAAATGACCCATCTAATTTTAACACTCCTTTGGAATGAGTCTCATACTTTAAATTCAACTTATCATCAATTTGCTTGGGCATGCCTAATGTAATTACTCTACTATCAATCAAACAATTGTGAAACAAATCATCTCCAATGATTATAGAGAAATAAAATTGAGGGGGTTTATCTACTTTCTCAATTTTATTTGGTTTTCCTTCATTATGATTTAATGTGTTTGTCAAGGTTGCCTCTTTCCCACTAGGCTACTTGGTTGCCATGTTGAGTTTTGACATCTCTTCTTGGATCAAGTCTGCTTGACCAGGTATTTATAGTGTATCCCACATTGATACATTTACATGATACTTAGTCATTTTTTCTATAATGTTAGTGAAAGAGCCACTAACCTCAACTTATCCATTAGTAGGAATAATGTTGCCTATAACTTGAGAATTTTGAGGTGTGAAATAACTCTTAGTACTATGAATTATTTGATCTACTTGTGCATTTGGAACTACATTAGACATACCTTCCCTTTGGTATGTTTTAAATCTCATTTATGGACAATTACCATCCCCTTGAACCTCTTCAATTGCCTTTCTCTTTGACCTTGTGTATGTAGTTATAGGAATTGGATATTTGCTTGATTACCCTTGGTAATTCATAACACATGAGTCATCTTGTTTCCAATTAACTAAAGTAGACCCCACTTGAGTACTCTCTTCATTATTCTCTCTTCCATTTGGTACCTCAACTTGATTCATGGCTAGTATTGTTCCCGAATTTGCTATAAAAGTTTGATTGAATGTCCCATTGACATAGGTAGATGGATCATGAGATTCAAACCATAAAGACTAACACTCATTCTCTTGAGTAAGGTTATTTTGATTAGGCATTAATGCTTTTGAAATAGAGGGATCATTGGGATTATAACCTTTATAGGATTTTACTTGAACTAGCTACCCTTAGCCTTAAAGATGACCTTGAAAGGGTGGTCTATTACCTTGTTAGTTTAGATAGGACTAATTGTGTTTCTATTGTCTTTGGAAATGTATCCCTTGTTTTTATTGTATGATCCTCTTGAGACCTAAAATCTCCTACTCAAAAGCCTTCAATCTTCCTGCCTTATTAGGTTTACTTAATTGACTAAGGGCAGTTGGCCTATGTTTTGGTATAGGGATGGGAGTAAAAATAAGTATAGGGGTTTGTAAATTAGGGAATAGAGGCATAGGAGGTCTTGGATAAATCTTTCCAGCTTGAATCAAATAGTTTTCAGCCGTAATGGTCACTTTGTAGGCATTAGGCAATGTGTCCTCTCCCTTAGATTGTACCATCATAGAAATATCACTATTAAAAGCCTTAAGATAATAAAGGAAAGCATGATGTGTAGTAGGTCTTACCAATATTTGTATCCTATCCCATGTTTTATGAAACCTTGTGTTGAAGTCTTGAATATCTTCTTGAGGTGTTCTCCTTATGTTGTTTAGTTGCTCAGTCAATGACAAGTTGTCACTCTTGTCCTCAAACCTTCTCCTTAAAGCATCACCCAACTCATCCCATGTGGTGATAGATTTAGGATATAAAGTACCATACCAATAAATATATTTCCCCTTAAAATATACAACCAAAAACCTAATAGCTATATTCTCCTCAATGATGTGATGTATATTACATAAGTTGGTAATGTTTCTAATTTACTCAATAAAAGTATTGACAGTCTCACTTATGTATGAAGGGACACTTTTGAGGGATGATATGATAATTCCATCATAATGGGCAAGTCTTAGAGGAGTAAAACCATTGAAATAAACAAAAGGTAGGTTCCTTTCCATGATAGCTTTAGGATTTTTCAAGATTGGGCAAATTAAAAACTTTCTTATGGGTTTATGAGCATGGTATAATATCTTTGGGTAAGGATGGGTGTTAGAAAATCTATATGCTTTAAATAAATAATAAGGAAGCTCTTGAAAATAAAAAGGAATGCCTTTAGTATGAGATCTTGTGCTTACCTTAGGCATGAAACAATTCACTAGTCTGCAACCAAGATTCAATTGTTGGAGTCACTAGATACTGTAGGAAGTAGACTATTACAACTTCTTTATTTTCAAGACCAACATCCACCTTGAACAACCTTCTTGGATCATAGGTCTCACTAGGCATGCCAGAACTATTATATCCAAAATTTGTACCCTAGAGAAGTCAATTAGAACTTCTCAAATTCAGGATAACATTGAACTATCTCAGAGTATGGGTAGATTATTACAAGAGATAGATCTCTAGATTATGGGCTAGCTCCCTTCATCTAACTATTTAAGCTCTCAACTACACTAGTCTAATCACTTATTGGGGTGAAAAAATAAGGAAACATAAAATTAACCTATACTAATATAAGTGATACACCAATGATATCTCCACAGACATACTTGAAGCTTTCACTGTGAAGGCAGATTACTAAAACTGATCTCAGCTCAAGGTTCTTCTAGCATAAGTGTTTCTACAGGGAGGCATATTGTCATGCATTTAGAAAGGTGGCTAAATAAAAGGTCTAATATTAGATACTATTAATATTCTTCACACTTTAAATACACCTAACAAACATTTACACTTCATGAGACCTATTAGAAGAAATATTACTCACACAATGCATACAAGAGCAGAATGGAAGCAAGGAGAAATAATCATCACTTGTCATCCAAATGGACTACTTGACATACTAAGGCAATAATTTTAGAGACTAAACCATCTTATTAACTTTATTTAAAGGAAAAATAAGATGTAAAACTAGCAAGGCTTCACCATACCAATTATGGATAATTTACAATGCCAAAATGGTTTCAATATATAGAGTAATAGGAGAAGAGAGAGAAAGAGTGACGTTGAAGAGTCACAATGATAAGTGTCAAGTATTGAATACCAGTTAAAATGAAATATAAAGAGTTAGAAAATAGATCATGAAGTTCTCTTGAATAAGTATCTATCTAAAATATGACACCTTCCTAAAGTTGGTGTAGGAACACTTCATTGTCTTTCTTGAAACTACTCTTCTTGATGAGGAGTTCACTAACTATCTAGAACTGACTTGGAATTGATTGAAACATGTTTAATAACTTGAAAAGGTGGAAACATGATTGTTACAGGTCATTTTCACCCCTGTAATTGATAATCTCCCTTTGCCACTTGTAGTTCACTTTCTTGCAGTATCTACTAGCCTTTTAGGCCTAAACTCTCACACTTGTCACTTGGGTGACTTGCACATACTCGATATATTTCATTGAATATATGTGAGACACTTTTTTAAAAATTAGTTTTTATCGATTTTATCATATAGGCCTCAATAAAACTCAATATCACACTTCTCATCTCAATATTGACAACTACTTTACTTCTCACTGTTCTATCCAAGACTACCTACAATAGTTATCTTGGCATAGGAGTATCCATACATGAATAAGGTGAGAATGGGGTCTAAGGATTTATAATGCATATCCACACATGTTCCACCATGGATATCACCTATCTATCTATTTTTACACTTTCAAATCACCTCAAATCTTATAGAAAACATAGAATTTAACTCATCTATATAAGTGATGGTACAAATTAATTTAATGGTGATGAAATTTAGAGAGTTAAAATTAGGTCCAAATCATATTCCATGCCAATTTACCCCTTATATATGAATTATTATTCATCTTTTTCTCATCAGGATCTTATGAGGGTTTTAGGTAGTTTAGGTTCTTAACAAAGGTTCATAAAGGTTAGGCCCGTAACCTTAGAAAAATGCCAATAATTTAAAGTTCATGACCTCCATCAATTATCCCTAAGTGATCAAGAACCCATGCATCTTATCCGTACATATGGAAGTTAAAGAAGATGCCTCTCAGGTAGTTGTTATGCATTCTAGACACCCCTGAGATAATTTGAGGCCAAAAATGGCCAATTTGAGTTGTCTTATACAAATCAATGAGTCTCATCAACCCTCCATTATCCCATAAAATATATTATATTTATTGGGAGGATCACATGATCATAGGAGTGAAGTTAGAATCCTAAGGTCCATGCCTAGTTCTAGGTCTAATAGGCATAGATTGGGTTTTATGAGTATGTGATCAACTATGAGTAATCATAGTGACTATAGGACCTCCTCAATGATTATTAATTTAAAATTAAAACCTACACATCATATTATAGTTCCTTAATACTCTACCATTCATATTTTACCATCAATGCATTAGGTCTACAAGTTGCATTGCTTGTGGGGAGTCTTAGGTCAGTTGGCCTGATGGAAGTACTAATTATGTACCTACCTTTACATGAGATTTACTATGTAGTATGATGATATTTTAGAGATTGAATAAACTTTAAAGGTCGCTATGTATACTTTCTTAGGAATTGAGGGAGCCACTTCATCATATCTCTCTTAGTCTCTTAGCTACCCTTGGCCTAAGGAATGGGATAGGTCTGAGATAAAATAGTCGGTACTTCCATTATTAGTCTAATCCAAAGGAGACCATAGAAGTATAATTAAACTATGATTACCACATATACCATATTTCAAACCCTAACCATGATTTTAGATCCCTCAACACTTCAAATTTTCAAGACTAGTTATAGGTCTATGACTGTGTGCAGGGTTTTGATTGACTGAGTACAAGGTTTTGAAACCTAGCTTAGGTCAATATTTAATATATTTTATTTTCCTCTAATAATTACATGGAAATTTTATATTATCACTTTGAGATTGATTTCTACGTGATCATCTCCATCTTATACCTCTACCTACCATCCAAACCTACATCCTCCATTAACTTAGGGTAGTCTGTCTCTTGAGTCAAAATTTAGGTAATTATTAGGGAAGTTAAAATAAATTTTTAGCTGATGATACATGTTTGAGAACTTTGTTTCACACTTTTGGATTATATTGAGGTCATTATAACCATCTCACACTTGAATGGACACATATCTACCTTGAGACCATGGAATCATCCCACTATCATCAAGCACTATAGGTGTGTAATTTGCATTGCTCTAGGTTCATTTTGGCTTCTTGAAAATATAGGATAATAATCCATTTTTTTGTAGAAACTAAGGTAAAAATTTCAATTTTTAAACCTTCTTCAATGATTTGCCTTGCACCTTTATCCAAATCTATGAACATTGAACTCAGGTGTTTGATCCTAGGTTGAGGTTTGAAGATGTCTTACCATCTCAACAAGTAGATATGATATCTATCTTGTGGTTAGACCTAGAATTCTCATTCTTTAATCTCTTTCAACTTTATCAATGTCTCAGGCCTTTGTGGTATTCATTTAGGATTATTGACTGTGTTCTTCTAGTTTTAAGTCTTCACCACTCACACAATGATCTTCTATAAATGGTCCTCTTCAACACACACCTTCAATGGAGAATCTGAAAAACCATGCTTTGGGGATTGAAAACAATTATATGATACTTGACTTGAAGACACTCACAAAATAATAAACTCTATAACTATCAAACACTGTTCAACAGACCATTGGTATTCACTTATATCACATGGAGATGGTTATGCCATCCTTTTGTGACCACACATGCCAAACCAAGTTAAAGTCAATATGAAATGTGTGGATATACTTTGAAAGTATATGTGCATTACTTGGTTCACATAGACCAATCTCCAAAGTGAAACCATATGAGAAAAACTAAGCCATTGGGATTGTATAGATAGTTTGGAGGTACCAACAATCTTAGTGATTTTTCATACAATACAGATCACCAATATTAAAACTATGACCATGAAATGGAAGATTCTAAGGGCCCCTAACATCCACCAAGTGCACTCACTCCAACTCCTCTTCTCCAGTTTGTACCAAATGAAAACCATTGACCATTTATGAATTTTACAAGGGAGTGATAGGAGAGAGAAGATGATTTTTATTAATTTTGAATCTATTAAATCTGGTCAAGCCTAAAACTAACATGTTGGGATTCAATTACACCTTCCTAAAGCTTTCAAACCTATAGATGAGTCACCCCAATCCTTACAAATACTTGAAACTGACATTTTTATAGGTGATCTTCTTTATTTTACATTGAACCTACAATGTTTCAGTTTCAAATCCTTCTCTGATCCTTTTTTGACATTAAATACATTAGCCTGCTTCTTGAAATTTGTATTTTTGATGAGATTCATGTACAATTCCTTAAAATGACCAAAAAAGGTGGCATAAAAGGACATTAAGAAAATGGACAAATGTAACAAAGGTTAAAACATATTATATGACCCCCAAAATAAAAATTGACCTCATTTAGGATGGTGAACACTTTCAAACCTATAGGACCTTATGTAAAATTTGAACATGCAAGGGTTGACCCAATTTGTTTTGGGGTAAAATTTTGTTCAACAGGGACTGCAAGCTTGTCTAATCACATCAAAGCTTAAATGACAAGTCAAGGGAAGATAATCCTATTGTGGTCACCAAAAAGTAATTCTATAAAATGGAATAGTAAAAATGATGAAATAAATAATTGAGGTCAATCCAAAACCAAAAAACTAATATAATCTAAAACAAAACCTCTGATTGGGAAAAGGATCTAAATGAACAATAAATTCATAATGGAACACACGCAATTATACCTAAAAATTTATAGTCCAGAATGCCTTCCATGATAAGAATGATGAGCCAAAATGACAAGTTAATTTTCTTGATGCTTGAATTTTTGGATGTTTGATTGCTATGTGGATTTAATACTTCGACAATGTGTTTATATGGATTGGATGATGTATTCGACAATATTATGTCACTATGATATTGTAATATTTTGACATTCAAGACTCTTGTTGGGAATGTTCATAGGATCTTACATGCAATGCTCTTGGATTTAAATAGGTGAGTGGGTGCTTAAATATAAGGTGATGAAATAAATCAATGGCTGGGATTTAACCATGATGTAGGAAGATCTGAGGGTGTAGCATTTTTATGCTAGATAATTCTATATAATAATGGTGTGGATAATTCTAGAGAATGTAGAAGACTCTAGATTCCTTTAGGAATGGATAATGATGATTAGTGAAGATTAGATGTAGGATTAGTAGGAGAGATAGTGGAGGTAGTTGTTGGTAGGTGAGGGAGGAATTTAAAATTCCAAAATATTGTGTAAGTGGAAATCAGTGATAAATAGAGTGTAATTAGAATGTGGTATGGTGTATGGTTAGTTTGATGTAAGAAATGTTATAGGTAGTGTTATGATGATGTATAATAATTAGATTATGATATGAAAAGTGATTAAAAGGAAGAATTAGAATGAATTGAGGATGAAATTAGTCATGAGTAATAAATTGATGATTTTTAGATGTCTATAGGATGAATCCTTTTCACGTACTATCTTTTTACCACATACCACTATGCTCTCACATATGTAAATGTCTCTTTCATGTACTTTGGGGTATATCAAAAGGACCAAATTATTCCACATACCAATGGGTATATATAAGAAGGGTACATATATCAATATCCATGGCATATTAGAGTGACAATATATAGAAAAGGGAAACTATTTGGAGTGACAAGGAGCTAATCCATCTCCATATGTCATATTATTCACAATGACTAGATCTAAACCAATATTTGTTCTACTAGACACTTAACTTCTTTGAGGTGACATCTATGTATGATGAAACACTAAGGTATAAAAACATATGGCTAGTTGTTGATGGTTCATTGACCTAACATGCAATTGACATTGATCAACAGTGTAAATTATATAAAGACAATCAGAAGGCAAAGTTGAAAATCATGCTTAGAGTCTCGAATTAGGTACAACCTCATATCTGAAATGTCACTACAACAAAGGACACTTAGGATAATATTAAGACTATCTATAAAGTGAAAAATGAAAATCAGATTTTGCATCTTCAAAGCCAACTTTTTTGTCTCAACTTGAAACTAAAATAAAGAATGGAAGCTTTCCTACATTGAATTTACACTTTGCAAGCCTCACTCAATGCATTAGGTTAAATGGTGATAAATGACTCTTTGGTGCCCATTTTCCTAAGAGAATTTCCACCCACATACAAAATATTTGTGATCACATTGAATGTCACAGGACATAAACTAACATTTAAAGATTTGGTGAACTTGTTGCAATAAAATGAAGCCATGTAAACTTCAGAGGAAGTAGATTAAGAATATGCACTTGCATCACATCAAAAGGGGAATAATTCCATGAAAGGTTCAAAATGCTCCCCTAAGTAGAATAGTTAGTAACCATAACAAGGGAATAAATCAGGTTCCTATAAAATATGTCATATTTATGGAAAATAAGACATGATATGAAATAGTGTTGGTACAATGCATTCACATAGGGATCATCTAATCATAAGTCCACTTCACAAAATTCACCACAAGAAGAGAATAAATTGCAATTGTCAAAATGCTAATGGAAATAAAAACCTTCCAAATCATATATGCATGGGAATGTTGCAACATAAAACAATTATTCAAATGAGTATAATGTATTTTCCACTCAGACACATGAGGATAAAAATTCTATAAATCTAGTCTGGTATGTGGATTCTAGTGCTACAAGCCACATGATTGGTAGGAAGGAATAGTTCTCCACATTGAACCAAAAAATGTCAGAGGTAATGTATCTCTCAGTGATGATACATCTTACACTATTCAAGGCTATAGTGATACTTATTTAAAACTTAGAAATAAAAATTTCATAATCCAAAATGTCTTGTATGTCCTAGGACTCACTAAAAACATGTTTGACTCACTCGATCACAACCTCAAGGTTGAGTTTGATCATGAAGGTGATCAAAAGTTTTGCTTGATAAAAAAAGTCTAGAGGCTCCTCAATAGTTTCAAGAGCTTTGAATATTGTCAAAATATTTTAGACTGATAATGCTAACAATGACCACTATGCACTTTTAGTAAGAACATAGACACAATAAATCTATGGAACAAAATATATGGACACTTGATTTATGGATATATACTTACATTTAACATACAAAACATGGTCATAGGCCTTCCCTTACTCAAGCAATATTTTGATATTTTTTCCAGTTGCCTCATTAAAAAATAATGAATAGATCTATTTGATCAAAAGTGAATATTTGACTATTGGTCCATTAGATTTGGTGCACACCAATCTATGCAGACACATGACTCCCAATGGAAAAGGATACAATTATTTTGACTCTTTGTTGATGAATACTCATGAAATATGTTGGAATACCTTTTGAAGACTAGAAATTAGGCCTTTCAAGTCTTTAAATAATTCAAGGCCACTGTGTAAAATGAATCTAGTGTAAAAATTAAGGCCTTTATTTATATCGTGGGGTTGAACACATAATTATAGAGTTATCAATATATCTCAAAGCAAATGGAATACATCGTCAATTGACTGATCCATATACACCATAAGAAAATGGGATTTTAAAATGATTTAATCATGTAATTGAAGATATATTTTTTTATCATGGTTGAGGATGCACAACTATCTCATTAATTTTGGGTAGCAGCATGTCACATAGTGGTCTACCTTCTAAACATGTCACCCATCAAAGCTCTTGATTGGATCACATCACATGAGGCTTGGACTAGGAACAAACTAGAAGTTTCACATCTTTGAATTTTTGGATGTAAGGTATATATGCATCTCCCAAAAAAAAGAATTAAAGTGGATAATAAAACCAAGGAATGCATTTTTTGGGGATACATTAAATAGTCCAAGGCATATCAACTCCTTGACCCAAAAAGTAAAAAGGTTCTCATTAACAATGATGTTGTGTTTGATGAGAAGAGTGGATACAATCTGACTTTCACACAAGCATGTGATATAGAGATCAAAAATCTAATTTTTTTAGATGGTGATAGTGGTAGAAACATTGATGATGGTCAACCAAGACCTCTAATACCACCACCCACTACTTAATGTATGTCTAAGTGGTATGCTAGTATAATACAAGATGATAAATTAGATGGAGTCCTTGACACATCTAGTTCAAGATCGATGAATTGAAACATGAATCATGAAGAGGTAAATATGGCCCTTATGAACATGGTTATAGAAAAAATTGAGCCCTATATAATAACATAAGCCCAATAGTCAAAACCTTGGAAATATGCCATGGATGAAGAATATCAGTCATTGATGAAGAATAACACTTGGGAACTTATTGATATTCCATAAGAGAAGAATCCCATAAGATGTAGATGTATATTGAAGACCAAGTAGAAGGCAAATGGTAGTATAGATAAGTACAAGGTGAGACTTTTAGCAAAGGGATATGCTAAAAAAACACATTGAATACTAGAAGACTTTTTCTCCCATGACCAATATTATAAGAATTAGAATGATATTTGTTATGGTTGCATAGTTTGGATGGAATGATCATTAGATGAAAATCAAATGTGAATCACTTGAATGTATATCTAAAAGAAAAATTATACATGAGACAACTAGAAGGATATGTCAAATAGGGTGAAAAACAAGAAGTATGCAGACTTACCAAGTCATTCTATAGTCTCAAAAAAGCTCCTAGATCCTAGTATATAAAAATAGATGATCATATTGTATAACATGGATTCCAAAGGATTCATTATGATCCCAATATCTACCTCAAACAATAGGGGAAGATTGTTATAATCATTATTTGTGTTGATGATCTAGTAATCACTTGCAGTTCAATGAAGATGATCCTTGCTACAAAGAACGATCTCAAGCGATTGTTTGAGATGACATCTCCTAGGCTAATAGACTACTATATTGGATTGGAAATTTGAAAAATAAGGTACAATATCTTTATGTCAGAGATGAAATATACCAAGACATTATTAAATGTTATTTAGATGATGGATTGTAAACCAATGGCCATACTTATGAAGACAAGACTTGAATTTTCTCATGCATATCCATTACCATTAGTAGATACTCTCTATTGGGATCTGATTGAGAGTCTCATTTATCTCACCTATACTATAACATATATCAGGTATGTTGTAATCTATGTTTTACACTTTATGCATGTACCCAAAGCAAGTCACTAGAAATTAGCTAAGTGGATAATGAGATATATTTGAGGAACAATGGAATATGGTCTAGTATATAAGAATAATGACAAATTCTTCTTGATGAGATACATGGATGTAGATAACACAGGTTCTATTGATGAAAAAAGTTCCACTACTAGATTTGTATTATTTTTGGTATTTCTTACAATCTCATAGGGGAGCAATAAGCATAACTATTTTTCACATTTTTTCAAAAAATCAAAAAATCACATTGTAACAAGAGTTGTTTATGAAGTGATATGGATATGTCACATTCTTGAAGGATTGAGAATACCTCAAGCTCAGTCTATAGTTTTTTACAATGGCAACCAAGGTGTTCTAATGCATTTTCATAACCTAAGATTTCATGAGCACATGAAGCATATTAAGGTCAATATGCATTTCATATGAAAACATATTCAACAACACAACATAAAGCTCTAATATTTTCCCACTCAATATCAATGTGAAAATGTATTCACAAAGTCACTTTCACGTGACAAGTTTGAGGCATCAATAAATTCTCTCTCTTGTCCCATTAAGAATATGATCAATTAAGGGGTGGGGAGGGGCGGGGGGTGGGGGGGGGGGGGGGGCGGCGGGAAGGGGCGGGAAGGGGTGGGGAAGGGAAGAATCAGAATAATAACGTACTATCCCATAGTCTAGGAGGTTGCACATGCACCCAATATTAAATAATTGGTGCATTTAGTAAAAAAGGGTAGTTTTAGGTTATTGTAGACATTTAATAAATTCCATCACCAAGATGTGTTAGGTGTGATGGACTATGGCTCATTAAGCTTATATATGTAAAATTCATATTTGTTCAATGTTAATGAGCATATTACATGTTTTAGTTTCTAAATTTTGAAATATTAAAATTTGGCTCATCCTGCACATTTCACAATTCAACTAAAGTAAATTGTTAAAAGGTTTCACTATATAATCAAATAAAAGGTAATTTGTTATCCATAGAGCTTGTCACTATATATTGAGCACTTATACATTATTACATATCGATCAAATCGTCTCTATTTTCCCCAAATTTAAGATCATTCACTAGGACTAGTCACAAGCCAAGTATGAAGCATTTCCAATCAAATCGAGGGCTAACATTTTTAAGTATCAAATCCATATTTCTAAATGTATACATATATAAAAGGAGAAAAATTCCACAATCACTCTAGGTGGTATAACTACACGTGTCTTGATTCTCTCCTTGGAGTATTTTGATATAGGTAGTCGTCAATCATCAATGGGGGTGATTGGGGTCAGCACAACCCATTATTTACTCCCCCTCTTATTTTTTAGGTTTTTATCTCTCACAAGTACCTCTAGGGTTTCACAGTTAAAGAGAAGTAAAATAACAATGATTTCATGAAATCTACATAAGCAAAATATCCCAGTTCTCTCAGTAGACACAAGCATAATAAGTAGTACAACTATAGTTTTTTCATATTCAAAGTGGATAATTTGGGATCAACAAATGTGACTAGCTTGCAGTACTAGGTTTAGATGACTATAGTTGATCTCAGACTAAAAATTATTAGAATTGAAGCTAAGTTATCTTCTTCCTAGTGTTTTTCCCAAAATAACATATTACTATATTTCTCAAGTTCCAATCAAAATAACTAATAAATTTTATATCATTAACATTATGATTCATTCAAAGTTTTACACCGATCAAATAACATTTATTTGTTAAACCAAAAAATAGGGTAAAAAATTTAAGTATTATCACAAAAAGATAGCATCACCATCATACTTGTAGGACCATCCCTCACAAGAGTTATATGATAGGAGGCTCCATAATCAATAAACCATAGATAATTGTACACATGTAAGCTTGAGGTTATGAGATATACATATTCATCTCCATTAGTGGAGACCTTCTCCCTTGAGGATTGCATGATAATTGATGTTTTTTATTTTTTTTACCATTTTTTGCTCTGTAGTCCTTCTTAAAGTGCCCTATCTTCCCACAAATACAACACTTCTTTAATGACCTTTCTAGAGTCTTAGATCTACATTTAGACTTTGAGCACTTATCCTCATTTTTACGGTTTCTTCTTTATTATGAGTGACCTTTCATGGTTAAGGTGTCTCTTATATGATAGATTTTTAAAAACTTACACAAAATATTGATCCAAAACTCAAAAGCTTTGGTTGAAAGATAATTCAAGAAACAAGAACAAAATAATTCAAATAATGCTATCTCTGAGAAGAGATGTTTTATTGGTCAAATTCGCAGACCCAAATATATGCTTATCTCTGAGAAGAGATGTTTGATTTCCATTTCGGGTTACATCTTCATTTATACATGTTTTGAAGGTGTGGGGAGGATGTGTAAGGTCACCAATCTCGAGGGAGATGAATTGGTTTGACTTCCACGATTTACAACAATACAAAATTCAAGGAATTACTATTTTTAGAAACTTACTATTTTTAGACTACACTATTAAAATTGAAATTTGGGCCACTTACATTGGGTTTTAGGGGGTCAAACTTCATCAAGTGGGGCTCAATGCCATCTCACGACGTTCCACTCATTATTAGCTTTCCAACGGTTCAAATGGTGAGTCAATTGGAGCTACGGTGCAAAAGTTATGGCTCCCGAAAGTTCTGCCATCAATTAGGGTGGACCCATTACCCGAATTGTCATCTGAATTGTTGCCTCGATAAAATCTCCTCTGACAAAAAATTCGCAAACACATCTTACAATTTTAGCTACAATGTGGTACTGGTGATTTCCATCACTATATTATCCCATGAATCTAGAAAAAAAAAACTATGTAACATGTTACAATTTTCCTTAACATTCATGTTGGTATCCATGAATGACAACTGATTGGACACTATGTTAAAGGCATTTGGGTGCTTTGCAATCGAGTGGCAATCTTTCATTCAAAATGAGTATATATTATTTATTAGGAAACATTTTTTGAGTAGAGACTTGTATTGTTATAACATTATAAACTTTTCCCAAAGAAGATTCATAATCTTTTAAGTTGAAACATATAGTAACATTAAATTTGATAGACATAATCTGTTATAACTTCTCAGTGTCTTATCAACTTTATCCCATTCTTTTTGTTTCATATCATTGGGTGTTGTGTCTACTATAGGAATTGATTGATTTATATCTATGAAGAGATCCTACATCTAGAGCTTCCATAGCTCAAATTTATGACCATTAAATTTCTCAATTTTTATCTTTGTATTTCTAGTCATTTTCTTTGCATGAAATTTTCCTGTAAAAACTCCACTTCAAATAAATTATTTATCAAAAGTTATTTCAAATTTTACATAGCTCACAAATAATCTCTGATACTAAATGCCCGGCATTAAATCTTTCATGATGAATAAATATAAAAGAAAGTTGTACTATGTGAATCTTAAATATAAAAAATTGATGGCAAACACATACAGAGACAATCTATTTCACTTGTAAAAATCTTTTTGGGTAAAAACCCAACAAAACAACCTTTTTGATTATAGCATAAAGTGGTATGTGTTGCAATGTTTAACCACATTTCAAGGTTCTTCAAACTTCATACAATGATTTACTATATATTAAAATGCACGTAGTTTACCATGTGTATTTAACATTCAACAACTTTTGTTACACATATTAATGTCTCATATGATTCACTTGCTTGCAGACACTTATAAGAATTGTTCATTTAATAGGTACTTCAATTTTAATATCTGCATAATAAAATAATTTCCATGAATATTAAGTACTAAGTCAATTGAAAAATGTATAAGACTCCTCAACACGTCCATATCAAAGTGCGATCAAGATGTTGCTAACACTTTTTCAATTTAAAAAATATAATTAAAAAAGTGTATGAAATGTCTTCAAATAACCTTTCATTGCTCTGCATGTTGTACAACTCTACACAGAACCTTACTACAACTCAACTATTTTACACAATATTAGATTTCTCACTCTCTAACATCTCTCTCCATTAAAATATCTTTTAAAACATATAAATATTTATAATTCACCTTTATCTCACAATTATTAAGTCACCATTCTCCTCAATTCTTACCAGTTTTATTATAAATAAATAATTTACAATCTAATTACAATTAAAAAACACTACACACACTTAACTTGGTCCAAAATAGATATAAAAAATTAAATCACATGTTATTAATTTTCTAGACTAGAGAAATAAATGAAAATATAGGGTTTATGAATTTATCTTTAATATTGGGAGATCAAGGGGAAGTTGTTCAGATCTGACAATAAAAATTAGAGTTTTGTGAAAATAATTCCGTCAGCCCGCCCTTCAACAACCCTTCGTCTGTATCTAACGCTTAACATGTCCACTGTATCTAACCCTTCGTCTTGCATTTTTTTTTCTTTTTGTTTTGCTTGTTTCCATGCCTCACTCATGCGCACAAAATTATATATATGTTGCCTAATGGTCTTGCGGCCCCGTCATTTTTGCCACTCGTGGCCTTTTCTTATATAACTATTACTATAAAATTATAATATCATAATAATAATAATTATTTTATTTTAAAATTCATATACTAAAATTATATATATATATATATATATATAAAAGTTTTAAGTTGTTTTGTTAAGTTTTTGTTTTTAAAAAAAAAAAAAGGAAAATAAATAAAAAGAAAATTTATTTTATAAGTTATCTTGAAATTATGGGATAGATTCTTTTGACTAATATTGATAATTTTTTATTTTCTTTTATTAGTTATGGTTCAACTAAGATTTCTATTTCACTTGTATGGACTTTTAATGTTTTGTTCAACATCTTTACGATGCTTACATTAAATCTTGTAGATATAAGAAGTAGGGAGATTATTTCCACAATTTGTGTATTCTTTAACCATTTTAAGGAGATATTAATTGCCTTTTTCCTCATGTAAATATTTGACTGTAGTTATGCATGTTGATATGTTAATTGATTTCACTAGTCGATTATATCTACCCCTGAACATCTTCTCTAAATCCTTTAGCACAAAAATTTTAGTTCAAAACTCTTCTACTCCATGTATCAAGTTTTTTTATATCTTCATTACATAGGATTGTTATTGCACTTTGTGTAAACCCTCTAATTATTGTAAAGGATTGTTATCGCACTTTGTCCAAACCCTCTGACTATTGTAGAGGAGCTATTGTCACACTATGTGTAGGCCATTTGACTTCCATTCATAATCATGTGACTCTTGAAAAAAACAAATCACTTCAATGCTACCACTATTGATGGAGTTCTCTACTTTAACATCCCGACTTGTCTGTGATACTATTTTCATTGCTTATTAAATCTACACTCATTTCTCTCCTAGTCCTTTTACACATTGTGTCTTTGGAGGCCAAACCTATTATTGTGGGGAGGGATAACATAGATATTTATGGTTGTGTTTTGGTTAGGGTTTATCATATAATTTACATTTCACCCGTATATGTTTTACCATGTGTAAAAGGTGTACATACATTTTTACACTTATTGGTTAGTTGTATATAAACTATCATGGAGAGTTCTTAAGAGTTTACCTATATATTAGGAATGGATCATCTTACATATTATCTCGCATTTATTTTCACAACAAAGGGATAAGTGATAAATCCTTTAAATTAGGGCTTGCCCAACATTAATTGTATGCCCATCTACAACTAGCCGCAAATTGGTACTACAACATTAGAGTACTACAACATGTCCCAAATCTTATGCTTATGAGACCTCGATAGGGAATTTTTAGTTTCAAATTTTGATATTACTTGCTTGATTACTATATCCATATCTTCAAATACTTGTAACAACTTCACCTTATTTTTTACAAAAATCTGCGCTACCAAGGTGCAGGCCTCATACTCAATAACATTATTAGTGCAACTAAATTGTAGTTTTTATAAGTGTAGGGTATTATCACTGCTATGAGAATACAATACAATTATAGTCCTCGCTTAATTATTTAATTTGGCACCATTTAAGTATATGATAGGACCGAAACTCCCCAAAGCTCTGACACAACTTGTCAGATTTAAGAGCACACATGATTACCATTATATAAGCAATTAAACATGCGAAATAACCAGAAGAACAAATAACTATCAATGAGAAAACACACAGAATATGAGAGGCAACACACAATTGTATTCAACTCATTACAAAGGAAATTACAATAAAGAGATCACACTCTTCTTCCACCTCTGTGAGGCTTCCTCCTCAAGGGCTCCAAGTAATCTTCCCACCTGAGTAATCTTCTCTCATAGGTCACAACACACAGCTAACACAAGCTGTTGTTCACCTCATTGTACATCTGTACAATCGAGTACGAACCGGTACTCCAAGTAGATCTCTCCATGATCCTACTGATGTATTGCTGTCACCTTGGACCCTGGCCAACCGCCGATCTCTGTCTGACCCTCGCATACACACATCCCTGCATATCAAGCCTGATCTTACTTAAACATACATGGGGAATCCTACTTGATTCCACCATGGGAAGAACTCTCCAAGCTTCACATAGCTCTTCGGCAAATTCTCCACTTAACAATACAGCCCATGAGTCTATTATATAGATCTCATGCATACACTGATTAGACTTGCCGCTCAAGACTTCGAACAAGTCTTTAACATGCAAACTCTGCATTCACTTAACTGACTGTTCGTCAACAGCAGTTCAGACCGCCACAGGTGACCGACGTCGGTCCCTGCCTTCCTAGAGGTGACCGACGCCGACCGATATTCTGCCGATGCTGGTTTCCCTTCTGCGTCCCCTGACCGACGTCGATTTTGGCCTGCCGACGTCGGCGACTACATACACTAGAAACCCTCCTGTTTGCCTTAAGGTGTAGCTTTTAGCTCCACACCCTAATAGTATACTCTTCAAATACATTTTTATTATGCTTTGTTAGTCTTAATTACTTCTAAAACCAAACTGCCTTCCTCATGATTGTAATAGGTGTTCATTCCCTTGTCCTTAGAGGAATCATAAGGTTCAAATTCCCATCTAATATGGGTCCATTTTTCTAACCATTCATTGACAACCTCAATAGTATCCTAATTCATATGAATGCTTGAGATTTCTAGATTCTCTTCTTTTATGATAGTGTAATTCAATAGTAAAGGATCTAGCTCAAAGGTCTACACATGATATTTGTCTATTGGTTCTACACCAATTCTAACCTTATCCCCATAATTGGTCCTTAGTAGCATATGGGTCATGTTTTATGTTAAATACTATCCTACCTTAGCTGTAAAATCTCTAGATGGGCATAATCTAAACATGGATTATATGCAATCCATAGAGCCTCCACTAATTTATTTGGTATCATAGTATTGTCAGAGCTTGAATATATCATATTGTTTTGGACCAGTAAATTTACAACTAAAAGGGATTGTATAAGGAATGAGGTATTTTACAACCTACCACAACATGTTTTTATTAAAGTATAGTGGGTGATGAAGTAGAGTTCTTGTTCTTAGCCTATTATTTATAGTCTTTCCCCTTAGATAGCCTGGTATTTTGCTTTAGTGCCTCCTATAATAGATCCACTAATTAGGTATAAACAATGCTTCCCAGATTAAAATGTTGATAGAGACTCTTTTTTCATTTGGTCACCATATTAGGTGCACCTAGGGATAAGTTATTTTATTTGGTAGAAGGGGTCCATTATCTCTTTGGATTTTATACAATTGGATAAGATATTTTGGACTAACATGGCTTAGAGGTGTTCATTTATGGTTTCTTTACTTGCACCATAAGAGACTTCCCCTTAGAGTTGTATGTCATCTCTGTATGTCTAACATAGACTGAGGTAGAAGAAGCACTTGCAGATGTTGGATTTTATAAATATTGACTCTTTAGGGCTCTATTTTTGGAGTGGGTCACATATTTTGACTAGAGTTGAGGCCTGTTTAGTGATTGTGGATTTATATTAGTGCATATAATTCATCTTCTCCCCATATGACCATAATTCCTTTTGGATAAATAGGCTCTCAGGCTTCCTCATCCACAAGTAGTGGTTGATACATGGCATTTTTACCCTAAACCATTAAGGTTTGTTGTTAGTTGCCAATGGGACAACTATTTCATTGATGTGCCATAGCACATGGAAATCACCATAATAATTGCACTTCTTCAATGTTATTTTTCACGTGAACCAAAGCCTTTATTGTACTAGGATTTCCTTGAGGGATCAGAAGGGATTTTGGTGTGGCTTAGGGTTTTGTAGGGTTTATTCTTAGATCTTGGCCTTTAGCAGGCGGATAACTAGGCTATCAATAACCATATGGTTTAGGATAGAAACCTTGATGGGGAATAGGATATTACCTTGAGGGGTTTGTGTTTGTTACTTATTGATACCTACGAGTTCATTAGAGAAATCCCAAATCATACTTTTATCCTAGTTAAGCTCCTTTGTACATTGATGCAACCCAATACCTGTAACACAAAACCTAATAGTTGTAATTTGGATGTTAAATAAAAGCATAACAAATTCAATTAAAAATTGTGATAATAAAATAAATAATAATGTATATTAATTTTGGTATAGAATAAATAGAGAGATAGGGAGAAATATACTGCAAAAATGATTTTTAAGAGTAAAATTATTCATCCAAAAAAATAGCATTTGAATTCCTCTATATTTCTATATCTACATACAACACCAACAAACACTATTATATCACCTCTATGGCCATAAACTTCCCCTAAAACTAGCAATTTATTTAATAAAAATAATCTAATCCTACTCAGTTACATTCTCTTAATCCACAAAAATAGGGTGGTTAACAAAGTTACTATTTTTAAGAAAACAAACTCCTGCAACCTCTAAACTATTTAGATTGATAGTTGTACGCCATCTAAATATTCCATTTTTAGGTTAAAAAGCTTCTAAATACTCTCAATTGTTCGATGAAATGTGTGAATCATCCTCCCATTCTTTCAAAAGTCTAGAACACCTAGTTTAATTGAATCTAGTTTTGTTAACTTCATGAGCTCATCTTCTCTGATCCATGTGTTATTATAATTTGGTAATCACTTCCATTTGACTAAATACATTTTATAATTCTTGGACATTATACAAATAACCTTTGTATCCATTATCTTCTCAATCTTATCTCTATTTTTCTTTGGAAAATGGCTAGTCCATTCTCCAAGCATATTCTCATCTTGAACTTCTTTCGGGCCAACATGATATGAACAAGGATATACAACATTGATTATAGGATTGATATCAAATTCTTCAAGAAATTCTATCAAATATGCATTCTCATTAATCATTTTTGAGAATATTTCAATGATCAATTTTCTTTGGGTTCAAATATTTTTAAGTCCCTTGAGGAAACCTTTCCTTGTGCAAGTAAACCATGATTAACTCACACTCTTGATACACCTTTTTTCCCTGATACAAGTCAACATTAATTTTATACTAATTTTTTATTTACATCCATTGCCTAACATGTTTTTCCACATCATATATAATCTTTATAAAATCCTTGACATTTTGTCTAATTCATTTCCCCTCATGAAGATTAATTAAATCCACCATTCTTTTCAGATTGTTCCCAAAAACAACATGTAAAGGAGGTTCAACTTTAGACCTATTGATGCTGAAATTGAAATAAAACTATTCTTGTGACAAGAATAAATCCCATTGTTTTGGTTTATCCCCAAATAAACACCTCAAAAAAAATCACCAAGCTTTTAATTAAAACCTTTGTTTTCCCATTTGTTTAAGGGTGATGTACTAAACTATACTACAATTTTCTATCAATCTTTCTCCACTAAGTTCTCAAAAAGTGACTACAAAATTTTGTAATCCAGTCACTTGTGATAGTCTTTGGCAACCCATGTAAGCTTAAAATATATAAAAAAATAGGTAAACAATATTACTCACATTGGTAGTATTTTTACATGGAATAAAGTGGGCCATTTTAGAGAATTGGTCCACAAAAAAATGGAACCGTACCTCTTTGAGTGAGAGGCAGCCCCAAGACAAAAGGCATGGAAATTTCAATCCATTTTCCTTTAGGAACTGGTAAGGGTTTAAACAACCCAAAATTATGTCATCCATGTTTATCAACCTAGAAAAATCTACATGTAGAAACAAACCTATTGATGTCCTTCCTCAAACGACTCCAAAAAAAATCTCACTTACAAAGCAAAAAGTTTTGTCCCTTCAAAAGTGGCCTCCCAGGCCATTTGAATGCATGTCCATATTAATATTTTTCATTCTAAACTAATTGGTAATGCAAATTTGGATCTCCTTAAACAAAAATACATCAATCAATAATAGTTTGTTATAAAACTCCTTGCAACTTGTAGACATCCAATTCCTATCACCATTGCATTGAAATTATCAATCTTACTCAAAAACTCTACAACAATGCATCATTTGGCTCAAAATCACTAAAGCATGCTAAATGGTTTGAATGTGTCACATATAAGTGTTGATTTAGGCTAATGTATCCATGAATGGGGTAATGCATTTTTTGAGTCAAAATGATGAAAACACAATTTGACACTCTAAACTACTAAAATTTTCTAATCGGAAGCACATGAAATGTGCACGTATTATTTCACATCCAAAATGTCCTAAATGGGCTAATGATTTGTACATAACTAACACCTTATAATTATATTCCAGTCAAATTATGTTTTAACTAGTTTGATTAAGTGAAAAACTAATTTTTGAAGAACTGTAGAAAAATTAATTAACCTCACTTAAGCAAATTAATCTAAATCAAGGGCTTAAGTGAAAAATCCATGGAAGATATTAAATATCTATTGATTGGAAATTCATTTCTAATATCTGCATCATCTAGTGACATCATCAGTGGGGTGGAATCTATAAGCCATAAATGAAACAAATATCTAGTTTAAGCCCTCCAATGCCTCATTAATGTCCCTTTCTTCCAAATATTAATAGGGAAGTTTATGGATTGAGCCTCAAAAATTGAATTGATTCATGGCCACACATATTGATCTCAATATGGATGGTCATGGTTGATTCTGATCATTTCCAAAGATCTATAAATACAAGGTTCCTCACTCATCGTTTCAAGCTCCTTTTGTGTAAATTTATTATGCCGAATTATCTTCACAATCTATTTTTGTGTAATGTTATTATGCTGAATTTGAAATAGGATAACTTCAAAAATTGGTACACATTTTATCAAATTCATGACCCTAGCTCATTGGTGCATTGAAAGATGATGGAGGAGCAAGCCACTCATCACTGACAAAGACTTGGGGTACCAAATCAAGGTGAAAATCATGTTTTTTAGCCACACTTAGAGGAGGGATGCTCTTGGGAAGGTTTGATGTTGTATTCCTTATTTTAATAGATATTAATTTTCATTTTCAAAACCCCATTAGTGAGTTGGATTTGTGAGTTATGTTCTTTATGCTTATTTGGGTTTTAATTGACTAATCCATGATATAACTCATTTTGGATTCCTACTCTACATCTTGACACGCCCGATCGAACAATGCATCTGATAAAAGTAAGGAGACTAATTTATAACTCTTAGATCTTCTAATGCATGCTTAAAAGTCTCTAAAAATCAAGATTTATCTTCATTTTTCACATGTTTTTGTTCTTTCTAATGACACACAATTTACACAGTGACCGGTGTCGATTTACTTTGATTGATATCGATCTTGTCCTAAATGACATTGATTCTTGTGTGAAGGACCAAATACAACATAAAACTTGTTTTATGGCTTTTTTAAAAATTTGATGGTTTTTATTCTCAATTGTAGAAATTTCATGCTCTATCTTTAACCTTTATTTTGAAGAATCTAGGGAGTTATTTTATTTTCATGCTTGTTTTATTAATAGTCCCATTCATGAAAACCACTAAGTTTTCCTACATTTTACAGGAAATAGCATCGATTCTAGTCAACTGACATCAATTTTATTATAACCAGCATTGGTCCCTGCATGGACTAATGTCAATTTCTGTAACAAAAAAAAAAGAGACCCAAGAACAAGTTTTAAAATATTGTTTTCTCATTCATATCTGGGCTTTAAAGCAGACATAAACCCTTTAAAAATTATAGGACACAAGTTGGAAAAGGTACAAATTTGAAAATGGTTAAGTCTTGAATACTTTCATTTGGTGTTTAGAAAGAATCTAGGTGTTTTATGCTTAATTATGTTGTGAATTTTTTTACAAGTTTTCAACTAAGTCCAAGGGGAAAATTTTCATAAAATACCTCACTTTGATGCATTAAAATAAACACTCACTTAGATTACAAGATCTTAATAGTGTTTTTTTAATGCTCTATCTTTCAAAAATTGTTCATTTTTTGTAAAATGATTGAGGCATGCATACTCTCCCCCCATCCCCTTTAGGGAACTTGGGTGACCAAAAGCACTCTTTATTTGCATTTTTGCCTTATCCAAAGGCATGAAAAGAACATAATTAAGGCTCTCCTCAAATCTGTATGGTTTGGGTGATCTAAATTCAACCTTAAAGTCTTTTCATTTTGTCTTTTATTTTTATGAAATTTGGCTTGTCAGTGGGAGTTCATAGTCTCATCATGGGTTCTTTACGAAAGTGTTAACCCAAGAATTCATCTGTCAAAATTGTTTCAACCCCACTCCACATTGGGGTATAAAAATAGAGGGTGACCCACTGGGACATTTTCTTGAGTGATTAATAAAACTTTGTTAGTGGTACTCCAAATCGGACCATAGGGGAAATTCAGACATCACATTACACTAAACAAGCAATGGATGTAGTGGTTGTGAAAGGAAAATACCTTTTCACAATAAGATGATTGACACAAATCCAATTTACATGAGGAATCTCTAGTGTTAAACACACTTGAGACCATCTATATGTATGCAAATTTATTTTTAAAATAATCCCACTTGTTGTAGACATATTGTTGATGCAGGGCAAGTAGCTTGAAGTTCCATGTCGCCGTACAATATTTTGGGAGAAGGGGGTGTAAAACCCTACTTATTCATGTGATTTTATTTTTGAATTAACACTTAAAATCCTCCCAAGAGCATGTAGATGGATGGAATTCAAAGGTACAATGTAACCTTGTCAGTTTTAGGAATTTGGATGTTATACTTAGTTATATTTTGTCATTTTATCCTTTACTTGTTTGGTTTTATTGAGTATAAAACTTGTTTGAAAACAAAAACACATCACAACCAAACACCTTTGTTATCCACAATTTTATTTGAGTAAATAGGTGTTACACTAACCAAATTAAAACCTCTATTTTCCTTATTCAAATATTCATTTAGAACATTGTGTTTGTATTGTCTAAATAATGGTGTTACGCTGCCGATTTGAATCTAGACCATTTTTGTAAAATCTCTAAGTCCTTCATTTTTAATTCAAATTCAAAAGCTCACCTTTATAATTTCTAGGCTAAGGTGTTAATCAGTTTGTCATTTGCACTTGATTTGAGCTAACTTGGGTATGATTTCCCATTTATGTTGAAGGCCATTATATAGACTCATAATCTTTTTTATCATTCTGAACTTAGGTTATCTTGTATTCATTTACGCTCTAAGTTCTAGGACCATTATACTTCCTATTACCATGTGGCAACATTGTGCTGCCCATTTGATTTTAGCTTAACTTAGGATTTCTTATGTGTTTTCAACTTCTTAGCTCACATAGTTACCTTCCTAATCAGAAATACCCTCTTCTAATTTTCTAATCGCAACTCATCATAGTTGTACCTAGATTTTACAGTATTGACATATCTTTGACCTAAGTTTGTTGTGATATCTTGCACTATAGGTTTTTAAGTTATCATACCCTCTTCCAATTTGAAAATTTCAACCCACAAAAGTTGAGTAAATTTGTGACCATTTCTTCTAATTATGTGGTACTACACCACTTATTTTATTATAGTCTCTTTTTACCTTGTCACTTGTTTGAAAAATTCAAATCACAGCTTTTAAATGTTTGGAATAACACATTTCAAAACTTAGTGAACATAGAGAACAATATTCTAAACTTTTAATAGGGTCTCTTATGACCCTAATTATGAGGAAGAACACTTTTATGATGGACATCAGCACTCTATCATGTTTGAGGGTATCACCCTCTTTGGGCCTATTTATTGAATACCAAACCAATCCATGCTGATTTTCATATGCCAACACTGTTCTCCTCCTTTGGCCTACATTAACAACCAAGCTCCATAGTGCCTAAAGGTTACCATTCTAGGTTATCCTCCTTTAACTTGCATGAGAAATAAAGCTATATAGTACTCAAAGGTTACATTGTAGGTTATCCTCCTTTAGCTTGTGTGAGCAATCAAGTGCCACAATGTTTAAAGATTACCATTATAGGTTATCCTCCTTCATCTTACACGAGCGAACAAGCCCCATAATGCTTGAAGGTTACAATTTTAGGCTCTCTTATTTTGGATTGTGTAATAAAACAAGCTCTACAATGACCAGTCATTACCATTCTAGGCCCATCACCATTATTTATTGATCTTATTGTTGAGGAACATCAATTTGACAAACTAGTTTTTGTTGATCCCTTCTTTGATAGTCTAATTTTTGGAGAGACCATTATTAAACCATGAGCCATTATTCATCCAGTACCAACTATTCCCCACTTTATAAATTTTGTGCCAGTCTTCGAGCCATAACAGAACCAACCATTACCTATTCAAGACCCATCTTGTGAGGACCAAAATGTGTAAAAAGTTGATATTCTACTACCAATTGTAAACCAAGACCATGATGTTATTATTGAAACACCCATTTATGATGAGTTATCCTATGATGAATCACCCTTTGATACTATACCTATCATCAAGGAGTCTCACTCTGATGAGCCAATCTTTGTCGAGTCACTTCTTAATGATTATAACCACCTTTATATAAATCATTATCTTGGCCATTATCCTATTTTTAAAGATCCCCATCCCTTTGACAAGCTAGTCTCTATAGAGTTGTATCTTAACCTTTCCCCTTATTGAAGAGTCTCACTTTGACAAGCATATCTCTATGAAGTCACCCCTCGAGCAGTTCCCTATCTTTGAGGGGATTCACCTAGACAAGCCAATCTATGTTGAACCCTTCCTAGATAAATCTATTTTTATAGATCCCATTATGCCATCACAAGCCATTACTTGTCTAAAATAAAACATTCAAAAAAATATCATTATTGAAGTAACATCTACACCAGATGAAGAATCAACATTGAAGTTAGGTTCTATTCTTGAGCTGACATCATATTTAGAATCAAAAGTAGAATCAACATTAGTATCAACATTGGATTTAGAGTCCATTGACTCAGACTAAGATTTAGAATCAAAATATAGTTGTGGTTGGTATAACATTGGATACAATTTCCTGTAGATCAACTTGAATATATTTTTGATCCTTCTACAATTTTTGAGGATTATTACTTTAGCATAGACACAAGTTCTCCTAGTATATTCTACAAGGATTGTATTTCCTTTCATCATTCCATTATCACCACCAAACATAGCCATTATATTGACATTCCACCTCTCACAAGAATTAATTGGGACCAAAAGAATCACACTTTATTGAATTGGATCCATGGAGACATATTAGGTGTAGAATATTAGGGGGACCAAGACTACATTTATACAGAAGAAGAATAATATCCTAGTGAAACCTTTTCAAATGCACTAGGGAAAAATCAAATTCCATACTTAGCATCTTCTAGTGAAACCTTGTTGGAGGTGCTATAAGACAATCAAATTCAATAGTCAACATTCCTTAGTGAAACCTTTTTGGAGGCAGTATGGGACAATCAAGAAAACTTCATTGGTGAGAACCTCTTAGAGGAGCCAATAGTTGAGCATAACCATTCTTCACTATTTGATGAAGACATTATTAAAGATGACATCAATATAGCTTCTAATCTACAACATAATAATATGGAAACTATTATTAGGCCTAAATAATATAAAAATTTGGTGGTCCCATCTAGAGTATCTTCAAAAATCTTTGACCCCACCACATCCAAAGTTATATCAAATCTAGAATCAACAACATTATGTGTGCCTAAAAATCCTAATCTTCATTTGTCACCTGACCATTATACATTCCATTATCGTCCACATTTAAATTGATAAATAAAACATATCATCCACTATTTATCCATATTTACCATCGTTGGTCACACTTTCATCTACATAGGCTACAAAGATACCTTGTCTCAATGTTTGAAGCAAACAGAATCAATAGCCAACAAAGATCATAATAATATTCTTGGAGTCCAAATTTGTAGCATGTTATTGATAGAGAAACTATTCAGAAGGGGTGTGGGATAGTAATTTTTATGATTGATTATTATGGTTGTCTCATATGTTGACTAGGACATGCATCTCCACATTAACAGGAGCAACATAATCATTTACCATCTTTGGTGGTGAATATTTACCATTATGTCCCATTTACCATGCCATTTTGAACTACATTTACTTGAGGTCCTTTGGGACTATGTAGACAACACTCAATTCTATTGAGGTCAGCTCAATCACCTTAGCCACACTCTCACCATTTTGTGATCAATTTTTAAAGTTTAAACACTCTCACTGTTTTATGAGCAATCATCGCTTGGGGGAACCATTTTTCCATTATAACCAAGTGTCATATTATCATTTTATTTATGCCATGCCTCATACCATTTTATTTTACCATACCTTTATTATTGACTAAGGCTTGTTTTTAGCCATCCTACCCAACTCCTTTTTGATATTAGTTCCTTTGGTTTTTCCTGCACCTTTCACGAGGGGATTTTGATCCAATTTTAAAAGTTTTAAAATTTTCAATTTAAATGATAGTCTATGGAAGTAGTGTGACAGGGGATTTAATAAGTTATATTTCATTTATGTTTGAATTGTACCATTAATTATAACTTATTATGGGCAAATCAGGGTTGTACTTTATGTTACTCTTTATAACCACCTATGGGTAAATTAGTATCCATCTTGTGTTACTAATTATAATCACCTATGGTCAAATTAGTAGGCATAGATTTATGTTTTTGTTCCTTAATTATAACAAACCTATGGGAAAATTAGGAACAATGCCTTTTTACCATGCATTGCCGCATCACCTTGCCATTACTATTATTATTTACCTTGTCATTTTCCTTTATTTATGAACTTGTTATGACCTAGTCAGTTTTTCATCACCTTTTGTGTTGGCAAAAATAATATGACTTGAGGTCCTAATAAAACTATTTATGCCATGCTCGATTTATGTTGAGGTCAGATCAGCCCCCCTTTTTCATATGCTTGCACCATTTTATGAGCAATCATTTATATGTTATCACCATTTATCAAGCAAAATTTCACATGCTCTTGCCGTTTTATGAGCATTTTCAAGTTTGAATTCTCTTGCCATTTTATGAGCCCATTTCCTTATTTCCTATACAATATCAATCATGTTTTCTTGTCATAATTTTTTTTCTATCCCATTTCCTAGGAGAACTACATTTGGCTTGAATTTCATGTTGGATCTCACATCCATGGAACTATATAGGCAACACCCACTTGTCTCATACATCTGGAGTCATCTCGACCACCCCTTCCTTTTCTTCTTTTCCTCCCATTTTTTTATTTTGTGGTTTTCCTATCACTTGGGGCAACTTTATCTCTTTTGTTCTTGTTTTTCTATACTAGTCTCATTATTTCTTAGATTAGGGGTCACCTTGTTACAGAGAGTAATGCCTCTATTACATGTACATGAATAGTTATTTTGTATTTTCACTAACACTATGACTAACTCTTGTTTGTGTGAGTTTATTTGATTTTTATTGTTTTTTATTATGCTTTCTTGTCTCTCCATTTCTTGGTGTTTTGGTCTTTTGTGTTAGTTTTTTGTCTTGTATTTCCTTATTTTTATTTCTTCTGAGTTCAAATACATTCTATAACTACTTTTGGTCTAGTTTTTAGTTAGTTTTGATTTGTTTAGAGTTGTATTTATCTTGTTCTTTTATTTTGTTTTCCAATAATTTCTTAACACACATGGATCTTGATTATTCATATCTTACTTTCATATTGTTTATTACATTTTTCATACTTTATTTTTATACATTCTTGTTCCTAATTAAATCTTGATTATTCATATCTTGATTTTGTAGTTAGGTTACATTTGTGTAATGGTTTTATCTTTGTTTTCATTTTTGTTTAAATGTAAGTCATTTTAACTTTGGTGTTGGTAGTTTTTATCAATATCCTTAGTTATAAATGTTCACATTTGAATTGGCTCATCACAATCAAAATACAATGTCATCATAGGTTACTCATACTTATGATGCATCATTTCATTTTGCTATAGTAACCACCAAGTACTTTGGATTCCAAATCCAAAAGTCAATGCCACTCTCAAGATTAGATCTCAATGCACCATACCTAAAATGTGAATCTATGTAAGATGTGCATCTCTTGGAGTATACTATGAGTCTCATGAAACATTGGTCATCTTTCTTTTATTCTTCATTCTTCATTCCATTTTCTCTCACTTCTAGGTGAACTACATTAGCTTGAGGTTCATCTGGACTATGTAGTCAATGCTTAGATACATGATGTATCTCGAGTCAGCTCAGCCACCATTATTTTTATATTCATGTCTTTAATCACTTTGTGCATCCTTGTATGCCTAGGTTTTATGGTTTCTTCAACAATTAAGACACTCAAATCTATGTTTGTGCCCTCTTATATTTAATATATGCAATATGTTATATCCTCGAGTTATGCTTGCTAATTTTCCCTATTGGGGTAGGAAATTTAGACCAATCATTGATCCAATCAACCCTACTGAGGTAGAGCTAATTATTAGTGATCAAAATCAGCTCTACTAGGGAAAAATCAATTTATAAACTAATCAAATCACCTCTCTTGGGGAACATTATTATTTCTTTTATCTAGAGTAATGCTCTCATGTTTCTTCTAATTCCAAGCTCTATAGATTTTGCCCTCATTTTGGTAATTTTAAATTATGAAACTTATCTTGGGATCAATCATTCCCTAAGTGTGCAAATTTCACCCTTTTTTGGATGTGTTCAAGTGTGTTGCTTATATTCTAGGATTGTATCTTTCCCACTTCCCCCCACCTTGGGGCCCATTATATCCTATTATATTTTGATCATTAAGAATCAACATGTGTAAGTATTAGCTCATATGGATATAATCTTATCCATGGTTTAGTTTCTCTCTGTCTCTTTTTTTTAAGTGTCCATCCCTCTCTTTCATCCTTGCATATCCTCTCGAGGGGGCATCATGGGTCATTTCCTTCTAACTTCTACTTGGAAACTCTTTTATTTGAAAAGATGTTACTTCAATTGAATGGGTCACCATGCCTTTTCAAATAGGGAAAAATTATAGACATCTAATTCTTGTCACCATTGTGTTGAAATAGTCAATTTGATCCAGACAACAATTTAGATGACAATTCAGGGGATGGGTCCACCCCATTTGATGGTGAAACTTCTGAGATCCATAACTTTTGCACCGTAGCTCTAATTGATTCACTGTTTAAACCGTTGGAAAGCTAATAATGAGGGGAACGTCATGAGATGGAATCAAGCTTTGCTTAATGAAGTTTAACCCCCTAAAACCCAATAGAAGTGTCCCAAATCTCAATTTTAGTAGTCTAGTCTAAAAATAGTAAGTTTCTAAAAATAGTAATTCCTCAAATTCTATATTGTTATAAATCATGGAAGTCGAACCAATTCATCTCCCTCGAGATTGGTGACCTTCCACATCCTCCCCACACCTTCAAACCTGCCATGTGTTCTGACTGAGGCTCACCTCGGGTGTCCTCAGACTAGCCATATAGTGGTCTGGAAGAGGACCCAAATCACTCTAGAGCTTTTGGCATGACGGCCAGTCCTTCTATTGGTATCAGAGCTAGGTCTCAAGGTTGAGTCCCATAGAAGCTGGTGGGCTTGATCTGCACCAATATATGATACATCTTTGTGCCTTCCAATTATTGGACTTCCTGCCACGTGTTCCGATTGAGACTCACCTCAGGTGTCCTTAGACTGGCCATATAGTGGTCTGGAAGAGGACCCAAATCACTCTAGAGCTTTTGGCGTGATGGCCAGTCCTTCTATTGGCATCATGGCTGACCAAAGAGTACATCACAAACATCTAGTTTAACCACATCACATAAGACCTCATCTTGGAAAGGATGTATTGCATATGAGAGAAGACATTGGTGGGTGACACGGAGGCTTCTCCCTGGACTCAACCATCCAATACTGTATGGTTTTGGGTCAGGCTTCATAGACAGATTTAGGCTTTTCACAACATCAACAGAGATTAAATTATTTTGACTTCCACTATCAAGAATGAAATGTAGAGGCTTACCTTTCACCCATAACTTAGAGTGAAACAACCTTTCCTTGTCATCTAACATCTTGTCATGTGTCTGTGATGAAGCAATAATGGCTTCAGGATCAGCATCTATAATTTCTTCTTCAACCTCTTCGACTGTAGGGTCTGTATGAGGTAGAGAAAAGGATTGTGAATCAGAAAGTAGTGATTTGATAGATCGACATTCTTCTTTGGAGTGAGTTCCAGATTTGTGATAATCACACCACTTCCCAGTCTTTCTTTCCTTTTGCTTCCAATGTTGGCCTCGTGTTTGACCTTCTTTGTCACCTTTCCATTTTGAAGATGGATTCTTTATATTCATTCTTCCATGCTTCTACTCAATCTTCACTACAAGCTTGTATGCCTCATCGATGGTTTCCAAATTGAAGAGTTCCATTTCTCCCCATATGTACCAATGTAGTCCACCACGATATTTGAGAACCTTGTGTTTCTCACTTTCTTGGATGCCTAATCTCACAGATAGAGAATGAAAAATGTCAGTGTAATCTTGAACAGATTGTTCCTTACCTTGGCGAAGTTGTTGCCACTCTATATACAGATCATCATATGCTCCAATGGGGTAGTATTCTTCCTTTACAGCATCTATGAAATCATCCCATGTAGGTTCTATCTCAAGGCCAATATCATCTACACTGAATCTCTTTTTGTACACTTCCCACTAATTTTTGACAAGCAATGATGCTTTCAAAAGAGCAAAAGTAATCTTCGCTTTATCAGTGAATTTATTTATATAAAAATAAGATGATAATTGATCCAACCAATTTTCTACTACATCAGCATTGATTTTGCCTTCAAATGTAGGGATATCAAAATTCACCTGAACCTTGAAGGGTGTTGGGGCACTGAAAGGATGTGCAGGTGCAGATGAGGAGCCAAAATTTTCCATTGAGATTTGTTGGAGAATTTGAGTGAATTGTTGTAGCATCTGCGCTTGTTGTTGTTGGAGACATTCATTCACCATTTCCTTGAAAGGATCGGATGCCTCAGTGTTATCTACCATTTGAAGTCATTTGGAGTGAATAGGTGGATATTCTGTTGGTTTTATTTTCCACCCAAGCTTCATGTAATCTGACCTCATCCTCAGGATCATACACTCTAAAGACAAACCACTCTGATACCAATAGAAGGACTGGCTATCATGCCAAAAGCTTTGGATTGATTTGGGTCCTCTTCCAGACCACTATATGGCTAGTCTGAGGACACCCAAGGTGAGCCTCAGTTGGAACATGTGGAAGGTAGTTCAATAACTGGAAGGTGCAAAGATGCGTCATGCATCGACGCAGATCAAGCCCACCAGCTTTCGTAGGACTCAACCTCGAGACCTAGCTCTGATACCAATAGAAGGATTGGCCGTCATGCCAAAAGCTCTGAAGTGATTTGGGTCTTATTCTAGACCACTATATGGCTAGTCTGAGGACACTCGAGGTGAGCCTCGATCAGAACACGTGGTAGGTAGTCTGATAATTGGAAGGCATAGAGACGCGTCGTGCATCGGTGTGGATCACAATTTTACTCAAAATTTTGCAACATCACACAATTTGGGCTAAAATCACTAAAGTGTGCTAAATGATTCAAACTTATCATATATAAGTGCCAATTTAGGCTAATGTATCCTTGAATAGGGTAATGAATTTTATGTGATTATTAGCTTTTCTTAAATCATTTCAAGTCAAAATGATGAAAATGCAATTTGATACTCTGAACTATTGAATTCTTTTAATTTAGAAGCACACGACATGTGCATGTGTTATTTTGCATCCACAATGACCTAAATGGGGTATTATTTCATAAGTAATTGAAACCTTATTCTAATTATACTCTAGTCAAATTATGACTCAATAACTTGACATTTCAACTAGTTTGATTAAGTGAGAAACTGATTTTAAAAGAATTGTAGAAAAATTAATTAACCTCACCTAAGAAAATTAATCCAAATCAAAGGCTTAAGTGAAAAATACATAGAAGATATTGAAGATCTATTAATTAGAAATTCATTTCTAATATCTACATCATCAGTGGGGTGGCATCCATAAGCCGTAAATGGAACAAATATCTGGTTTAAGCCATCACATGCCTCATTAATGCCCCTTTCTTCCAAATATTAATGGGATATTTATGTATTGAGCCTCCAAAATTGAATTGATTCATGGCCACACATCTTGATCTCATGATGGACAGTCATGGTTGATTCTGATCATTTCCAAAAATCTATAAATACAAGGTTCCTCACTCATCTTTTCAAGCTCCTTTTGTGTAAACTTATTATGTAAAATTATCTTCACAAGCTATTTTTGTGTATTGTTATTATGCTAAATTTCAAATAGGATAACTTCAATTATTGGCACACATTTTATCAAATTTATGTGCATAGTTCATTGGTGGATTGAGAGATGATGGAGGAATAATCCACTCATCATTTACAAAGACTTGGATCACCAAATCAAGGGGAAATCATGTTTTTGAGCCACACTTAGAGGAGGGATGCTCTTGGGAAGGTTTGATGTTGTATTCCTTCTTTTAATAGCTCTTAATTTTCATTTTTAAAACCCCATAAGGGAGTTGGATTTGTGAGTTATGTTCTTTATGCTTATTTGGGTTTGACTTGAATAATGCATGATCTAACTCATTTTGGATTTTTACCCTACACTTCCATCTATTTGATCTTTTAGAACAGTAATAATTTTCTTAAAATATAGATCAACTACAAATTCCTTATTCATTTCTTTAAACCCAACAACTTGATCAATAATTATGACAAGTAGGTGTCATCTCTTACTTAAATAATTAGAAAGAATGTTTGTCTTTCCCTTCACTAAAAATGTATAACTTTACAAAAATGAGATCCATTTGGAATGCTTATGAGATAACTTGTCTTGAGTATTTATATATTTTAAAACTTAATTTTTTGTCAACAAAATGAATTATATATGTGATAGGTAGTTCTTCCATTGTTTTAAATTTTTGATTTTACATAAATTTATTTTCATAAGTATCATACCCTTTTTTGGCATAATTTAGTTTTTCATTAAAATAAGCAATTGGCTTACTTTTTTGACTTAACATTCCTCCAATTGTAATTGTTGAAGAATCATACTTGATGGAAAAGATATTAGTAGAGTCTAGTAAGAAAGATATAGATCATACATCACCTTATTTTTAAGTTGTTCAAAAATTATTTCAAATACTCGAGTCCAGGAAAAGGACCTATCCTTGGTGTGATAAGTTAATGCAACACTTGTGCTGCTAGAATTTATAATAAATATCTTATAAAAGTTTACTAATACATGAAAGTTGCTTGCTTTTGTTATGCATTGAGGGATAAACCATTCGAATATATTCTTGATATTTTATGGGTCCATGCCCACTTCATCTATTGAAATCACACTTCCTAATAAAATAAACATGTTTTTACAAAATACACTCTTCTCAAGAATTCCAAACAACTTTTCCACTCTAAGTGTATCAAACACTATTTTCAAATGTCCTAAATTCTCTTCTAGGTTTATATTGAAAATTAAAATTTCAATAAAATAAAATAAAATAAAATTTATAATATAAGACCTAAATACATGGTTCATAGATTGCATAAAATTGACAGGGGAATTAGACACTATGAATGTAATCAGCAACAAAGTAAGTACATGGAGTTGGGGGACAATTCCACAATTCTTTTTGGTAACATGATTGGATTAATAAATAATGTAATTGCATTATTTAATTAATGTGATCACATTATTTAAATTATGGCTTGGTAATTACCAAGCCATAATGCGATTACATTATTAAATAATGTGATCATGTTATTTTAAACAATAACATGCTCATGTTATTAATGAGATGATGTTATTATTATTTTCAATAATGTGATCAAGTTAATAATGTGATCACATTACCTATATTAAAAATAAATAAAAACAAAAACCTGAATGCAAATTCATCATTTTGAATTTGAGTTTCCTTTGCTATCCTCACCTTTCGTGATCGCATTTTGTGTGAAAGAGACAAAATATTGATAAGAAGCCACTAAATTTATCCTAAGAAGCTGTTAATTGATGATGCCACCATGTACAAGAGGTAAGTTCTAAAAATCTACACTTGTTAACCCTAATTTTTTGTTATTTTCATTGTTTAACCCTGATTTTTAGTATTTTTAGTAATTGCTAATTGTAATTTGTTTGTTTCTAATATCCCATCCTAATAACCCTCCTAACCCTCCATAAAAAAAATTATTCCTCCTCCTAACCCTTCACCTAATCCTCCACAAAAGCCTCTAGTTCCTCCTCCTATCCCTCCTCCTAACCCTCCTATAGTTCCAAAAAATCCCCCAGGTAGTTAGGCGATTCTAATTGACAACATTAAGGGAAATAAAATTGAAATTAAAGAATTAATTGAGAGAATAAGGGATCCCACTTCCACCAACCCCCATCGCACCCATCTAGCCAATTCCCTAGATAAATTATTAGGTCAAATTGACTCTATAATGAGCTAAATTGATAGATGGACTTCATATCAGGATATTTTTAGGGCTTATTATGTTGAAAATAATCATCACTTGAGGCCAAGAAAAATAAATATGAAAAGCCTCCATTTGTGCCTTATTCATTAACCCATCCACCAATGCCCCATTTACCATAAAAAACTCTGAAGATGCTCCATCAAGATATGGAAATGTTATTTTGAAACTCTGAAGATCTACCAAGTAGATCTGAAGATGTTCTATTAAAGGTCTAAAGATACACCCAAGCAACTCCATCGAGCTACATGATGTTCTATTGCAGCTTCAAAGATCTTCCAAGAAGCTTTGAAGATGTTCCATCGAAGCTCTAAAGATCTACCTAAGTATCCCTAAATATGTTCTGACAAAGCTTCGAAGACATTCTAATGAATCTCCAAAGACCTATCCATCCATGCTCTGAAGATGCCTAGTCATGCTCTAAATATGCCCAGCTATACTCTACAGATTAATATAGAAACTTGAAATATATCTACTATACACATATATATTTTATCTCTTTATATATCTTATTTTAGGCATTACTATTCATAGTAATCGTCTAAAATTATCTAGATATAAATGCATATATATTTTATAAATCTGGAGATAATCTCTTAAGATATATCTTAGTTATACTCAATCTATTGTTAGTTTAATTAGTTCTAATGCCTCCTATAAGCATGGGATCTGATTCCTAGATATTCTATTTAGAATAAGTAGATTTTTTTATTTAGATCATCAGATTTTGTATTCTGAGAATGGTCAATGAGATGTGCTTTAAATACATGTCTCCTCATTTCAAGGTAATATAGAGAGAGAAAAATCAAGAAACATTCAAGTGTAATTTTGTAGCAAAATTCATAACATCTATATATGTTTATTTTGATAATGAATTATTAATAAAATACAACATTCTATTCCACTACTGAGTTAAAGATGATCCTATTTTGAGGAAGGAGCAAGGGCTCACTTCTCTGATCAGGACAATTGATATTTCTAGTTTATAGTTTAAAAGTGTATTTATTTTGATACAGGTATATTTCATTTTAATACAAGTGTGATTTCCCTTTTAATGCAAAGTGTGTTTATTTTAATGCAAGTGTGATTTCATTAAATGCAAATTTTATTTGCATTCAATGCAAGTGAGTTTATTTTATGCAAAGTGTGTCTTTCAATTCTCATAAGATTAAAGTTAATAGGAATGTTTGCCGATGAAAAAAATCATCTCCATATTCAAAATCTATCAAGAAGTAGTCTAGGTGACAATAGTAAATCAACATTCTCACATTTTTAAATACAACAATGTCCTACCTAGTCAGGCAAGTCAAGTGAAGACACTATAGTGTCAATGCTAGATGTTTAAGTTTTAGATGTGGATGGTGTGAACCGAAGAATCCTTTTAACAAGGAATGCCATAGTGGATATTAAGTTAATTTTTTTTTATATATTTACCTTTTATATAATATAGGATCATAATCTTGTTTGTTACCCTTAGTATTTAGACATCAATAGTAGAGTAAACACCCCCCAAACAATGAACTGTTAACTCAAATATCTAACATCTCATTGTATATAGCCTTGAAAACTTGCCCCAGTAGAAAATGACACAATCCATTGATTATTTAAATGAAAGTTATAGATAAAACCTATCAAAACCTTTGAGAGCAATTTGTTGGACAAGTTTCATTGATGGGTTAAAAAATGCAACTTTTTGGCATTGAACAAGAACCTTCTTGAGCACCAACTGCCATTTATGCCTACAATAACTCCACCTAGGAATATATCACTTTGATCATGTCCATATAGGAAAATTACATGTTATCACACCACCAAAACATTCAAATCCACTAGAAAGTGCATTTTCACTACCATTTTAGAGTGCAAAAAAATTGACAACAAATGTTGTCAAAGTTTAAGTTATGGTTGTAGAACTATGGTTTTGATGCTTCTTGACCAAAAAATGACACTTCAAAGATGTCTATGAGGGTGGATAATATCTAAAACCAGGTTCTTAGCCTCCCATCAGTCCTGATCGATAAACCCACCACCCATGCTAGCCTCAAGAATGCCATTCCTAATACAAGAAAAATGCAATTATCTAACCGAAGTTTAAAATACATAAAACAAAACCTGTAAGTCATTTTTGTGAATCATAAAATCCATACCCTACCTATTTAATCCCTCTAATCACACTTTAAATAACTCAATTGAAATATTCAATAGCAATCTATTGGATAAGTTACAGTGATGGGTCCAAAAATGCAACTTTTTGGCATTGAACAAGCAACTTCTTGAGATTCAACTGCCATTTCTACCTCTGGACCTCCACCTAAGAATATATCACTTAGATCATGTCCAGATAGGTAAATTCCATGTTATCACACTGTCATGACATTTAAATCCACATAAAAGTGAATTTTCACTACCATTCCAGAGCATGAAAACATTGACAACAAATCTTGTCAAAGTTTAAGTTGTGGTTGTAGAACTCTAGTTTTGATGATTATTGACTACAAAATATCACTTCCAACATATCCATGGAGGTATATAATGTCTAGGACTAGGTTATTGGCCTCCTATTATGCCTAATAGACAAACCCACCACCCATTTTAACCTTAAGAATGCCCTTCCCAATACAAGAAAAATGCAATTTTTAAGCCTAAGTTCAAACCCATAAAATGAAACCTATAATTCATTTCCCGAGCTTTGATCACATCCAAATTTAAATAATCTTAGCTTCAAAAATATATATTTTTCTATTAGAAGTTCCAACCATGTGATGGTGGAAGCTTATCTGGCACCACTAACCTACAAAAAATTGTTAGTAAGTAATTAAAAAAGATATTCATGTATACTACCTAGAAAAAAATATATATTTGGTAAAATTGATTAATTCTAAATTGAAAATTCAACATACCTATGTATTTCAATCCAATGAACCACTAGGATATGTTCTAACCTTGATAGTATCAAGAATAACTTCATAGTTTGACTCCTGAACTTTCCTTAGTTTCCTGTTTAATGGCCTCCCATGGTATTTTTAAAATCAAATATTCATTACAAGAATAAAATTAGAATACTGTAGTATATTCATGTGCATTTCAAACTCTTCAAAAAACCATTGATCTAAATATTTTATAGGATATCCTCAAAACCAAGTTCTAGTGACTACCACTGACCCAATGGGATATTCAATGTTTTCTCCATATAGGACTGGGGAAGTCAATTTTTTATTTCTCTCTACACATTGACATAAGTAGTAATGAATGCCCTCTTCATTATCCTCATCTTAAATAACTACAAAAACATGTTGTGTATCATGAAAAACCATTTTTAAAGACAATATGAAGATATATAATGAGAATAAATTGTACAAAATGAAAAATATTCTACTTGGCTGCACTAGATTAGATACATGGTCAAAGACATCTGATGATGTCATATTTTTGAGTTGTAATGTTGTTGGAACCTGATATGTGTTGATTATAATTATAGGTTTGGAACTCTAATCATCCACCAACTCTTATGACTCATACTCATTCCAAATAGAGTCCATGCACGTAGCATAGAAACATGCCAAGTGTCTCGTATGAATAATCTAAGAACTTTCATTTGAGATATGAAATGAGTGTAGGTCACTTAAACTCATTAGAGTCATACAATACTCATAATTTTCCAATTTTTCTTCCTCTATTAACAAAAAATGTCTACGAATAGTAAAATTTTGTTGAGCACCATGACACATGTTCTCATTACACCATTCAACCATAGTTTTTGATTTTTTTCAAATGAACACTCTTTTCAAATTTTAACTCCTCCATTTCAATAACTCTTTTTACACATGATCTAACATTGTTCTATGGAAAGCCTCAGTGAAAATCCAAATGTGTTCTACACCAATGGTAACATGCATCCTTCTCAATCAATAAAATATATATGCATTTTTGAATTGTGATGTGCAATTGTCTAACCAAATGTAATGTTGATTGAACGTAATGTTCCTCTGACTCAACTATTAATTGAATTTCTAAAAATAAACTTTCACATACTTTGAACAATGTGATCGATCATCTTTGATATAGAAATGGTAGTCCCTTAATATTTTCCACTATTTCTCTATACTATCAAGTGCATGCATGAATGTTATATACACAAATATGGTAACTTGTAATGAGTTGTAATACTATGATTAAAATTCTATTTGGGGTTTGAATGTGTAATTTTTAGAAAAGTCAACTATTGAAACAATTGAACCAAGTGGGAATTTATTCTTGCTTATCTTGAAATGTTCATCCAACCATCTAGCCCTATGTGTGTGCCTTGCATACTCATAAACAATCTTCTCCCTAAATTTGACCAAAAAATTGGAAACATGTATCTTTTTTATAACAAGCTCACACCTTTTATATTCTTTGCCATATTTTACTTGATAAGTCATTGGTTTATATTTGCTTAAACCAACTAATTCCTATCTAATTACACTTGTAATCTCCTCATGTATACATTTTTTTAATTTTGACAACCCACCACAAATGTTGCAATTTCCATTTAAACATGATTTGTTGTAAAATAATTGTCCATCTAGTCTTTTAAAAAAGATAGCTTTAATAAATTACCTGGCTAATTTTGGTGGCAATTCAATGCCACATTCTTGAAAAATGTTGCTAGTATGCAAATTACAATGAATATGGCAAAAAACATCATAGTGTATTGAAAATTCATTATGTTTCCTCCAACAAGTGGTGCGTGTGTGATTTATTTTTACATAAAAAAGGTTTGGCCATATCAAAATATCCAATCTTGCTCAGTCTATTTAGTAGTGGATTTAAAAAAAATTCCAACCCTTTTTCCCTGAGATGTTTACCTACAATATAATGATTTTAGAGGACTTGGCCATGATTCTTGAAAAAATTTCATAATTATGGTATATATTTTGTGTTGAAATTCTTTTTCAATAATAGAAGAAAAATATTTATACTTTTAAGCAAATTATTTTGGATGATTTTTTCCACATCTAACAAGATTGATACATTATCTAATGTTATACTTTAGATTCAAGTTGAAGCCAAATTTTTTGTCTAGAGCTTACCCAACTTCAGACCCTACATGATCATTGGGACATCACCCCATGTGTGGTCAATAGAGTCCCTCCAGACTCTCTCAACCATTGATCATCTTGATGGGACCATAGGAATGGGTCATGAGGGAGGAATTAGTTACGCAGAAGGAACTATAATGGTTCTCCATATATGTTTCCTATCTATAGAACATCATAGGTTAGGGAAAACAATTCACTAGTTTTAAGATCGAGCTTGTGGTGAGAAATCATGGAGAAATGAAGTTGGATGTGGAATTCAAACCATCTGTCGATAGTCTCTAGGTATTTATAAGGGGTATCCCTAATGAAATATGGCTTTTCATCCTTATACATGTCCAGAAGTCGACCATTGAAGAAGATAACCCCCATGTTGGCAACTTACATGCCCTTGCTCTAATATACCAACCCCAACATGCCTTGTGCATAGTATAATAAAATCCACAATATTCCAATCATGCCATGTATTTATCCAATAGGTTTAGGATAAATAAGGGCCACCATATTTTTCCTTCATAGTGAAATGATTGGTCTCAGTGAACCTGGAACAGTATCTGGCCTTGTCATGGGTAAACATAATTGTATGAAGTATGTCATCGTTGTTAAAAATGTGGTATCCAACATTGGGTTTGAATAGTCATTACCACCATTTCTCATGTATGCCCAACCTCCTAATGAGCCACGGATTTATCCAACTACTTACAGGTCATTTTGAAATGGACTCTCAGGGGTTGGATAGAAGTTACCTCGAAGCAAAACTTTAGGATCCATACTAGTGTTCTTCTCAATCACTAATATTCCATTTTAAATACCATCAAAAACCTTTAGAGTGACCATTTACATGATATTTCATCTATTATCTTCACAGAATTTAGTTACTGATGGGACAATAGGATGTAATGATATATTATGGGTCACCGCATATAAACCTTTCCAAACCATTAAACCTCCAACTTAGATTCTTCCATGGAGCCACATTGGTGAAAAATCCATGCCATATTCTACTTTAGAAAAATCATAAATAACACAATGCACATAATTTTTTTGATGTATATTAAGACATTGGAATATGCCCACTTTACTACAATATTCGTGGCTACAATTTACATACAGATAGAAAATGTGAATATAATTTATAATATAATATTAAAATATATTATATAATTTATATTTAATAATAAAAATATTATAATATTTATATAGAATACACAAGGGCCTAAATCATTAACCAACCAAGATTCATGTTAGTTATTAGATTTATATGATCTATACACATTACAACAGGGTCTACATCTTGCAAAGTGGTGGCATATTTGACTAGGTGTTTTATATTGTCAAGGTTGGACAAGGATGTTAAGAGAGTTGATTTAATTATGGCATGGGCCCATGATTGATATGTAGTTTGAATCTGTATTACAATATTTTTGACATTGAGACAAGACTTTGAGGCCTTGGATTCTTTCTTGTAATTTCTATTTATCTAAGCCACAAACATATTGACACCTAGAGCAATTACATTAGCCATAAAAGCATATAAAAATTCCATACTAAAATCCCTAGAAGAAAAGTCAAGGACAATTGGAGGTTGTATTTGTAAGCATCTTATTTATCCCTACTAAAAAAAACATAAAATCTAACCGAGCACTAGTCAAGAAAATGATGTTTTAGAAATATTATTAAAATGAATATTATATTATTGTTGCTTAACACTTCATGTACAAAAGGTGAAATAGGGTCAGTAGTCATGGGTTTTGAGTGAGGTACAACTATCAATTTAAATACTTTCACTTTAAAAAACCCCTATTACTAAAATAGAAACATACATCCTTTTCAATATAACTTATGTTCTTCAATATGATAATTGCAGCTTCCACAAACGAAGCTATAACAATCAAGGTGGCCCCTGATTTAAGATACATTAGACCACCAAAGAACTTGTAGAGATTATGCCAAAACTGGTGTAGATTCATACCTAGGATCAACAGACTACCCACAATTGGTAGTGCTTTTGGTTTCATTGGAGAAGCCTTTTCAATTTTTCATCTAATTGGTTTTAAAGTCGTATAATAAGGTTTTAAGCAATTTATGCGATCATATTTTTTGTCTAATAGTTTTAGACTCATATAAATTGACATATGGTGCATTATCTACAATTTTATAGGAGTAATTTTATATTCAACCCCTATTTTCATTATGTAAATATTGAAATTGAATATGTATAATATCTCAGTCTTGTACGCTTGACAAATATCAATCAAGTCTCTACCTTTCAGTTTCATATCTCCTTGTTGCTGAAAGGCTCACATTTACCATCTCATTGTGTCCAAATTATTATCTTTTAATCTAATCCATATAATTTTGATGACCCAGGTCTCTTATACTACGTAAAAATCTTAAAATTTTGATAAACATCTTTCAACAGCCACAAAGGGACAATCTAGCCTATGTTAGTGTCTAGATCCTTATCCAATGTCTAGTTGCCAATATTCATCTAAATTATAAATGTTTTGAAATCTATGGGTTATCCTATTTGTCTTATTGAACCCTATCATTAGATATTTTCAAAAGGTGTGGTATAAATATATGTTTAATCGTTCTCATTATCACCAAGAAAATACCTAGAAAACACCTATTAAATCTAAATTAATCAACTAAACAATCAATCTATTCATCCCCATTCATCCATATTTTCATATCCAATATAGGAGTAGTCATATTACAAGTTTTAAGCATTCAAAGAACATCCCATGAGCGATATTTATCAAGTTACAAGCTATATAAGTGCATGTGTCATCATATAGTATATTACACCCTTGTGCACACACTTTCCTACACATAGGGGATAACTTCATAAGTTAGAGGCGCTGTTTATAGTATTGGATATGTAGGCAGTGCCCATTGATAGAGGGGTTTTTGGGGTCAACTCGACACTATAAGTCTACTGACCCATTTTTAACAAATTTATTCCAAGGGTAAAGAAGGGTAGATGGATAGGGTTTAATCAATCAGTAAAGTGAAATAACCTATATCCTAGATCTGAATACAACATCATAAAGCTGATAAAAAAAACTCAAAACATTGAATTTGGCCACATCTTAATCCAATAATTATTCCATACTGAACACATGCATCATAGTCACATACTAGTGTCGATGGTAGTGTCCAGTCCTGACAATAGTGTCTATGGCTATATAATTATAATTTATATAATTTGACAACTAATCCTAAATAATGATCCTACATACTCTACACTTTTTTCTAGTCTAAATATTTTTCCACATAGTAAACCTAGTTAAGTATCATTTATATTTGGTATTGCAATCAATTGAATATCTTCCAAATCAAGTACTTTCCATATTTAGCATATCTCAATATTTTAATGCAGAGTATTCATATTATGATTTTGTAATTAATTAACATGATCTAGATTAGTTTATCACCCTTTTCTTATATTGTTTTTATATTCTTAACCCTATACCCGCATTGTTCTAAATCTAGGGTTAAACATTTGGTGAACTTGACCCCTGAGTCTTCATATGCAACCATTATTTGATTTAGGGTTGTGCAACTTCCTAGGGTTACATTCTTTATTTCTAATATATCTCATTCTATATTTTACCAAATATAAAATGAAAGGTTTATAACATAACATAACCTATGATCAAGAAGAGGTTTATATTTATAAATTCACTAATATTGAGCACAAATAATTTAAATTTTTACCAAGTGAATAAAATCAGGCATGTTTGACTTGTTTTATTAAGAAACATACTCCTCTAGGTTGTAATAGTCACCATCCTTCTCCCATCACTCATCGATGACCTGTGTTTGGTTTTGAAGTCCATACTATTAATAACCAAAAGGGTAGGCCATCACATCATGGTTAACATGTTCATACCTATATCAAATGAATTATGGATATAAATGATCAAAATTTTCCTTTATTTAATCGTGAATTGTTTTTGCAAGATTCACAAGGATATAAAGACCTCTTTTTAAACACCAACCCATTTCCTCCATGAAAAACACTACAATCACCCAAGGTTCCCACATTACCAAATAAGGCACTCATATTTCATGATAAGTACTCAAACTTTCCATCTTTTGATCGTGAAAAAATTTGCAATATTCACAAAGATATCATGGCTTCCTTGTAACTCCCATCAAATGCACAGTTACCAAAATCTATCACAATTCTAAACAATGTGAAATTACCAAAGGATCCCATATATTTAATCAATGAATACTTGCCAAAGATTCCAAAACTCTTACATGATATAACACTACCAAAGTTTTCAAATGAGGTACCATTACCAAGTATGCTAAAACTTTTACATGACAAACCTTTACCAAAGGTTCCTAAATTTCTATAAGATTCACCATCTCCAAAAATTCCAAAACTTTCAAGTGAAGATAAATTACTATAAATTTCAAATGTTCCAAGTGATGCAAAGTTCAAACAGAATGCTCATAATGATGAGACATAGATATTGTTCATATGTTTCAAATAAATGATGAATTGCACCCAATAATTACATCTTTAAAAACTTCAACAATTCTTACTACTTATCTTATGTTTATGATGAGTACTATAGGAGAGCTCCAAAGACAAGTTTCAATTCTCAAGCTACAAATGTCATCTTACAATGCTACTACTAGTGATAACATTATCTAAAACCAAACTCTATAAAAAAATTGTATTTGAATATCCTTATCCACAGAGTTTATTATGTCAATATCTCCTTAATTTTTTGGACAAGAAGATCCTTCCCAACATATAATTCAATATGTAAATTCTTTTGAAAATTGGGCTAAAGATGAGCATTGTTAAAATTATTTAATATGAACCTTATGGATGAAGCTTGTGATTAGTTCTATAGTTTACCAAATGGTTCCTTGGCACTACATTATAACAATTAGAAGATTTTTTATTTTCAGCTTTTAATACGCACAATGTGCCAAAATTTACATTTGAACATTTTAAAAACATCAAACAACATGATGATAAATCTCTTCAAGATTATGCTATTAGATTTAAAAATGCATCATATACCTTAGCATATTGACCTTCAGATTTGGAACTACAATTCCTATTTAGTAGAGGTCTCACTCCTCCACTAAAAAAAGGGGGATTACATAAATTTTATATCTCATTTACACACATATACATGGATGTGCATAAATATACTTGTTTCCTAATCCGATATAAAAAATAATTAAATCTATCTCCTAGAAAATACAAACAATTTTTCAGATACATACAATGGGAATGAAATACAAAGTGAATATAATGAACAAACATGTGGCATCCCAAATATTTCTATGAAACCTTCACAAATTTTACATAGTGTGGGACCAATACCAAATGGACATACTCCACAAACACTTCCAAATTCACCAAGAAAGAAGAATCCTTGCCAAAAGGATTTAAAAATAACATTATTCATGGGTGGATCTTATTTTCACCAGAATCATATTGATACTACATAAAAAGAAAATTTTTGTAATGAAAGACATTTGACATAATTTGGTTATATTGTCAAGGACTTATATCATAAATGAAATTGTCAAAACTCATTGGGAGACATAATATTACCAATTTCTTGTGGACCATGTGTCATCCAAATAAAAGTATGGGTCATGCCCCATATAACTCAACACAACTTTACCTTGGTTTCATTTTGGATATACCAAATGGAATCTAAAATAGATCAAAATCAACAAGGTATTTCATTCTCCTACAAGGGAAGATTAGTTCACATACCACATGATGGTGATGGTAATTCTACTAAGTAACGAGAAAAGAGGAGCATGTTATGAACCTTTTTTATTAATAATGATCCAATCATAACAAACTTGATCCATTAGATGCATATTAAGAAAAACATTCTGAAATATTTCAAAAATCTCAAAAAATCAAATATTCAAAAAATATAAAAACATTCAAATAAATTTATAAATACAAAAATATTCACCATTCCAAGATCTTATCAGTTCATTAGCACCTATGTTATTTTATTTATGCTAGTATATAGCATATCATTTCATTTATATATAAACATATGTTTCATGCATATTTAAGTGTAATACAAGAATACCTAGACACATGATATATGCACTTCCAGATGTTAGTCCTCTCCTCTACCCGCATCATATAATACATTGGGGGAATCTACTTCTTTGATCACAATTGATCCTAGCTACATATCCTTTATGATCATTTCTAAATTATCATGTTTAAGATTATATGCTAATGCTTAAACACATGTTTATATCCTCGCTCATATATTTCATAGTATATTTGATATGCTATGCTACATAATATTTTTTGTTAACACATATATGCATGGACTAGTATAATATGCTTATGCTAGTTTTTTATACTTCATTTATTCACATTGTTAGTTCTTTGAGTGTATTACATTTCTTGTTATTGTCTTTCTTATGGAACATTTGAATGTGTTCCTTAATTTTTGACCCCTATGAAATTGTATGTTGATTGGACATTTGAATATGTCATTCTATGTGGTTGGACATTTAAACATGTCATCCTTTTCAAATGTTCAAAGTTTGAACATTTTCCTCATATGAGGTCTCCTTGGACCCTTATTTTAAATTACATTGAGTTCCCTTGTATGTGTGCTTGATTTTTTGTTCAACTTATATTGTTAATTTCTAGACATTGGCATGATATATATTATGCATCTTTAGACTTTAAATGATTACATATTTCAAGATTCATTGATATATTTAATTCCACATGTGTATCCCTATATGTTACATGATCTATACATATATTATATAGATACAATATCTTTTTGAGTTAAGGTAGCTACTAGATTATATTTCCCTCACCTCAAAAGGTGGGGGGCATATTAATGGGGGCCTGTCATAGAAGCACAACCTCCACATTTTTCATAGTTTCTAGATTCCATCAAGGGCATGTCATAGAACCATGACCTCCACACGTACACATTTTCTTATTTTTCATATTTTAGTGGGGGTATGTCATAAAAATATGACCTCCAAACTAATACACCTTCTCAGTATCTCCATATTCTAGTGGGGCATGTCATAAATGCATGACCTCCACACTTGCACAATCTCTAATTTAGCTTCATGATTTAAATATACTCTTAGGTTAGAATCCTATACATTGCACCAATTTTGCATAGATTTGAACTAGCCTAGCCATTATGATATGGAACATCTAGAAGGAATGCTATCATAGGATATTTGAAGACAAAGTTAGATCCTTTGACGTGGTGATGGAACTAATTAAGCATGTAATTTATGAAGTAGGTTTTTCCCACACTAAGTGGTATAATATATCTCTTTCCACATGGGATTTGTATATCATATCATCCTGGTGTTGGCTAAAGGTGACTCTCATTAATGGGTCGATGGTATGTTCAAAGGCATCGAGACATGAGGGCAAAATAGAGTGGGTGCATCCCCCTCCAGGATTGTTCAAATTAAAATTTAATGGGGTATCCAGGGGTAATATAGGGGAATCTAGAGTAGGATGCACTATCTAAGATTGTGTAGGCTCACTCATTTGATCCATATTGAATAAGTTGGTATATGGAACCAATAATAAGGTAGAAGCGTAAGATCTTGTCTTGGGTTTGGACATACTAACACACTACGGGATTGAGAGATTCATTTATTAAGGTGAATCCAAGGTGATTATCCAAGATCTAAGGAATAGGAAATCTAGATATTCAAATATCAACAACATTTTAAATTGCATTTGGGGACTGCTGGACAATTTTGGTTTCTAGGAGGCATCCCAATGTTACCGTGAAGCAAACTCAATAATAGACAAATTATACAATGGAGTGGCCCAAATCAAAGAAATAATTATTGATAATGATTGGATTAGCTAAAGCTTTGTAAGAACCTTGTATTAATGAGGGGATTTGGGGAGGTGTATCTCATCATGATGAGTAAGTTTCCCTTCATTGGTTTCAATTAGGCTTTAGTGGGATCACTTCACACATGGATTTTTTAATCCAAACTAACACAAGCGACATATTTATCTTGAAGTTAGCACACTAGTCACTTCATTTACTATAGGCTTTCTTCTTATCCCACATCTATGGTGTTGTCTGGTTTGTTAGCTAGTAACTTCAAACACTGTGGATTGTATGCTCCAGGTGACACTTGGTGAACCATTGTTGTGTGTTTAAGCTTTAAGGAGAGAAATGGACTTTCTCAGGTGAGTGATGGATTCAAAATTAAAACAAGTTTTGTAGTTCAATATAGAAGTGTTTTGTATGCTATTAAGGAATTAATTCATCAGGTTATTTTGGATACTAATTGTAGGGTGAAAGTCAATTCCTTGGTGGCATCAAATTTCATTGGGAACCTTCTCTTTGTCTTGAAAGACAAACAACAAACCATGGTGGTGGCAAGAAGAATTTTCCAACCCAACTTTTGGGTTGGTTTGGTAGAAGGTATGGGGAGTTATGATTGGGTTGATTAGCATCAACTCTTGTTATCTTCTTATATTGAATTAGGGTTAATACCCTTGTGGACTTTCCATGAGCTAGAAGTTAAGTTTTTTGAAATGATGGATTATTTGAATTTCTTGCAGACTTGCCTAAAGAACCCTAGATTAGAGGGGTGATTTCTTCCATAACTAGACCTAGGTGACATGCGAACACCTTTGGCCTTGATGGTGGTGGTGCTTAGTTTGAGAAACTCCTCTAGGCTAGTGGCTATAGTTAAATTCCTATTGAGGCTATTCAAGGGCCTACTCCAATAGGCATCAGTATCTCCTAAAGTAAAGGGCATGAGTTGAGAAACAAAATGATGGGCGGTTACAACCCAAATGCATGGTCACTTGCTTGGCATGAAAGCATCGTAAGGCATTAAGGGAGTTCTGATGAAGGGATAGGTAGTCAGGATGAGGCTCCAAAGGAGGAAAGTGATCGCTCTTCATGCTGGTGGATCCATGAGAGTTTTGAATGATGGAAAATCTCAAGTGGATGTGAGCATGGGAGGACCTAGCATAGACAAGGAATAATTTTCCCCAATAGCGATTATTGGTAGCCTCACCTCTTATGGTGGTGGTGCCCTGGTGGAGGCTACGATTGATCACTAGAATGTTTTCTTCCCTATATTTTTAGCTTCTAGATGTTTTTTTTTGGTGTTACCCTTTGAGGTGTTTGTGTATTGATTATTTTGGTGCCTTTCGAGGCATGTCTTCTATAGGCTTTCATTAATTTTGGTGCCCTATTTTCTCTCAAATTATCCTCATTTCTTTATAAACTTTGGAATGTTTTAACTAATAAAAAAGTGAAAGACCCCAAAATCTCATATCATCTATAAAAAGATTCTAATACATACATAATATACTAAAATTAATATTATATATTATGGTTAACCCATATATATATATATATATATATATATATATATATATATATATATATATATATATATATATATATATAATTTATAATTATTATGATTATAATTATGTTTAGGTTTAATATACATATTAAATCTATTAATTAAGATAAATTTATTAATGGTAAATGTTTAAATATACATGAACTAAATTTTTTATATATTAGTTATGTTTTACATAACTATGTTAAGTTATGATTATCATAAATTTCAATATATTTTATTTATAATATAAAATAATTATTAAAAAAACTAAAAGCTAAGTGGAAAATGGTATAGAATTTTTATTTTTTTTAATTTTTATATCTTTTATTTACAAGAAAATTTCAAATAGACATAAATACATAGATATATAGGTATAAATATTATTAAATAAAGACAAAGTATTACATAATTTATATTAAAGGTAAATATTTATGATATATATTTATTATGATTAATTTTATATATTATGGTATAGTTAACCTATATTTATGTATGTATAATAATATTAAATAAATATCTAATATAGAATATGTAAGTATAATAATATAGATATAATATAAAATATTATATAATTTATAATAAAGGTAAATATTTATGATACATACATGGTTAATATTATATGTTATGATTAACCTATATTTCTTTATAGTGATATTAAATTGATAATTATTATATTTTAAATTATATATTTAAAATTATTGATAAAATAAATTTATTAATGATACAAGTTTAAATAAACATAAACTAAACATTTTATGCCTCGATATATATTAGATATTTATGTAAATTTATAACTAACTATCATAAATGTCAAGATATGTTATAAATGATAAACGAACGTTGAATAAATAATGCTTATATAAATAAATTTAATATATATCCTAGATAATATAATAGTCAATATTCTTTATGTTGCTATATGAAATAATTTATGGAAATATATATATATATATATATATATATATATATATATATATATATATATATATACACACAAATTAATTTTTTTTGTATTAAATATTATTGTTAAAAACTCTAGTAAAATCTAAGTAGGAAATGGTCTCAGATAAATTTTATTTCAAAGCCATACTCATGTAAAAAATATAAAAAGTTTTAGGATAATCTAAGTAGAAAATGGTAAATAATTTTTCATTTTTAAATTCTCTTGTATTTTTTCTTTCCAAGCCATTTTCACTTAAAAAAACATTAAAAATTGAAAACTAACACACTCATGCCATTACAGCTCCAGCCCAGATACTATTGTATGAACACTTTATCAATACAAATATTATTGTTATTATATTTATGTATAACTATATATATTATGTTATTATTATAATGAATAAATATTAATATTAATATTAATATTCTAATATGTATAAATAATTATAATAAACTATAAATAACAAGAGCTGCATAGCGGTTAGTCCTTATTTTTATATTAACAGTGTTTTTTCTTAAGTTTTTATATAAATTTACAATTAATTACATTTAAATCATAAATATGTAGATAACCTTTATTGTGATAGATATTTAGCTTCCGAAATTTATCAAACAAACAAGTACATGAATAAAAGGAAAAAAACAAACAAATTGATGAGCAAGTGAAATAATTACATTAATTTTAATTATTATAATTATGAATTTTTAAAATTCAAATATTTGAAAAGTCCATGGTTAAATGTTTGTAATGTTTGCATTGATTATATAACAATAGTATTATAATTTAATATAGAAATTAAATTATTGTTGGTGCTTACACTAGTTGTGTATTATAAATTATAGTAAAATAGTTTTAGAAAATTTATTTAATAAATATAAATAACTTGAAATGTTATCATATTCATTTTTATAAGAGAATGAAAATATTTAAACTACATATTGAAAAAAAAGTAGAATGCATGTAGGAGTAGACAACTTTAACTCAGAAATAGGTCAACAACCTTAATTCACAAATAGATCAGCAATATAATTTCAGTGTTTATAAATAATTTGATTCTATTAAATAATAATAAATATTTACTATCTCATCATTAAAAATAAATGAGAAATATATGTTATCTCATCATAAAAAAAAATTATAGGCCCTACCATTCTAGCTAAATATAATTTAAAATATGTATACTTTTAAGGTAATAATATATTCTCTTACATCTTAAACATACTTTTAGCATGAAATTAATTACAAGCAGATGTGTTTTTTTAGGGTTTGGATATAGAGAGTTTTAAGAGTAGTGACAATCTTTAGCAGAAAATTTGGCACTTGATGAGACAACATTTCATTTGAGATTAGTATGCATGACTCTAAATAATACATATTTATGCACATTATGTCTAGAGCAAGAAAGTAATAGATAAACTGATATATAAAGTATTTGATCACTTCATACTTGTCAACTTCTAGTTGTGTCTTTAAGGTATGAATATCCTATTAATAAGTAAAAAGTAACATTAAAAATAATCATCAACCCTTGAAAACCTTATCCAGATAAATAGATTACCCATAATCCTGAATACAAGGCAATACAGACTTTCTCTATCAAGTTTAATTGTAAGATCTAAGGTTTCTAAGTTCTGCTTGGATAACTTTTATCATATGTGACTAAATAATAGTAAAATTAACATATGTTAATATATATTTCAAAGTATAGGAATAGAGATAAGAATAGTTAGAAGTGTCAATTGCTTCAACAAGAAATAACCAATATTCTATCAAATTTATAATGTTGGAGCAAAAACAAAAGCTATGTTTAGAAAAATGGAATAAGAATCCCTTTATTAAGGGTCAACAGTCATTCACCATTAATAAACCCACAATGTCTTGGTCATATGAATTAAGATCTGCCAAACATACTATACTAGCACATAAGAGGTTATACTACTGTCAACAATAACCATCAAATATGAAACATAATGCTCAATGCGTAACAATATTTGGAATAATTTTAAATGTTTGTTTGCATGAGATCATTCTATAAGTGGAGGCTTTGGGAAACACTCTCTGCTAAATATATTAAATCATCCATGATTGAACTCACTTTGTAGATAGTGTGTATCATTCCCTCAAATGAGATTGAAAGTAGAAAGAAAAATATGGGTCTCCATTATCCACAGCCACAATTTTGTTTCTGGATATCATAATATCAAAAAGGTCAATACAAGTCCAAAGTTAAAATAGATTAACCATGCTCTGCTGGCACTAGACAATCTATGATATGGGAAAGTAATATTAATATCTCTATTTTCAGAGTATTTGATGTGTGTGTTTAATTAAAAAAATTGCTTAAAATAATGCAAGACTACAAGAAACATCCTTTTGTAATGCCAATTGTATTTAAATGACAAAACAAAATGATGTAATGTCTATCATGGATCCTACTACCAAAAAATTGATATATTGAAACCCTAAAGCTAAATGTCTAGTTGATGTGCATTGAATGACTGAGCTACCAAACAATCTACCATTACTAGTTTAACGATTTCCATTACTATTTTTTTCTTTTTGAGGATGTGTGACTTTGAACAATACAAAATACAAATTAAAATAAACTCTTCATATCTTGTTGGTCTATTTTGATTGTATCTCACCTAGATACATCATGGTGTCCATATTTGTTTTGTGTAAAAAGGAAAAATAAAGAGTTTCAAAGAGAAGATTTTCACCAATTCATGTGTGGAAAACAATATTCATAGAAGAAATTCCTATTCAAGCATGTGTTGCTAACCTTAATAGATAGTATTGATTTATCATTTCCAAGACATATACTACTCAAACATTGAGTAGAATTTTTTTTTGTATTTTCCTATATATTTGTGAGTGCATTTTAGGGTATTAGTGTTCAATTTATTTGATGCAACTACACATGAATAAACACTAATATAATGAGAATGATTAGGAGTACAACAATTTGGGATGGCATCCTAGAACATAGGATAGACAAGAAAGTAAATCACTATGAGGTCGATTGGCATGTAGCTATGATGATGTTGTCCAGGATTCAGATGAAAAAGTACAAAAATGGTTTTTTTCAACAAATAGGTTATGCGTACACCAAAGATGAAAACAATTATGATTATGCAATCATGATGAGAATGAGAGTTATAACATTGATACTTTCTACTAGAAGAATTGTATTGCATTGCATTCTTATGCCATATTAAGTTTGAAATTTGACAGTAGAGTTGGGTGAAAAAATATATTCGACAAAAGAACATTTAGAGTATGGAATCAAAACATATTCAAAAAATAGTCAATAACTTGAAAACAATGTATTTATCTTGACATAATAGAAATAAAATCATATACTAATTGAATAAATAACCTTTACTATGCTACAATTAAAGATATTTTTGGAAAAAAAACTAGTATATATATATATATATATATATATATATATATATATATATATATATATATATATATATATATATATATATATATATATATATATATATATATATATATATATATATATAGTTTAGTACATTGAATTTATAAATTTGTCCCTGAGCATATTTGTGTACAAAAATTCTTTAAAAAAAATAGTATTTGGCATGGTTTTACATAAATTGAACTTTCAAATTTTTGGTAGTTTATTTGTGACTAAATACCAACATCGACAAAGCCTAATAAGTGGAAATGTACATTGTATGTTTACACATTGTAAAATCATATAAAGCATTTAATAATAGTGGGTTTGTTGAGAGTAAGTGATGTTTTCACATACCTTTAATAGTTTGTAATGTTAGCGTCTATAATATCTTTGTGTTAATTGAGTACAAATTTGCCTTGAATAGAGAATTCTCTAAGCATGAAGATGGTATCGGCTTTTTTGTTTATGTATTCTTCATGTGAAACCTCTGTTAATCGAGGTAGTTGTATTTTCAGTAGTGATCTTAAAATGAAGCATTGTAAATTGCTATTTTTTTATAGTTTTTAGATTAAAAATTACATGATGGGTGTATGCATATAAAATTTATTCTTGATAGGACCCACAATATGGAGATGTAAAATGTGATAGTTGAAGGGTTTCAATTGGGATGCTGTATTTATTGCAAATGAGTTGAAAAGGCATAGAATATAAATTTGTAATTGATAGTTTTCCTTCTACCTGTAAGAATACAGATACAATTTAGAAAGAGAAATTAATGTGATGCAAACATAGTAGGCATTGTGTTTCAATGATATGACAAGCACATTTTTTTCAATTGTGTTATAAACCGTGAAGAGTCTACTAATAACAGGTTTGTATTTTACTTGTAAAAATGTGATTGCTTGGAAAGTAAAGAACATAATTAACATTTTTTGTTGAAAATTGTAGTGATAAAAATGAAATAAAGAAAGTGCATTAACATACCTCAATTTTTGCATCTAACAACACATTTAAGTCTTCTAATGCTTTCTTATTATGTAATGGAGTAATAAATGTTGCTTGACTGGTTTTGAATTCTCTTTCAGGGCTATTTTGCTTCACCAAAATTTTGAAGAGATAGATTGGAAATTATTTATTCTATAATTTTTGTTGAATGGTGGCGAACAAAGGCTTGAATGTTCCAAATAGATAGAGCCGCACAATTAAATATGAAGTAGTTATTTTTATTTGTATATAAAATATGATTGAAATTAAAAAGTATGTGAAAGGATGGTAGCTTGCTTGTGTTGTATCATCTTCTGAATTTCCATCCTTAATTCTTAATATTAGTTATAGGCTATTTTTTTTGTAGATGTTACAATTACAACAATTGTATCAGTTGCATATGCATCAATGCTGGTAAAAAAATGTCTAATTATAGAGTCTGGTATGAATTTTTAATCTGTGCAAACATGAGGTATGGTCTTAATCATGGTGGATTGAGTGAGCAATAATATGAAGTCACAATCGACATGATCGTAACTAGTTTTGAGTGAAATTCAAAAGTTTATTATTTATATTGCTTTATCTACAACAATTTTGTGTTCATGTATTTCAATCAGTTTGCTAGGTACATTGAGAGTAACGGTCATTTCTCCTTTTGCATCTGCCAAGTCAGCATGTAGCAACAATTTATTTTGCTCTATTTGTAACATTAATTTGTAAACAACAAGGACTTCTACTTCAAATATATGACCAACTTTGTGATTGCAAAGGTCGTCAATTGTTGTGAGGCCATAATACATTGTTCTTTTACTGCAAAAAATTAACAAGGTTTAAAGACATCACTTTGCATATAGACAGTCAAATTATAGTCTCAAAATTAAATGATGGCCTTGCCCATCTTTTTATCACTATGGCTATGTTTGGCTATAAATTTGTTAAGCAGGTGCCCCACCCTTTAGAAATCAAATGCATTAGACTATGTCATATAATAATATAAAAACATTGTAAAAAGGAGATGTTTAGAAAATACAATGAATGCCAGTGATAATTTCAATGCCCTGCAAATCCTTGAAAAAAAGTGGGGAACTCTCACAATGGCTTTGGAAAACCAAATTCAGATAATCACTTGAGGAAAGACACAAAAGCTCCTTCAATGTTGCAACTGAATATGTATTGCATTCTTTAAACCAAAAAAAATATCTGTCACCATTTTTGTTGCTCCATTATAGATTGATTCAGGAAGAATGATAAAATGACAAATGAGGGTTTATATATTTTAGGCATGGCATTTAGCATTCATTATCCAAGTTCACATTATCAGGAGTGGAAGGCATTAAATTGTTTCATTAAAAATTGAGGCCATTCACTAATTAGCCATCAAAGAAGTTGAGAAAATTACAAAAACCCTGATTTTATTATGAATTGCATTTGAAACCTTAAGATATAGTAGCAAGTTATTTAATTAGATGACTGCATGTAGCCATATCATGTTCAAATCTAGTAATATGAGGCATGCAAGTTTATAGACTCCTTTCAAGTTGTTAATAGTGAGCCTTATTAGTTGGAGTAATGACCGGACTTAGCTTTCGACTTCTATTTCACTTTTGAATTATTTTTAGATTTGTTTAATAGAGCTATCACTGAGTTGTAGGGTCACCATTCATACGAAGTCCACAAGCACAAGTGGTGGCATACACAACACATTAAACGAAAGTAGTATGGGATAACATGAGAAGGTGAATGCATAATAGCAAGAGTGATATATTATATTGTATTTGAGCAAAAAAATTTCAATATTTTGTATAAGTTAGAGAGCAAGTGCCAATATTGTTGGAATATATTATAATATTGATATAAATAGACTATTCTCTAAGAACATGTAATGGAATATTCTTTAATATTTGGTGTTAAACTTTGAAATGCATATAATATTATATTATTTCAAAGCTTTTTATTGATCACAATAAAAAATCATTCGTTCTATCAATTCTTATAGTACCTTGTAGTACAGGGACTAATAATTTATAGTATTATTATATTATAATAAAATTATAATATATTATTATAGTAATATAATATTATATAACATTATGGTTAATATAACTATCAAATATATAGTATATAAATAGTTGATATAATTAATATATATAAATAATTGTATATTTTATATTTATAAAATATATATATATATATATATATCATATTTTTATAATATATTTTGTAATTATACATTTAATTTTTATTACTTGCCTAATATAAAAACGGAAAGAGAAGTGAAGGGGGATTCAAATTGAATAGAAGTAAAAAGAAACAGCTCCGAAGTCGTTGCAGGATCACTAGTTGATTGTCTATACAACAACACAATCTGATCGTTTTAAGTGATTAAAATTGACGGGTCACTTGTTTGCTCTCCGTGGACGAGGTCATGCCGTGCAGCATCAGTCTGCGTCTCTGCTCATATGGATCTTTCATAACGTACAATCAACTTCGGGATGCCCATTCGAAAGTCTTCAAACGTTTCAAAGACTTCAAAGACTAATGATGGTCGGCTAATTGCTAAGATGGGCCATGACGTAAAAGAGGCACGCATGGCAGCATCAGTCTGCAAACTCGTGACCTGTCGTTTGGAATGGGCGATGGTGTGGGCATTCAAATTGAATAGAAGTAAAAAGAAACAGCTCCAAAGTCGTTGCAGGATCACTAGTTGATTGTCTATACAACAACACAATCTGATCGTTTTAAGTGATTAAAATTGACGGGTCACTTGTTTGCTCTCCGTGGACGAGGTCATGCCGTGCAGCATCAGTCTGCGTCTCTGCTCATATGGATCTTTCATAACGTACAATCAACTTCGGGATGCCCATTCGAAAGTCTTCAAACGTTTCAAAGACTTCAAAGACTAATGACTGTCGGCTAATTGCTTAGATGGGCCAGACGTAAAAGAGGCACGCATGGCAGCATCAGTCTGCAAACTCGTGACTTTTCGTTTGGAATGGGCGATGGTGTGGGCATCCCGACGTTGATTACACGTTTGTTAGATATAGTTTTGATCAGTCGTTTGAATGGTCGAAATTGATTAGCGATGATAGGGTGGGCTTGTAGGACGGCGATTTCTGGCATATTATATCGAACTATTTACTGGGGGTTTCTTTCAGTCCGGGTAATGAGGATCCTAATTATTGACATTTCCTACAGTAAACGGAGACGAGTTTGGAGTTTTCATAGATAAATAAAACCTGCTCCAAATAATCCTTTGAGAGTCTCTTTACAAAACAAAATTTCTCCCACGGCCTTTGACAAAAGGAAGGTGCTTCACCCGACAAAAAATTCTCCTCTTTCCCCGGACGAATCATGAAATTCTACTGTTGCATTCCTTCGACACGTAGATTCGAGAAATCTGTTGTTGCAATTAAATTCCAATAAAAGTCTAGTCCAATGGCCGACAATTGTAAGATAAAAATAAAAATGATATTATTTTACATAGTAACTCGACGCTGCGAATACATGAGGTGAGTAGACAGAAAATCCCACCTTTAAAATCAAAATTCTAGAATCGTAAAGGGCCAAAGGTCTCGGGTTCGAAACGTGGAACGCACTGTTCTGCTTGACTAGTAATAAATTCGTATGGGACAGGAAGCGACGGCGGGGACGAACCCACGGTAAGCGACACTCCATTGTTGAGTTTTAAGTTAACCTCAGTACGTACACGCATCGATCCTGCAAAACATGTCTAGTGTTATATTACTTTGTTTTAAAAAAATTACACACTTCTTTTAAATAAAGCGCACCAAAGTCTTGAGAGGGAAGAAATTACTTTATCAAAATAATAAAATGGTGTTTTTTTTTTGAGTTTATGTTTTTTAAAATATGTAAGTTTTTTTTTTGTTTTGTGATTATTATTATTTTTTTAAAAATATTTAAGTAATGAGAATTGATGAAAGTCATTTTAATAATAACGACTACAATATATATTTCATAAAAAATAATATTTAATAAAGAGTTAGTTTTAAAATAATTATGAGAAAAAACCAATAATGTTGATATAGCAAATTATGTTTTAATTGTAATAGTTTTGGTAAAGTAAAAGTAACTCAATTCACTTGAAAGGCTATCAAACAATAAACATTTGAAAATGGAATTTTATATATTTAAATGGTATTTTATTAAAAAAAGTAATTGAGTAGAGATATTTTAAATATATTTTTCAACAATTTTTTGAGAGATATTAAGTTTGACACACATATGTTCACATTATTACATGTATCATATTGATTAATGATTGTATTATCTTTTTTATGTATTTCATATTGATTTGAGGTAGATAGTCTCAATCTAGTTGTACTATTGCATTTGGTTCATGAAAATACTTACGATCTCCAAACTCTAATAGATGTCTTAGATTTAAGGTTGATCATTTTTCTTGCCATCTCACACTATTATACTCTAACTCCATCACTACCACTTGATGTGATTATATATTATGTCTATCGATGTTACTTATACAATTATCTTAAATATATTTCTCTTAAAAACACTAAGAGACATCAATTTTGAGGCATCTATATTAGATTTGTCATATACCATACCATGGTAAATTTTAGCCACGAATATTCATTAATTCACGAATATTCTAATTTTTGAATTTTGTTTTTGGTAATTTTTTAGGATCACTAGAATGGTCCAGATTGCCAAAAATTTAGGAATATAAACTATTTCTGAGATCATCTCACCAACCGTTTATAGTAATATCTTAGATTACACTTCAATTTTTCACATATATATAGTATAACCACCTCGACCCCCAATATCAAACAAGGTAACAAGCATAACTAGAACCGACAAGGTTGTGCCATCAGAGGATGACATCATTGTATGATAGCACTCGAACCGAAGAATTGGATGGTGATACCAAACAATAATAGTGTCGATCAAAGGCATCGAACGACATTACTGAATGATAATACCTCATGATAGTGTCAAACGAAAGTGATAAACAAAAATATCGAATGCCAATGCTGAATGGAAGTGCAAGAACATTCAAAGGAGTTAAGGGCATGGGCAGAAGAAAGGAAAACAAAAAAATAAGGACTGAATTCCCAAACCCTACCAAGGAGCAAAAGAATAAGGAAACCAAGGTTAAAACCTTGAAAGATAGAAAACCATTAAATGTACCTCACATATTATAGAATACCAAAGTGAATTTCAATGGTATTAGGGATAACAAACAAAACACTACATGTGCACCTTTAGATTTGCCTGGCTATCCTGTAGAAATAGGAAGTTCATGTTGAGGTATGTTTTTGTTGTTTTGATTGAGGTATTAATGTTTGCATTGATGTCAAATTTTTTTAAGTATCATTGATGTCCTAGAGATGTTCTTATGATTTTGCATGGTGAGTGTTAATGATGACATTGAGCATGGTTTGGTAGTCTTTGAGTTCTGTATGAGGTCTTGACACATTGTTGTGGTGTAACATGCTCACGATCTTATTGAGAGAGTGTATAAAGGTGGTTTGGAATGAGAATGAGTCTTAGAGTTCATCTATAGTGGTAAGGAGGTCTCAAAGTGGTATGGTTCCTAGTAGGTCTATTTGAATGGACTTATTCTTAAGCATATATATGGCTTGTAGAGGCATGATGGTGGTGATATAAGTGTGTATGAGCCTTGAAGTTGTGCAATGAAGCTTTATAACATGTGAGAAAGGTGTTGAGTCAGTCACATGACTCCTAGAGTGAGCCAAAGGCGTATGCTCTTCTTTAGTGTTCTTCTCATGGACTTAGTCTTAAGACCCTAAGTGGTAGAATGAGGTGTCATGATCAGGTTTGGAGGCTTGTGAGTTCATGTGCACATGGATTGAGGTTTTACATGATGTATCAAGTGTGTTTACCAAGTTTGAGGTCTTGAGTTGAAGGATAAATCATGAAAATAAGTTTGAAGGTCTCTTGTATGTGTAAAATGAAGAGATGAAGACATGAGAAGGACTTTCTCATTATTGTTAGCATGTGTGACTGATGCATGGGAAGCTGAGATCTTAGGTAGAGATGGAAAAGGGTCATAAAAATGTTTTCCAAGAATTAGGAGTTGGTTTTAGGGGCAAAGTTTATGATCAAATGTTAAGAATGAAGAAACTGGTTTAAAAGCCTCCTTAAACCCTCATAATGACCCAATTTGGAAGATGTTGTTGGAAATGGCCTAGAATGGATTGGTGAGGCAGGTTTTATACTTGGAAAATGTAGACAACTCTTCCAGGTACCACCCGATGGCATTGGTCTGCTAGATGAGTGATGGAAGCCAGAGGAAATCACTTGTTTCTCAAAAATATTGTATAATAGGCATGGTTGATTAATTAAAAGTTTCATAATGAATGGAGGTTGAAGCTTGTGACTTATATTTTTTTTCCATGTATTTTTTTGAGTTGTTCTAGATCTTTATGTGTTTAAATTTGATGTTTCAAGATGGGCAGTCGCTAGCAGGCCTAGTGAAGAAGTTTAGTGCAAATCTAGGTAAAGATGAGTTCAAAGTTCCAGTCAAATTCTCATGAAGGAATAATTATTCTAAGTGCATGGAGGAGTGGTTTGGGACTTTTATGACATGTATATATGTTTTAGAGAGATTGGTGATCAATATTGATGGTGAAATTACATAAGCCAAAATGACATGTATGAGTGAGTGAAAACTGTGTTTAGTAAGGTTTTGTAATGGGTCTATAAGTTGAATTATTTCAATAGGACCATGATGTTTTTGTATATGAAAGTGACCTATAGGTATCATAGGATCACAGACATGTATCAATATTTCATAAATGTGTCTACACAAGGGTTGGAATACAAGCCTTCATCATGACTGGTTCTCAAGGCAGAATGATAGTTAAGGGTATGCAAGGTGAAGTGAAGAGTTTGGGACTCTATGACAAGATTAAATGTATCTAATGAAAATTATGATATTTTTTGGTATTTATATGACCTATACATTCTTTATATAAGGTTTATAATCATTTTAATAGGTTGTAATATGGAATCCAAAATGGCTTATCTAGCTATATAAGGATTATGGGAGAGAAGCCCAACAAATTGGTCTGCAAGACCAATGTTGACACTAGATATTATTATCTATCTATTTTAGGATGTTATATAACTCAAAAAGGAACTATTAATATGAATGATATGTCTTGGTAGTGTCATTAAAGGAGCGAAAGACAACATTCTTCATGGTTATGTTTTTGGAGCTACAGGCAATTTCTTGTATGTGAGTGAGAATGATGTTATTAAGTCTTTATGCATAGTGTTGAAGTAACCAATGCACATTAAGTTATTATATAGGTATCATAATTTAATTTTAATGCATTTGTATTCATGATAAACTCCTATTAATAGGATAAAGGTCAAAGGTTCTTGACTGCGTTTTGAAGCCTATGTGCATTTCTGAGTGAGCATTTGAATGTGATCAGTTTGAGGTATTTTGCCCTATATGGTGAATGGTAATGGACTCAGGGTTGAACCTAAGGTCATGATGGTCCTATCCATGTGATTTATTTATATTATTATATGTCAAGGTTGAGTGTATGCTTTAGTTTTGGTTGACAGAAATTCTGGTACTGATGAGGCCTAATTGTCTGTAGGCCTAATGGTGTGGTTCAAGGAGTGAATTGGAATAACAAGTGGTATTGACCTAAATGAATGTTATAAGCGGTATTTTTGATTTTTATGTGAATTTTTTCATTTTTGTGTGAAGGATCAATAAGTTTCAAGAAGGCTAAGTGTAGCATGTTACTTGAGATAAACCTAATGCTTTAGGTCTCTAAGTAGGCCTAACAAAAGAAATAGGTCTAAGTATGATTCGCTAACTTAATAGTGATGTTATTCCTGTTATTCATATGAGTAAAATTTCTTAAGACATGTTTTGGGTATGACCCTAACAGGGTTCATTTTAGTGGGACATATAAATAAATTCATAGAGGTCTCAAGGCGAATCAAATTTACAATGGTGAGAAATAAATTTGGAAGGCATATCATTACACAGGAGAATCATACAAAACCTACCATCATCTTACTGTAGCTTGATGATACCTAATGGTAGCCTATGGGTGCTTGACTAAAACCTATGGGTGTATGTTGCTAGCCTATGAGCAAATGTATGTAGCCTATGGGCAGATGCCTATAACCTACAAGCATCAAGTGGTAGGCATATACCTATAAGTCTGGAGGAATATACCCATAGGTCTATAGGTATATCCCTATAGGTATATAGGAATCTACCCATAATTCTATAATAATTCATCTATAGGTTTTTAGGCATCTAGCCTGTAGGTCTATAGGCAGCCACCCACAGGTCTCTAGGCACCCTCCTATAGGTTCGCAGACACCTACCCACAGGTTTGCAGGTGCCCACACAAAATCAAGAACACATAAGTTGCCTACCATCATATAGATATAGCTTTCCATCGCCCACCTCCATGCTATCATTAAGCACCATCAGATTGTAGTCAAGCACCCATAGGCTACTGTTAAATGCCCACACTCGTAAGATGCCATTGGGTGCCTGCAAGCTATCATCAGATTCCCTTGTGTTTAGTTGTCATGATGGCACTTAAAGTGTAGTAAATGGAATTACAGATAAAAAATACTAATAAATTATATTGTAAAAAAATCATTGCATTTTTTTTTGGAAACTATTGATTCTTGAAGCCCTCCTCAGACCTAAAATACAAACGACCAAAAAAATTCCTAAAGTGCTCGATGGTATATGGTGAATTCTCTAGATTATATTTTGAGGTATCAGTGAATTACATCTATATGATTAAATTTATATTCAAATGTAGGCAAACCTCTCCTTGAAATTAACTTTGACCCCAAAAATTTAGGCAATCCTACCCTATCGACTGGCCCATAAAAACTGCCAAATGCCAACTTCAACAAATGGAATATTTATAGACTAACAAAGATTCACCACTAAAAAAAACCCTAAAACATAATGGATTAATACCTTGACCAACCTAGGGTATGAGTGATCTAGTGACTGGTATAATTACAAGGCATAATAGGCCTATTTGGGAAAGTTAAGGTACGAGAGAGAAAGTGAAGAAAAGATCTATTTAAAGAGCAAAAGTAGGTCATGTAAACCATAAAAAGGGAGAAGAAGATAATTAATGAATATACTATATAAGTTTTGAATGTGCTAAGAAAGGTCATGACCTAATCAATCCATATGAGGTTTGTTTGACCGAAGTAAAAGAAGGGTAGCTTTATTTGTCTAAAGAGGTAGTTTTAGAGTGTTGAAAGAGTGATCTTGATTTGAATAATAGACCATCAGAGTTGCATTAGTGATGTGTTCCTGATGTATGAAAGTGGATAGAGAAGATAGAGAGATGAAAAAGTGGTCACCATCTATTAGTTGAGCAATAAGTTGTCTTGAGGTGATCAAGTTTGTCTTGGTTGAGTTGGTACTTAGTCAAGAGGGATTTTGAGATGCCTTGCAAGTTGGTGCTTTCAGAAGTGTCCTTGAAGTGGTTGATTTAGTGTTGAGTCACTTATGGGTTTTGTGCCTCCTTACAAGTTGGAGCTTGCTAAAGGACCAGTTGAGTTGGTGCTTGATTAGTGAGGGGTTGGTGCTCCTTGTGGGGTTAGTTCCTCACTAAATATTGATTCATTACTTATAGGGCTATAGTTCAAGTAGTGTTTTAGTGTATTTTATCCCCCATGAGGGTTTCCCACACATTTCTTATGTTCTTGTGTTGATAGCTTGCTTCATGTTTATGTGATTTCTTCAATATGCATTACTTAATCACTATATTGGTTTGAAAGGTTAATGAATAATATATGGAATTGAAAGAAAAGTTTGTACATTGATTCACCCCCCTACTTAGTGGTTATGCTTCCAAAATTTCACATGTTAAAGGAGAGCTTTCTAAATATGAAGATAAATCAAATTTATAATAGGTTATAAGGGGAGTTCATATTCCATGCATCAAGAGTTAGCAAAAATGGTAGTGCTTCTTCTGCAAGTATTGCCTTTATTTTAGACAAGGAGATAAGAAAAGATTAAATCAAGAACTGGTCAAGTTACCTCTAGTCACCATATCATGGATCCATTGGATAATACCAAAATTCATCTAAAATAATATGAGCTAGCCAAAGAAATAATCAATAATGTCTATTGTGAAGCTGTGGAGCATGATTTAGATGATAGGGATAACAAACAACAAGAGATGTAAATTGAACATGTCAAAAGTCATCCAAATTTGTTAAAGGTCTTTCATATTGATGAATATACTATAATAATGGAACATTGATTAGTCAATAAAAAACATGAAACCCTTGATGACATAAAGATTGAGTTGTTGCATGGAATTCAGGATTAATGACCACCATATAGCAAGCCAAACTAAGATGAGGAATTTAGAGAGAAATCTTAGTACATGGCAATATTCAGTAAATTGATATTTACATTGATGTGTCAATCATCACAAATGATATTAGGAGAGCATTTCTTATAAGAAATAAATCTCATCCTCACAAATTCAATACCAAATGCACTAGTGTTGTGGCAAGCTTCAAGTCAACAAATCCATTTCAGACTACATTTGTGATGCATAAATTGTATCTAAAGGTTCAATATATTGTAAGTTTAGGGGATGGTTTGATATACTTTAGGTTCAATATCTTCACAATAGACATTATCAACCATATTTTTGGCTAGCTCATATTATTCCAGATAAATTCTAATGTTATCCAATGGATCTATGACATGGTTACTAGAGGTAGCTTGACCAGTTCCTAATTTAATCTTTTTCTTATCATATTATCTAAAATAAAGGCAATATTTATAGAATAAACACCATAATTTTTGCTAACTCATGACACATGGAATCAAAATTACCCTTATAAACCACTTGTAAATTTTATTTCTCTCCATATTCAGAAAGCTCTCCTTGAACAATGTGAACTGCCTATTTCTCGAGGATATAGCCATGCAAATCTATAGTAGGCCCCCAAAGCTACATTTCAAAATCTAATTATTATACGTATTTGGCTATTGTATGATCTTCAAAATGTCTGGGTATAACAAGTTATTGAAAACATATTTTCTTACCATGATGAATTGTTGTGGGTGGGGGCAAAGGGGGATGATAAATTTATTCTACAAAATGTTTAAAATGAGGGAAAAGGGTGTATTTATAGGACTAAAAAGGTGACTATGAAATGGAATAGTATATCAATCATACTGGTCACTTGACAAAGTGGCCTGACATCACCATTTGACACAATTTTCTCACCCTACCCCTCAACACAACTATCTAGCTCTTTCTATTCAGTGTAGTCATTCAACACATCCATCTCACACAACTATTCATCATATCCATTTGATGGATCCATATGTTACAACCATTTGGTGTGGTCATTTGGTTCATCCTTGTTTAGTTTAGCCTTTTGGTGGTTTTGTTTGGCATCTATCTTTTGGTGCAATCAAACGGAGGCATGAAAAAAATAGGAAATTGCTTGTTTTCACTCTTTCAGAATCATTATAGGTTCACCATTGCTCATAGAGGATTCACCATAGTTGAAAATCAAATTTTCCTAGAATCTCAAAATATTTCCAATAGGTTATCGAGTAGGGCATCTTAAAATTAAACTTGTATAATAATAATTAACGAATCTATCACATTTTTATAAGTAATGAGAATTGATGAAAGTCATTTTAATAATAATGACTACAATATATATTTCATAAATAATATTTAATAAAGAGTTAGTTTTAAAATAATTATGAGAAAAAACCAACAATGTCGATATAGCAAATTATGTTTTAATTGTAATAGTTTTGGTAAAGTAAAAGTAACTCAATTCATTTGAAAGGCTATCAAACAATAAACATTTGAAAATGGAATTTTATATATTTAAATGGTATTTTATTAAAAAAGGTAATTGAGTAGAGATATTTTAAATATATTTTTCAACAATTTTTTTGAGAGATATTAATTTTGACACACACATGTTCAAATTATTACATGTATCATATTGATTAATGATTGTATTATCTTTTTTATGTATTTCATATTAATTTGAGATAGATATTCTCAATCTAGTTGTACTATTGCATTTGGTTCATGAAAATACTTACGATCTCCAAACTCTAATAGATGTCTTAGATTTAAGGTTGATCATTTTTCTTGCCATCTCACACTATTTTACTCTAAATCCATCACTACCCCTTGATGTGATTATATATTATGTCTATCGATGTTACGTATACAATTATCTTAAATATATTTCTCTTAAAAACACTAAGAGACACCAATTTTGAGGTATCTATATTAGATTTGTCATATACCATACCATGGTAAATTTTAGCAACGAATATTTGTTAATACATGAATATTCTAATTTTTGAATTTTGTTTTTGGTAATTTTTTAGGATCACTAGAATGGTCTAGATTGTCAAAAATTTAGGAATATAAATTATTTTTTGGATCATCTCACCAACCGTTTATAGTAATATCTTAGACTGCACTTCAATTTATCACATATGTATAGTATAACCATCTCGAACCCCGATATCAAACAAGGTAACAAGCATAACTAGAACTGACAAGGTCGTGCAATCAGAGGATGACATCATTGTATGATAGCACCCAAACTAAAGAATCAGATGGTGATACCAAATAATAATAGTGCTGATCAGAGGCATCAAACAATAGTGATGAATGATAATACCTCATGATAGTGTCAAATGGAAGTGCTAAATGACAATACCAAATGACAATGCTGAATGGAAGTGTAAAAAAATTCAAAGGAGTTAAGGGCATGGGTAGAAGAAAGGAAAACAAAAAATAAGGACTGAATTCCCAAACCCTACCAAGGATCAAAAGAATAATGAAACCAAGGTTGAAACCTTGAAAGATATAAAACCATTAAATGTACCTCACCTATTGAAGAATCCCAAAGTGACTTTCAATGGTATAGGGATAACAAACAAAACACTACATGTGCACCTTTAGATTTGCCTGGCTATCCTATAGAAATAAGAAGTTCATGTTGAGGTATGTTTTTGTTGTTTTGATTGAGGTATTAATGTTTTTAGTGATGTCAAAGGTTTGTAAGTATCATTGATGTCCAAGAGATGTTATTATGATGTTTCATGGTGAGTGTTAATGATGACATTGAGCATGGCTTGGTAGTCTTTGAGTTTTGTATGAGGTCTTGGTACATTGTTGTGGTGTAACATTCTTATGATCTTGTTGAGAGAGTGTATAAAGGTGGTTTGGAATGAGAATGAGTATTATAGTGATAAGCAAGCCTAGTGAAGAAGTTTAGTGCAAATCAAGGTAAAGATGAGTTGAAGGTTCCTATCAAATTATCATGAAGGAATAATTATTCTAAGTGCATGGAGGAGTGGTTTGGGACTTTTATGACATGTATATATGTTTTAGAGAGCTTGGTGATCAATATTTATGGTGAATTTACTTAATCCAAAATGACATTTTTGAGTGAGTCAAAACTGTGTAGTAAGGTTTTGTAATGGGTCTGTAAGTTGAATTATTTCAATAGGACCATGATGTTTTTGTATATGAAAGTGATCTAGAGGTATCATATGATCACACAAAAGTATCAAGAGTTCCTAAATGTGGCTACACAATGGTTGGAATACAAGCCTTTATCATGACTGGTTCTCGAGGCAGAATGATAGTTAAGGGTATGTAAGATGAAGTGAAGAGTTTGGGACTCTATGACAAGATTAAATGTATCCAATGAAAATTATGATATTTTTTGGTATGTATATGACCTATAAATTCTTTATATAAGGTTTAGAATAATTTTAATAGGCTGTAATATGGAATCCAAAATGGCTTATCTAGCTATGTAAGGATTATGGGAGAAAAGATCAACAAATTGGTCTGCAAGACCAATGGTTGACACTAGATATTGTGATCTATCTATTTTATGATGTTATATAAGTCAAAATGGAACTATTAATATAAATTATATGTCTTGGTAGTGTCATTTAAGGAGCTAAAGACAACATTCTTCATGACTGTGTTTTTGGAGCTATAGGGAATTTTTTGTATGTGAGTGAGAATGATGTTATTGAGTCTTTATGCATAGTGTTGAAGTAACCAATGCACATGAAGTTGTTTTATAGGTATCATAAGTTAATTTTAATGAATTTATATTCATGATAAAATCTTATTAATGGGATAAAGTTCAATGTTTCTTGACTGGGTTTTGAAGCCTATGTGCATTTCTGAGTGAGCATTTGAATGTGATCAGTTTGAGGTCTTTTGCCCTATATGGTGAATGGTAATGGAATTTGGGTTGAAACTATGGTCATGAAGGTCCTATACATGTGATTTATTAATATTATTATATGTCAAGGTTGAGTGTATGCTTTAGTTTTGGTTGACTATGTTCTGGTAGTGATGAGGCCTGATTGTGAGTAGGCCTAAAGGTGTGGTTCAAGGAGTGAATTGGAATAAAAAGTGGTATAGACCTAAATTAATGTTATAAGGGGTCTATTTGAAGTTTATGTGAAATTTTCATTTGTGTGTGAAGGATAAATAATTTTCAAGAAGGCTAAGTGTAGTGTGTTACTTGAGATAGACCTAATGCATTAGGTCTCTAAGTAGGCCTAAAAGAAGAAATAGGTCTAAGTGTGTTTGGATGACTTAATGGTGATGTTGTTTTTATTGATTCATATGATTAAAATTTCATAATAAATGTTTGGGTATGACCCTAACAGGGTTTATTTTAGTGGGCCATATAAATAAATTTTTGGAGGTCTCGAGGTGAATCAGATTTGCAATGGTGAGAAATAAATTTGGAAGGCACATCATTACATATGCGAATCATATAATGCCATGCGGTGAATCAGACAAAGCCTACCAGTATCTAAATATAGCTTGATGATACCTGATAGTAGCCTATGGGTGCTTGACTCTAACCTATGGGTGGATGTCGATAGCCTATGAGTAAACATTTGTAGCCTATGCACAGATGCCTATAGCCTACAGGCATTAGGCGGTAGGCATCCACTTATAAGTCTGGAGGCATCTACCCATAGGTCTACAAGTATATGCTTGAATGTCTATATGCATCTACCCATAAGTCTAAGAATTCACCTATAGGTTTGTAATCATCTACCATACAAGTCTGTAGGCACCCACCCATAGGTCTACAGGTACCCTTCTGTAGGTTCACAAGCACCCACCCACAGGTTTGTAGGTGCCCACCCACAATAAAGCACACATAGGTTTCCTACCATCATTTGGATATAGATTTCCATCATCCACCTACATGCTACCATTGAGCACCAATAGATTGTAGTTGAGCACCAATAGATTGTACTCAAGCACCCATAGGTCACCGTCGAATGCCCACACTTGTAAGATGTTTTTAGGTGCCTACAAGCTATCATCAGATGACCTCATGTTTAGTTGTCATGATGGAAATTAAAGTGTAGTAAATGGAATTATAGCTAAAAAATACTAAGAAATTATATTGTAAAAAAATCATTGCATACATTTTTGGAAACTGTTGATTCTTGAAGCCCTCCTAAGACCTAAAATATAAACCACCAAAAAAATTCCTAAAGTGCTCGATGGTATATGGTGAATTATCTAGATTAGATTTTGAGGTACCCGTGAATTAAATTTATATGAGGAAATTTATATTCAAATATAGGAAAACCTCTCCTCAAAATTAACTTTGACCCCAAAAATATAGGCAATCCCACCCTATCGACCAATCCATAAAACTTGCCAAATACCAACTTCAAAAAATGGAATAGTTATAGATTAAGAAAGATTCACCACTAATAAAAACCCTAGACCCTAATGGATTAGTGCCTTGACCAACCAAAATTATGAGTGATCTAGTGATTGGTATAAGTACAAGGCATAATAGGCCTATTTGGGAAAGTTAAGGTATGAGAGAGAAAGTGAAGAAAAGAGCTATTTGAAGAGCAAAAGTAGGTCATGTAGACCATAAAACAGGAGAAGAGGATCATTAATGGATATCCTATATAAGTTTTTAATGTGATGAGCAAGGTCATATGACCTAATCAAGCCATATGAGGTTTGTTTGAGCGAAGTAGAAGAAGGGCATATTTACTTGTCTAAAGAGGTAGTTTTAGAGTGTTGAAAGAGTGATCTTGTGTTGATTGATAGACCATCAGAGTTGTATTAGTTATGTTTTCATGATTTATGAAAGTGGATAGAGAAGATAGAGAGATGAAAAAGAGGTCACCATCTATAGGTTGAGTAACAAGTTATCTTGAGGTGATCAAGTTTGTCTTGGTTGAGTTGGTACTTAGTTAAGAAGGAGTGGGAGCTGCCTTGTAGGTTAGTGATTTCATAACTATCCTTGAAGTGGTTGATTTAGTGTTGAGTCACTTAGTGGGTTGGTGCCTCCTTACAAGTTGGAGCTTTCTAAAGGACTAGTTGAGTTGGTGCTTGACTAGTGAGGGGTTGGTGCTCGACTAGTGAGGGGTTGGTTCCTCACTAAATATTGATTCATTACTTATAGGATTGTAGTCCAAGTGGTGTTTTATTGGGTTTTATCCCACATGAGGATTTACCACATATATTTTATATTCATGTGTTGATATCTTGCTTCATGTTTTATGTGATTGATTCTCTATGCATTTCTTAATCACTATATTGGTTTGAAAGGTTAATGAATGATATATGGAATTGAAAGAAAAGTTTGTACATTGATTCACCTCCCCTCCTTAGTGGTTGTGCTTCCAAAATTTCACATGTTTTTAAAGGATATATTTCTGAATATGAATAGAAATCAAATTTACAATAGGTTTATAAGGAGAATTCAGATTCCACGTGTCAAGAGTTAGCAAAAATGGTAGTGCTTCTTTTGCAAGTATTGCCTTTATTTTAGACAAGCTGATAAGAAAAGATTAAATGAAGAATTGGTCAAGTTGACTCTAGTCACCATATCATGGATCCATTGGATAATACCAAAATTCATATAAAATAATATGAGCTAGCCTAAAAAATTATCGATAATGTCTATTGTGAAGATGTGGAGCATAATTTAGATGATAGGGATAACAAACAATAATAGATGTAAATTGAACTTGTCAAAAGTCATCCACATTTGCTAAAGGTATTTCATATTTATGAATATACTATAAGGATGGAACAATGATTAGTCAATAAAAAAATTAAACCCTTGATGACATAAAGATTGAGCTGTTGCATGGAATTTAGGATTAATGACCACCATATAGCAAGCCAAACTAAGATGAGGAATTTAGAGAGAAATCTTAGTATGTGTCAATATTTAGTCAATGGACATTTAAGTTGATGTGTCAATCATCACAAATTATAGTAGGAGAGCATTTATTGTAGGAAATCAATCTCATACTCAAAAATTCAATACCAAATGCACTAGTGTTGTGGCAAGCTTCAAGTCAACAAATCCATTATAGACTATATTTGTGATGCATAAATTGTAATTGAAGGTTCAATATGTTGTAAGTTTAGGGGATGGTTCAATATACTTTAGGTTCAATATCTTCATAATAGACATTATCAACCATATTTTTGGCTAGATCATATGATTCTAAATGAATTCTAATGTTATCCAATGGATCTATGACATGGTTACTAGAGGTAGCTTGACCAGTTCCTCATTTAAGCTTTTTCTTATCAACTTGTCTAAAATAAAGGCAATACTTATATAAGAAACACCATAATTTTTGATAACTCATGAAACATGGAATCATAACTCCCCTTATAAACCACTTGTAAATTTGATTTTTCTCCATATTCAGAAAGCTCTCCTTAAACAATGTGAACTTCCTATTTCTCTAGGATATAGCCATGCAAATCTACAGTAGGCCACCAAAGCTGCATTTCAAAATCTAATTATTTTACGTATCTGGCTCTTGTAAAATCTTCAAAATGTCTGGGCATAACAAGTTATTGAAAGCATATTTTATTACCATGATGAATTATTGTGGGTGGGGGCAAAGGGGGATGAGAAATTTATTCTACAAAATGTTTAAAATGAGGAAAAAGGGTGTATTTATAGGACTAGAGAGGTGACTAGGCAATCAAATAGTAGATCAATCACACTAGTCACTTGACAGTGTGGCCTGCCATCACCTTTTGACACAGTCTACTCAGCCTGCCCCTCAACACAACCATCTAGCTCTTTCCATTCAGTGAATTCATTCAACACATCCATTTGACACAACTATTCATCATAGCAATTTAATGGATCCATATGGTACAACCATTTGGTGTGGTCATTCAGTTCATCCCTATTTAGTGTAGCCTTTTGGTGGTTTTGTTTGGCATCTATCTTTTGGTGTAGCCAAACAGATGCATGGAAAAAATAGGAAATTGCTTGTTTTTGCTCTTTCAGAATCATTATAGATTCACCATTGCCCATAGAGGATTCGCCATGGTTGAAATTAAAATTTTCCTAGATTATCCAAATATTTCCAATAGGTTATCGAGTAGGGCATCTTAAAATTAACCTTGTACCATACTAATTAACGAATCTATCACATTTTTGCAAGTTTTCTATTAACTAGTGAAAGATGGCTACGATGTATTTGTACTAGTGAATGGGGATTAAAAAATATTTTTGGAACACAAATAATTAGTACAATAAATTAACACAAATAAGTAGTATACATACTTATTGTGTAGATTCATTTCAAATAAAAATATCTTTTATAGACAAATAATCTCCATTCATTCCAAATAATTTAAAAATTATCTACACTTGTTATCTAATATATAATGTGTGCCATATGTCATTGGTACCTATCATATCATAGGAAATGAAAATCTCAAGATTCTAATTATGAAAATCAATAATTTGAATGCTTTTGTGGCAAAGTATGATGGTGGATGGAGAAATAATATGATATAATATATACTGGCAGTTACCCTGAAGGTGTAAGTTACACTAGGTGGGTTGTTTGTCTTTTAATTTTATGTAGACTTTATAGTCAGTCATGGCACTAAGTATAGATTATAGACATTATGAGATAAAATATTTTTTTTAGAATTAATGTTGAAAGTGTAAAAGTTAGAAAATGCATTGTGAAATGAAGCAAATGTGACCAACATATTAAATAATAATAGTGTATTCAAGATGGGTTTGAGAATAAAGAATGCCTACTAAGGTAAAGTAATTAGTAGCCTTTTATTTTATATATAACAATGGTTACAAATTTAGAGTTGTTATGAATGTTGTGGAAGAGGTAATTATGTCATTTTTTTCCTATGATTTTCATAGATTTGCATATTTACTCTCTGTCATTCTTGCAAAGCACTCAAATGTAAATGCAAGATAGATATGCATGTCATATACTGAGCACATTATTGATATGATAGTAAATGTTTAACCTTGGTGATCAATGTTTCTAGTATCAACTATTACTTTATTGAGTGGCCTTCCTTGTGATTTATGTATGGGTAGATCCCTTGACATTTTGATAAGCATCTGACGATGGTTACTTTGTGCAATTGGAGGAATTGGTGGATGTGTAGGATTCTCATCCTATAGGGAATAGTGTATTTTGTGAATGAAAAAACTACATATATTGGTAGGTAATGTGGCTTTAAATCTAAGTTGTAGACAATGTGAACAATTTTCCCAGTAGGTCCATTAACTAATCCTGCTTTCATCCATAGATTAGATGTTAACATAATTTTTTTGTGATTTACATATAAGCATGATTGGATCGATCTTATTGGAGATTTTTTAGTTATGTCTTGAAGGTGTCCAAGTGAATGGATGAAGTGCCTTGATAGCCTAATTACCAATGATAAAGTGTGTAATTTGCTTGTTCTAGTTGATTTGAAGAAGGCATGGTTGATCTTCAGAGTTTGCATGGTTAGAGATGATCAAGGATGAGTATGGTATTTTAAAATGTATAAGAGGCCCTATAAAAGGTCCATTTTTATTAGGGTGCTTGTGTGCATGAGTGGAATTAATTTGGTAGTCCATTATTTTCATCTAGACATTTTGGGTCTAGTGAAAGATAAGTATGAGGAGGCATATTAATGACATTATATCTCACATGTGTGAGGTTTTGAGGATCATATTGATATATGGTTGGATTCTCCTATGTGAGGAGATTATATGATCTAAATATTAGGTCATGAGAGTAAGCTCAGCTAAATATATACAGGTTCAAAGTTACCATTCCAAGAAGTTTGAAAAGGTTCCCATACTTATCTAGACTGTTACTGCACGTCATACAGTTATAGTATGATGGGTAAAAAACCATCATGTTTAATCATGTTAAAGTCTAAAGTTATCTAGTCATAAGATCTAATGGTGTGCATTAATTCATGATCTTGATCCAATGAGTGTGAAATAAGTCATGTCAAAGGATGCATGCATGGGTGACAAGTGTCACAAGCTCACTACTTATACAGATCAACAATGCATGGTGATTTGTTTTGATAGGGATCAATGGTGTGGGATAAGTCAAAGAATCAACAATACATATGAGGATGCCAAGTGGCATAAGTATTATGGACTATAAGTTAAATTCTAAGAAGGCATGTGAGGGTGCCAAGTGTCTTGATCTTAGGGGCTCTGATAAAAATGAAATAGTGGAGCACTACATGGTAAAGACCTAGTTGATCTACAGAGATCAATGGCATGAGTTTAGAAAGCTAAGTGCATAACATAAGATGAGGTCAACATGCTTGAGGTTTAACGATGCAGTTTAAGTTAAAGATCATGCATCTTTCAAATAAGATCGATGGAATGGTTGAATGAGATTAATGAGGACATGAGATACAAGCAATATGATCAAAGTTTAATGGTGATCATTAGCATTTGAATATTCAAATTTAATTAAGGGAAAAACTAGTCTATAATGATTGATCAATATATTTTGATCTAGAATGAATTTGGTCTTGGAAAAAAAAGCAAAGTTTTAGAGAACTTCAAGGTGGATCAAATAATATAGATTTCAAGATCTAAAAGTGTGTACATTCAAAGATATTGAGATCCAAATTTGACTATGTGTTTGACATTCATCTGTTAAGAACCTGGGAAGGATATTTGAGCTTGTTTTGATCTTGTTTCTATGTTAAATGATAAATTATCTATTTGGGAGTATTTTAGACTCCATGAAGATGATTTGTATGCATTTTAAAAGTTTGATCAATCATATGTAGTATGAACAAAGGTTTACAAGTCGACTGTGTTTTCATTCATGGTGACTGTGAACACAAAGTGTTGTTTGAGAAAATTATACTTTAGTAGAAGAGTGTTTTGGAAATTGTGATCATTTGAGGATGTCAAAGGGGTCATGTGTAATAGGTCCATGTATTTTAAAGTATCCCTATGTTCTTAATCTACTCGTAGAAGTGTCAAAGATTTGAATGGGTCTAAATAGGACCTAAAAGTGACTTAGGCCTATTTGAAAGTGGATTATGCTTAAGTGTGACCCATGTGAGATGCCTTAAGGGTGAAGACATGTATTGTGGATAACAAGGAAATATTATTATATTTTTAATTCTTGATTTCTCTATATATAGTGAAACCAAATGTGTTGGTTTCTAGACTTTAGAGAAGACTTGAGAGAGGCTTGTGAGTGGGGTGAGCATTAAAGTGAAGGAGTGAAGGAAAGTTAGTGTGCCCAGTGGATGGTTTGTTAAGTAGAGAAGATTGAGGACTATGTGTATGAATTATGAGTCATGTTTTGATTATAGAATAATTACTCTTACAGGTTTAGGGTGAGCAAAGGATAGATGATTTAGTGTGAAGACTAGAGTGTGTGTGCAGATTTGAAGAGTGTTGATTTACATAGTATCTCCATCAGATTAGTAGGCAATTAGTGTTAAGGAGAATATCACAGGTGTTTTTTTATTTGATCAACATCTAAGAGGGTTTATCCTCCTTGCAAGGTAAAACTTTCTAAAGGTCTAGTTGTTGTGGGTGCTCAACTAGATAGGTATAGAAGCTCCTTGTGGGATTGTAGTCTCACTAAAATTAGGAATGGTAGTTCCTTAATCAATTGTTGTTTGTATAAATTGGATATTGTTAATATAGGACAATAATCCAATTTTAGGTTTTAGTGGGTTTTCTCCCTCAAGATGGTTTCCCACATATGTCATGTATTATGTGCTTGATCTTGCATTGTATTTCTTGTTCATTGATATGAATATTGTGTATGCTTCATGAATGCTTGTGGTAATTTATTAAGAGTTTGAAAGGATTGAAATTGAATTTGGAATATCTAGGCTCACTAATTCGTCCCCCCCTCACAATGATTGTACATCTAATAATTGGTATCAGAGCAATTCCTTTGGTAAAGGCTTGATAACTTAAAGGTGATCTACGGTACAATATGGGTGGTCATCAAGGTGGTTTCTCTAATAAGTAATCACCAATGTTCAATGGATCTAATTATGCATTTTAGAGTGCAAGGATGAGGACCTACATCATATCCTTAGGGTTTGACATTTGAAAATCTATTGTGGATGGTTATTCTGAACCTACTACTCCTCCATCCAATGTTGTAGATAAGAAGTTGTTTGAGAACAATTCTAAGGCAATGAATGGTATCACTTGTGGTCCTTCAAAGAATGAATACACATATGTAATCCATTGTAAATCAACTAAAGAGACATGGGATAAATTGTAAATCATTCATGAAGGAGATTCAAAGTTTAAGTTGGAAAATTTGTAGACTCACTAAAGATAATTTGAGAGTCTTAAAATGGAGGAAGAATCTGTGACATCATTTTCGCATAGAGTTGATGAGGTTGTGAACATCATTAGAGATCTTGGAAATAACCTTGAAGAGGCTACTATAGTTCAAAAGGTATTAAGGTCTCTATCTTTCAATTTTGATCCAAAAATATCTCCTATAGAAGAGATTCATGATCTTACTTAGGTTAAGATGGATCAATTGCATGGCACCCTTACTGCCTATGAGATGAGGAAGACTGATGATATACCACCAAAGAAGGAAGTAGTAGTAAAGATAGAAATGAAGCCAAATAAGAAGCTCCAAGGTAAGAAAACCATGGAGGATGACATTTTTGATATTGATAAGGATGAACTAATTTCTTTGATTGCTAGGAAATTGAAAATAGGCTTAGAGAAGTATAAGGGTAAACTACCCTTCAAATGTTTCAACTGTGGAGAGATAGGACATTTTTATCATAAGTATCCTCATAAAAATGAGAAAAATTATGATGAAGAGATTGGTGAAAGCTAAAATGGAGACAAGAAGACTTATAGGAAGAAATTATTTAGAAAGTATAACAACAAGAAGTCTTTCAAGAACAAGAAGAGTCTCTACACCAAATGAGAGTGAAGATAGTGACTCAGAGTATGATCATGAAGATGATGGTCCTGTTGAAGATGAATATCTATTCATGGTTAAGGAATGAATTTTCTCACATCAAAATGAATCTACATGGAGTGATTCAGATGATGATGAAGATGAGGTAGACTGTGAGACTGTATTGATTAATACTCTTGAAGAATTGAATATTGAGAAGAAGATCAATGAGAATATAAAATCTAAATTGAAGGACTATGAGGAACAATTCAATGTGTTTGAGTCAAGATTAGTTGAAGACTCTAGATAACATGAAGGTGCTATCATGTTTCTTAATTATAAATTGGAATCTATGTCTGCAAGTCTGAAAGTCAAAGAAGATGAATGTTCAAGGTATGTAATTAAAAATGAGTCATTAAAATCTAAGTTAGGGAAGACATATAATAAGGTGAAGTCATTTTTGAGATTTTAAAAGAGCTTTAGTGATCTAGAAGATATTCTGAGTGATAAAAAACATGCTAGTGATGGAACTGGTCTTGGATACAAAGAAGAACCAAAGAATGCAACTCAAGACAAGATGAAGACTAATATAAACAAGGACAATCATAATTTGAAGAAAATTCATCAGATAATGAATGAAGGTGATAGCATTATGAAGACAAATCAGATCAGATTACCAAATGCTATGAGGTATGCAAGTTTCAATGGTTACTATTTCACATGTAATTTATTTGGACATAAAACTAAAAAATGCAAATCCTGTTAGAAATGAGTTTGCATGGAACTATGATGGGGGTCATAAATCAAATGTTGTGAATAAAGTTAAGTGCTTCAACTATTTTGTTGTGGGACAATTTTCAAATCATTGTTCACATAAGATTAGATAAGGTAACTCCTCTCCAAAAGGAGGAGGTTGTTTCATTTATCATGACATAGGACACATTACAAGTTTCTATCTAGACAAGGTAAGACAAACTATGTTTCCATTAAGGAATATTGTTTGCTAAAACTATGAGAAGATTGGCCACATTGCTAGGTTTTGAAATCAAAGGGATTCAAGTTAGAATATGTTTTATCAAACTCCTAGAGTGCAAGGTATATGGAAAGTTAACTCATGTAAACCAAAGGTGATAAGTATGTGTCATGATGAGATTGAAGGTCCAAGTAACCTATTTGATATGTTGGATAATGCTACAAAATTTGAAGAGTGTCAAGGGGACTCATTAGCTGCTCATGTTGAGACTGAAGAGACCATGCTCAAGGAGAGGACCAAGGTTCTAGTTGAGGGTAGCTCTGAGAGGTGTATGGATCCAAGTGAACATATTGATATTGTTGAGCAAGTATCATGCAAAGAACAACAATTATTTGTGCCTCATGTTGAGGTTCCAAACTGCAAGGAAGATTATTCAGATGAAAAGGTATCTCATGAATCTATGTTGTCTCCAAGTTTTGATAATCCAATCATAGAGGAGAATATTTTGGTGGATGAACATGTTGCTTCTCTTAAGCCTAAGAAGAATAAGAACTACAAGTATTATATGACCAAGGAGAAGAAGGACTATGAGGAGTTATGGGAAAATCTTGGTGACATACTCATTTAGGAAATTATGTAGAGGATGTCTCTGTCTATGCTTATTAAGAGAGTCCTTTCAGTGGAGAAGCAAGTGATGTTTTGGTGATGTCAGAGTGATGTCATAGCTATTTATGGTTAGTTTGTAGGGTCATATTGAATATTTTCAAATGGAAAAGGAGGATTTTTGAGTTTTCAAGATGATCTTTTTCTATAGAGAGATCTGTTGATATTATTATATTATGCTCTAGGTGGGTTTGTGGTCTGAAGGTATGTTGAAGCCAAATTGGAGATTTTTATGTGCTCTCAAGTTTATCTATCTTATTGTAGATCAAAAGCCATGGTATAGGAAGTATGGGTTCCCAAAGTTATGGAAGATCAATTCTTGGTCTAGAAGTGTGTGATGGTTGTCTCTAGGTGTGCAAGAAGTTTTAGAGGCAGACATTGATTGGAAGGAGGTTTGTTGACCCTATTTGTTTTAAAATTTTAGGGTTTTGGGATATGCTAAAAAAGTGGTTTTTATTATGAATTGAGGTATAAGGCCTATTTATATGTTTAATGGGCCAAATGGGTTATCAAATGAAGCTTCACAGAGATTTTAAGGTTTATGGATTTCAATTTATTCATGTTTTTGTCAAGATGGAGGCCTAATTGGCTTGTAGGTTTGTGAAAGAAGTATGTTGAAAAATATGATCTAGGTGATGAAAATTGGTTTGATTTATGGGTAATATAAAGATGCTCTAGATATGAAGTTTCAGGTCTTAAAGTTGTATCTATTAAAAGTTGTGGGCTCTAAAAGTTCCAAGTAGGGTTCAAAAAGGCATGTAAGGGTGCCAAGTGTCTTGATCTTGGGGGTTCTAAGAAATATAAAATGGTAGAACACTCCATGGTAAAGACTTGGTTGATTCGTAGAGATCGACAGTGTGAGTTGAGCAAGCTAAGTGCAGACCACAACATGAGGTCAAGATGCTTGAGGTTTAATGATGTAGTGTAAGTTAAAGACCATGCATCTTTAGAGGAATATAGATGGAATGAGTTAAACAATATCAATGAGTACATGAGATGTGATCAAGATGATTAAATTTTAACAATGACCATTGGCATTTGAATATTCAAATTTAATGAAGGGGAAAAATAGTTTGCAATTATTGATCCATATATTTTGATCTAGAATGAATTTGGTCTTGCAGTAAAAATAAAAGTTATATAGGACTTCAAGGTGGATCTAAAATTATAGATTTTAAGATTTGAAAGTAGATACAATCAAAGATATTGAGCTCCAAAGTTGATTGTATGTTCAATGTTTATCTGTTAAAATCCCAGGAAGGATGTTTGAGCTTGTTTTGATTTTGTTTCAATGTTTAATGATAAATTATATATTTGGGAGTATTTTAGACTCCATGAGTATTTTTTAGAGAAACTAATCCCTCAGCTTTATGAATGAATGTTAAGAAGATAAGTAGGTTTTTGTGCTTGCAAACCCTTATGAAGACCCGATGGAGAATATCTTGATGATTTGGGATAAAAATGGATTGGGTGACCTAATGTGATGATTGGATCTTATAGATAACTCTCTTAGGTACTTGGAAGTGGAAATGGTTTGTCTTGATAGTTAGCAAAAGCTATAGTAAAGTGTTTATTTCCAAAAAAGAAGGTATAACAGTCAAATGGAGCATTAGAACCAATTGTTAAAGTTATGGAAGAGAAATATAGATAATTTTATAAAATTCCATGAAGTAATTTAGGCATGATTATACCTCTATGTAAATCATTTTTATCATTCACTTTGTCCTATCACTAATCTACAGACTGTGATAATAGTGAGAAAAGCTAGTCAAGTGAATATGTGTTTAGTGAAGTGTTTTAGGTGAGTAAGGTTGAATCAAATTACTTGGGTTATTTGTTTAATACATATGCCCTATGTTCCATTGGTTTTAAATTGGTGATGTTTTTCAAACATAGGTGAAGGAGTGCTTTCAAAGTGGATTGTCTAAATAGTGAAGACTGTGAGATAGTGACCTAAGGAATTGGTCTGTTAGACCAATGAAAGATGCTAGCACATGAGAAATAACTATTTAAGGTTGACATATAGATAAAAAAAGAACTATCCATATAAATTATATATCTTAGAAGGACTCTTACAGGTTATAAACAAGAACTTGTTCATGACTGTGTTCTTGAAGGCTACAGGTAGTTTGAGTGACCACTTTTCAAAAGTGAGTTAGAAGAGTTTTGAGTTGAGTTGAAGAACACAATTAGTATGGAGATGTTGTATAAATCCCAAATACTGATGATAAGGTATTTGATGTCATGATATTCCCTTGATCAGATATGGAGAGTCGAAATGGTTTGACTATATTTTGATTGTATGTGAGTAGTTTGAGTGGTCATATTGAGAGAGGTAGTTTGAGGTCTATTGTCTTGTGTTGGAATGTACAAATTACATGGAGGTATTTCATAGGTTATGTAGGCTATATCTATGTGATTTGTTCAGATGGTTTTTTGATAAAAATAAATTTATGCCTTAGTTCTTTATGATAGTGTTTTTTATATATCAAGGCCTAAAGAGCAAAAAGAGTTCAAGGTGTGATTTGGTGTTCCAAGTAGCATGGACCTTTTTGGGAGTATTTAGGGGTCTATTAGAGGTATTTTTTTTGTGTTTGAAGCATTGGTGGAAGCTAAAAGTGGTCCATGGAGTTGAAGTTGTAACATGTGGGTGAGTAGCTTGTATCTCACCCATGTAACATGTTTGGATAATTATTTTAAGTATAAGGTAAACATGAAAATCATCTTGGCTGACCCAGATGGGTTAGATGAGTGTAGGGTATACATACTAGGCCTAATTGGCCTATTTGAGGTTGTTGAGAAAGTGAGGAGCCAATCAAAGGAGATAACCTTTGAAAGATAAGGTACATGTCATTGAATACCATCATAGAGTGAAGAATATAATACATTCTTATCTGATCAAGGTGATAAAGGTAGACAAATAGGTCATTAGACCTAATAATCCTAGAAGAGGCTATTGAGCAAGTAAGCCTTAGAGGATGTATCAGAGAGATTGAAGGATGAAGAAGAGTGCAAGTAAGATAAGTCCATCATCAGGTGTATAAGACATCAGATCAAAGGTGGAGATTAGATAAGAGGTAGTTTATTTTGTGCTTGGTTGCCTGGGGGGTTGTATCCTCCTTGCTAGTTGGAGCTAGCTAAAGGTCAAGTGGGTGCTTGAATAAATTGAGGGGTGGGTGCTCCTTGATCAGTTGGTGTTGATCTAAATGTTGAATATTATTTTTATAGGACCATAGTCCATATTTTTGGGTTCAATGGATTTTATTCCCCATGAGGGTTACCCACGTAGATGATGTGTTCATATGATGTATACTCTTGTTCATGCTTTGGATGTATATGCTTTCATGTTTGCATTTATAGATCAAGTTAATGTATGATGGAATGATTTTAGAATTTAATGTGCATTGTTGTCTACTGATTCACCCCCTTCTCGGTAGCTACTTCCAATAGAAATTAGTTTGAGTATTAGACATTAGTCTAACAAAGCTAGCATCGTAGTGTATTTAAAAAGAATGAAACTAGGGTTTTTATCTATATAAATCAATGCATGAAATAAAATTTCAAAGTAATTAAACTTGCTTCCAAAAACCCAAGTGACTTTTCCATATCTAGTAGTACTGAATACATAAAATGCACTTATACAAATTGCAAACAAATTAAGATTAATGGTAATTCAACATGGATTTTATCACTAGCATAATCAACCCAAACTTAGAACTCTGGTTTTTCTTGATGCATTCCATGTATAACATATGAGCATCAAAATTTCTAAACTTATATCAAAAGTGAATAAATATAATAGTAGAGAGAGCATGACTGAATCTCAAGAATTATTTTAGATACGATATCACTATGAATAAAATTTACACAAAAATATTATAGTTCGTCATAATCTCATTTCTATAAAGATTTTACAACTGTGAAATTAAGTAGTAAACACAAATTGCTTCAATAATAAAATTAAGACCAGACATAATGTAGATGTTGAATGAGTCATCACTGCCAAAGTCAACCAAATTAAAAAATTTCTAACACTTCAACTAACAACACTACTATACAATCACTTAAAAATATGAGAGTAAAATGAGACCAACCATTGGTGGCTCTGACCACACCATCCATCAACCATGAGATTGTAAGATTTACTCAAACAAAATCCCAATGAAATAAAATAATATAAAAGCAAGGTGTAAAAAGGAGCATTATTCCACCAAAGGATTATGGTTTATCACACAATATAATTATCATAGAGATACACAAATATAGAAATGCAACATAGCCAATGGTTTCACAAGTAATAGACACACTATCAAAATAACCATCCACAGATCTCATTCTTTATTTCATTCATTTATAACATCATCTAAAGGAGAGATAAAGTCAACCTATATAAAAATTTACTAGGGTTCCTAATGGGAATCAATAATCGCAACAACACTGTTGTCTAGAACTTAAACTATGTTCTATTGCTAAAGCAAAGGAAATAAAATAATGTAATGTGAATTTGAAGGGACTACAAAGAAAATCAAAAGGAATGAACATAATAAAAAAGAGTGAATAAAAATTAAGCAAAACTTTAGAGTTTTAAAGAACTCCCATTCTCAGTTCTCATTTAATTAATTTTTTTTCCCAAATTACACAATCTAATTTATAAAAGTATCAAAAACCAAAATTGAGGAATAAAATGATTAAGAATACCACTTACTTATAGAAAACTTCACTTGATCAGAAGAACATTGTTTTTCCTTGACAAGTTTCCTCTTTTTTCCTTTTTTTCTTCCATGGTTTACATGCATCTCCCTTTGGAAATCCTCACAACTCCATATAATATAGTTGAAAGATGCTTTCAAATAACCTTACGAAGCACAATCATGATTAAGGCATCGTGGTTGTCATGAATGGAAAGTCACAATAATACCATGGTAGCAAGGTCTACATAAAATGCAACCACCACTCCCTCATTTCCCATTCTTTTCTTTACCATCTACCTTTCATTTCTTTCTATTCCCACTCAGCTGAAATCCATCCCCCATGGTTCTCAAGAACCAATGGTTTCCAACATTTTATTTTTTTTAAAATCATTTACTATGACTTAACAATTCAATGTCTTAATTAAAGAAATAATCATCGTTGCCACTTTTAAGTTTAATGATTGTTTTGTAAAGTCAATACGAAGAACCCATGTCATATACCAATTTTAGCATCCAAGCACTATGGTGCTAAATAAACATAATATGCTTGCACCATCTAAGCATGTGCCTAAGATCAAAATAGTAAGTACCATTGGCAAAATACCAATGATGGGTGGTTAAACAAGTATCAATGACATGCACACACATTACAAGGTTGGCACAATATGAAATACATAGAAAAGGAGACGATAGAATAATAAAAATCTCTTTTTATGATTATCATCGTCGTTATAGTTTGTTGAATTCTTCCACTCTAAAACTTATTTCAATATTTTTTATACAAGTAATCATACAAATCACATCAACAATATTTATACTTCAAAAAAAAATCTACCAAAAATTAAAAAGTAAATATCAACATAAACAAATATTAAATATCAATATAAAACTAAATTACATATCATAATAATTTAGAATAACTCATAAACCAACAAATACAAGGCAATGCAAATACATTATTTAAAGTTATCAATGCAGGATATGACAAATATCTTATAAAATAGTTTAAATTATTATATAATATATATTATTATAATTTATTGTATTGTGTGTGCACACACATGTTAATATAATAATATTAACTATAAAATGTAACTCTTTATATATTATTAGATAAATAATTATTATATATAGAAATATAATATTATTTATTTTAATTATATAATATATATAAATATTATTATGTTGAGAGGTGTTCTATAATGATATTTGAGAAGGGGTAGTGAATTGTAATGGAGTAAGTATGTACGTTTTTAATTCCAACTTTAAATTCGACATTCATTTAGTCATCATTTACAAATATTTTCATTTGAAAAAATATGCTAACACTTTTAGTATGCCAAGAAACAATCATTTTTAATCGCTGACAAAATTTAAAAAAAAATATTTGAAAAAAAAAAAATCTTATATTTGAGAAATCCGAAAACCTTGTCCATGCAGAATGTATGAGGATAGAGAGCCTCCAAAGTGGCTCTTTGGGCATGCTAAAATTCGAATAAGTTACCAAATTGACATAGTCGATCCCTCGAAATCTAAATGGTGACTGTGAAATGAGGTGAAAAGGTGCAGCCGTGATTCATGTAATTTCAAACATAGCGAATCATCATACAAAGATTGCACTTATATTCACCAAGATATATGTCTTATGTGAATCCCATATAAAATACTCATGTCTCATTTATTAAATCAAAGTACTACCTCTAAGTAATATAGCGCCTCTATTTATATTATAAATTGTAAGCTTAATAATTCCGTCAAAGTGATGGGAAATAGGCAGTAAATTAAATTTAACTACTTTGACTCCCAAATCTTCCTTATAACCAACCTAACCTGAAAGGAAAAAAAAAAAAAAACACAGAAAAAAAATACACAGGAAAATTTGTGGGATAAATGATAACGTCTACTAAGAATCTGCGTAGATATGTAGAGCCTGTGGTAGATAATGTCTGTTAAGAAACTGGGTATTTATGCAAAGGCTGTGAAAGAAGCTCAAAGACCGACCATGAACCGATGAGGGATGCATCCCCATATATGGCTATTATGATATGTCTCCATGACAAGATACGACCCTAAGCTCAACAATATCAAGCAGAAAAATAATTTGCTTACACAGGTCGAACCTACAACTTGGAACATGGTTGCAATCAGGGGATTTTTCGTCAGGTGCGGTGAAGGCATAGTTGCTAAAATGGGTGTGATTTGATAGTGATAGAGTCAGGATGGGCAAGATTTATTCTTGTTTTTTGCAAGGGATGGGCGGCTCATATCTCCTTCTCTCTCCTTTCTTCTTGCCACAACCGACGCACTGGAAGCAAGAAGGAGACTCAGTTGGCTTATCATGCCTTTAAATTGTTTTTACCATGGTATTAAATTGTTTTTTACTACATATACAAAGGAAACCGTAGTAGGACACTTGGAGTGATTATAATTAACATCTCGAATTAGGGTTGGACAACATTAAAAACGTATTATGACTAGATTTTTAGATATTTGATTGTCTATCACATGAAGCTTGCAATAACGTATAAATCATTCAGGAAATTAAAGTATATTAAATAATATTATTATATTTCATTAGTTAAAAATCTTGCAACTTTTTAAAGCAAAATGTTTGCATATTTTTATGCATGTGAAATAGTGCAATTTAATTGGTCAAAATAGTCGAAACTAAGTACACGTTATAACAAAATGAACCCTAAAATTTACCCAACAAAACGAATAATAACAATAGAAATAATAATATTAATACATTAAAAGTGATTGGAATTGTCAATCAATACTAAATGAATATGTAATTTGAATGTAATAATTTTAGCTAATATATATTAAAAAGAGTTCAATTGAATATGATTTTTAAGAAAAGGAGGACGATACGATGCATGGTGTGTTCATATATTAGATTATTTGCAAATAAATCTTTTTTTGGAGGACCAATAAAATTTTGATGAATGCATGCTTACCTTAGTGGACATTTTTAGACAAATCATAGAACTTCTAAAATTTATACTCTAATAAAATCAATTACCAATTCGAACATATTTACCAATTAAATCAATTATCCATTCAAACATAATTCTCTTTCATAAAGTAAATCACATAACAAATGTAACTTTGGATTTTTTTTAATTTACACAATTAAAGAACATATAAATTGGATGCTTTTTCTAAATTTTATGAAAATAAAAATAACCACGATCACTCATGATTTAAGATGTCACAAGTGGTAAACATTTTGTGGCCTCCATGCAGGTTCTGGTTTAGGTTTTTTTAAATTGAATTTTTGAAGTACATGAATATTATTTTAAATAATAAAAGGTGGCATCATGGTGAAGGTATACATTCTTTACTCTATATAAGATGTTTCTTTAAAAAAGCTTCACATACTACAATCGTGTTTTGTTTGGTGAATATCTTAAAACATTATCTTTTATTTGTATATTTTGTGGATACTTTATTCCTAAGAAAACTCATTTTCATTATAAATGTATCATTATATGGTTCACTTTTGAAATTTCTTCTAGAAATTGGCCTAAAGGTTCAAGTAACATTGGAAGGGATTGTTTAGTAAGATATGGTTTGGGGAAACAACCTGGTGCTTAGTAACTAGTGCCCTGTGTCAAATAAAAGGAAGTGCTTTTATTGCAACTTAATAATTCACATGGGGAAGAGGTTAATTTATTAGGAGGAGAGGAGGTGGTAGCATCACAACTTATTTATAGCCTTCTCCGGTCTTTGCTACATGGCATGATTGCGTTGAATCTAGGCCTCCTAGCGGTTTGGACTATCTATTACTTCCTCTACGCTTTGAATGCATAAGATGTCACCATGTGGCAGCATCCTAGGTCTTTGGGTCTCATAGACTTCAAGGATAACTGCATGCTCCCCCACGAGCCCAAATTATTGTTGATTGAAAGACGTGGTGCTTCTACATTTGATCTATCTTCAAGACTTAGACTAGATTGCAATCATCAGTGGTTTTTGTAGAGGCGAGGTTGTCTAAGACTCCTGGTGTCCACCATAAATTGTAATACATGTTAGGCTAGGAAACTCAATAGGTGTTATGCAAGTAACTCAATAGACGTTTATGGTGTGGCATTTGGACAATAACATATTTCTATGAGGCCATTACAATTCTCAGTACAAATTTGTATGGTTCCTTTCTTTTTTCTACAATCTTGGTATTTTTTTCTTAATTTCTATATATGTATATATTTATGTATATTTAATTTTTGGGATCCTTTTGGATAAGTGTTTTATTTTTATTTCTGGTGTAAATCCTCCTTTTAAGTGTACAATGTGGGCACCCCTTAATGCTTGAGAATTAAACCTACCAATTCTCCTTGCCACCTAGGGCCAATCACCAATCAACCACCTTTTTCTCAATTTGGTGGCTCCTCTACCATGGCATTCACATTGTATCATGAATGATGCCCCCTTATGCACCCATGTTGTATGCAATTTATAAAATCTTTGGTACTCACTTCTATCGTAACAAAATAAAAAAGATGAAATCCATAACCTCAATGTCTTACATCCACATTAGCATCATTGTGGAATGTGTATGATATGGGCCTCTAGTGTACAATATCGCTTGAAATATGTACTAATTTTATACTCAATTACAAATGTTACATAACATCATGTAGTTTGAACATAAATGTTGCATGATGGTGAAGGTTACAATTACAAACATATGTTGGGGGAGCTCATGATGGATGCACCATTCTATCACAAACACCTTAATGTATTGATCACACCACCCTAACACCCATGTCTTATTTTTTTGGGGGAAGGTGGGTGGACAGTTGAAGTCCCGGTACTTTAATGCCAGAGAGTCTTTGTATAATGGAAAGACCCAAAGATTTTTTTCATCTCCATTAGGAATGTTGATATCCTCAATTACTATCAATATTAAGATCGAACCCCACCTGAAGGTCTCTCATACCTTTTGACACTCCAACACATTCTTCACCATCTCTTCAGTAATGAATTATATAATGTTGAACTTGACACCTTGTACCATGTGGTGTGCGATGCACAAGTAGGACTTACTAATGTCCATCCACCATATATTAGGGCATACCTTGAATCTCATGAAGCATGCCATGGCCCTCGTTCCAAGGTCCCTTATGTCCTTGATTAGGAATACAAAACTTATTTTGTAATAACCAAGGAGTTTTGTAACCCTTTCTACTTCTATATCATTCTCCATCATCATATGGATGTCTGTGTCTGAGCCTAAGAGCTTGATGATTTTGTTGATGAGGCACTCTGATATCTGCATGTACCTCCCTATGAAGTCATAGTGAACTCTATAGATGTATGAGAGGAGGAATTGCATGAGTTCCTCTATCATGCCAAAACATGGTAACTCATATATTTGGGTTGTGTCAGTGGTTGTAAACCTGTCTTGGATGGAAACGTCAAATAGTGCCATGCCTACCTCCATATTTACTCTTCTGTCAACCATACAGTCTTGGTTGAGCTCCTTCACATTGTTCAACATGCAGTGGTTATATTATTTCAGCCTGTAGGTGTGTGTGAAAGACACCTAAGTCGCCCCCACTAAGACCTCAAGGGGAAAATACATTTCTCTATATGACATCTTGGCAAGTGCCTTAGGGTCAACCTTAATAATGCTAACTCCCTCAATTGGATATACCTCTTCTTCATATTGATTATCTCTTATACCATTCACACACTTTTGGTGCCATACTGCACTTATGGTGTGATAAGTCATCAATTCATCATTTAATAATGTTAATCCATGGCTGGTTTCCAAGGCTATATATAATAGGAGAAAGAGATATTTTAGAAATTGATCTCTTCTACCACACTCCACACTTGCAAGATTTGAAAAGCACACTTGCAAGAAAGTAAATCACACCACACTTTGCAGAAAAGTAAATCACATTTTTAAAAATTAAATCACACTTTTAGAAATGGAAAAGCACAGTTGTAGAAATTAAATCACACTTAAATGATAGTAGATTTTTGAATTGAAAATAAAGGAAAATAAATTGTTAAATTGAAAATAAATGATAAACACAAAAAATACCTACAAGTTCACAATAAAATTTACATAAAATAAATGTTTACATGAAAAATAAATAATAAAAATTCAAAAACATAATTACATAATAAAGAAATAAATAAAAATACATTTATCCATCTTGTTTGGAATGAGTGGTCAGCTCATTTCCCAGAAGAGAATTTTAATCAGAACACTTTATTTATGTCACAAAACTTCAGAATGTATTGTTGATAACCAAGATTGATTATAATGGTGTGGAAGGTTGCATTTATAATCTCATGCTTTCAACCAAATCCTTATTTAGGAATAACAATCATATATGTTCTCCACCAAATATGGAGAGAAACATAACAAATTAGATATTCTAACTTATCTCAATCTTCCACAAAATATGGAGAGACGTTATTATCTATTTACAACATAATCTCAATCTTCATGAAATATTAAGAGAATTATTTATGGAATAAAATTATATAAATCTAAATTTAGATATAATCTTGAAATAGTTCATAGATATGCTTGCACAGTCTATATATATACCTATAGAGTCTGTAGATTTTTAACCTTGTAGAGTCCATAGATTTTAGAACCTACAGAGTCTATAGATTTTAGAACCTGTAGAGTCCATAGATTTCAAACCTGTAGGCTTCATAGATTTTATAACCTATAGAGTCCATATATTTTATACCTACAAAATCTGTAGATTTCAAAACACGTAGAATTTGTAGATTTCAAAACTTGTAGAGTCTGTCAATTTCAGACCTATAGAGTCCGTAGATTTCAGACCCTATAGAGTTCATAATTTTTTTTCAAGTTGCATTCTTCAAACTATTGATGACTATGATGGCTCCTTTGACATTTGATGTTTTGAACTGGTCTTCAATCAATGAACTACATGGATGTAGAGCTACTAGCTGAGTCCGTAGATATAAACTGAGTGAGTCCATAGTAAATTTGGACGAGTCCATAGCTAGACTATGTGAGTCGTAGCTATATCTAGAGTACCTATAGCTCACCTCAAAGATGATATTTGGTTGGTACCTCATGCTCATGTATAATATAGATTATTTAGGCTACACATATACACATTAATAACTTTTTTTAGAGATTTAGTAACAATAATCAACAAACAAGAAAACAACAATTTATAAAGAAATAATCAAGATATAATTCTCTATTTCATTCTAAATAAATCATAAGTTTATAAAATACACTTAGATCCACTTCTTATGCAAATAAAAGGGATATTATTTCATGGATATAATGAGCCATTTTATGGTCTTATCATTTCTCTCATACTTAACCTCATGCATGTCCTCATACATGCCATTCTTTTATCAAAAAAATATTTAGAATAAAAATGCATGAGTTATATTTTCTCATTTTTTAAGAGGCTTTCTAGATTTGACTTTGCACGAGTAAAATGATTTTTATCTTGTAGATTCCTCTTGGATTTCATAGGCAAAAGTTTTCAATGAACGTGGTCAATAAAATACATTTGTCAAGGATAGGTTCTTGTGTGAAAATTTTCCTTCAATCCTTGATTTATCTTTGACATAGGTTCTTGTGTGGAATTCTCATGCTGCCCTCTTTTTTTATAAAAAAAATGTGGTGAGAGTAGGTTCATGTGTTGAGAATTTTTTGTTGTGTCTACATAACTCTCTTTTGACCACAAAATAATTTTTGGCATAAAATAAATTTTGATGCAAGAAATTTTTGAATAATTTTAAAAAATATATACCATTATCAAAGTCATTAACTTGATTTTATTAAGCCCCATTCTTTATTTATTACTGAGACTATTTTCTTTCTCCTTCTATCCCACACCTAATCCCATGCATGTCTTTATTAACGCCAATTTAAATATGTATAAAGTGTGGGGATATTTTATTTTGTTCCTTCTCGAAAAAAAAATGGATATTTATGTAATAACAAAACATATAAATAAATTTAAAAGTGAAATAAAAGAAACTAGATACCTTGGCACAACTTCAGTTCATCTTGTCTTTCTTGATGTCAAACCCATGGAGCATATTGAAAAAGATGTTTGACGAATGGAATCCCAAACAATGATAAAAATGAGAGCATAAAAATTCAGCAACCAAGTATTTATTGTAGGCGAGAAAAACAATCATTGTTATTTTTCAACTTTTTCCATTTTTTTCCCCTTGACTAGCTAGTAAAACTAGTTTTCTATTCAAAGCTCATTTTTCTAGTACTTAGCTTGCCAACAAGTTAGTTTTGAAACCAATATTTCTAACAATGGCTAAGGGTTTTCATTATTTTTTTATGTATATACATAAATGATGACAGATAAAATGTTAGCAATAGACTATATACATCCTCATACTATTTTCAAAGTATTAGTAAATTTTATACATATTTGCCATTCATCATCATTGGTCTATGTATTGATGACCAATCATTGGTGGAAGATTATTGTTGATTCTGCTATTCTCTTAGGATAAAGTTTTAGGTACTTGATGAAGCTATGGATAAAAATTGAGCTATTTAGATATTTTCAAATGGCTCCATAATCTCTAAACTTTGAGTCTATATACACAAAGGTGTAGGCATGTAGGTGATTCTTTTCCATTTAAACTCTTTCCTATTAATTTTTCTCCTTTGATCTCTTTCATTAAGGAACAATCCTGTGAGAGAATCCATCTTTGTGATGAAGCAAGTTTGTGTTCCTCTATTCTGCCTTGAAAGCTTCTTATTGATCTATCTTCGTGAAATTATCTTGCAAGAACTTAAAATCACAAAAAAATTTCAGACTAGCATAGTATTAGCCACATCAAATAATTATAAATTTCAATAACATGAAGAATGAAAAGAACATTTAAAAACACATGAATGAATGTATTTTAGCCTATTTAGGAATGATTGAAGGTTCAGAAATTCTAATGAATTTTTATTATGAAAACAAGAACTCCCTCAGATAAGTTCTATTATTATGATTGGTGGATATGGATTTGACTAATGGATATAATGGAATGAAGATAAATATCATCAAATCTTTTTATTTATAGGCTAAGTAGGAAAGTCTAACTATGATATGCACAGGGATAATGATAGATCTTTAAAAATCTTTAGCTAAAACTAGCTATTAATTTTATAAAAATCTAACATACCTTAAATGATAATGCATGGATGGAAGGAATATACAATGACCTATAATTTGTATGCATAGTAGATAATGGAGAAATGATATGAAAATACCAAACTAGAAATAAAATAGAGTACATGAAAACATACCTGAATATTTTGCATAGCCCTTCAAAGCCAAGACCAGTTTATTTTTTTTCTACTCATAAAATCCCTTATTGTTGAAGAAAAAATGAAATATTTTTGTTGTGTTACAACTTCCTATAAATTTTTAATACCACCCGTTTAACGCACTCAAAATAGAATGATTAATTGTATGATTTCATACTTCGATCAATTGCATGGTTAACATAATCTAACATTTCACACCCTTATCAAAAAACAATCTTATATAATCTGGTCATTGCTAGAAACTTTTTTTTTTGTTATTTAAATTTATTTATTAATGATCCATGAAAACCATTTTATTTTTATTTTTTTAATATTCTAGATTTCACTATCCATGCAAGTTTATTTTTTTTAATTTATTTAATAATGATCTATACTTATCCATGCAAACTAATATTTAAACATAGAAAAAAAAAATAAACAACCACCATGAAGACGAAATTAAAATAATTTTTTAAGTGTCTGAGGTTGTGGCTATTCTTAGAAAACAGTATTGCTTTGCATGCAAGGCAAATATATTTCTAATTCCTATAAGACTTCATTACTATAGTTTGAAAAGAATTATGAAAAATGTTGCACCAAATTAGTAATAAATTAAAGAGAAAATAAAAATTATAGTTTTCTAATGTATGAGCAACAATTGTTCATGCTAAAAAGTAGTGATTTATTCAAGAAAATTAACGATTAACTTGAATATTTAAATACATTTATTTTTCCATGCAGAATCCAGATGCCAAATTTATTGCATGATATATTCCAATAATTATGCAAATCAATGTTACTTTTTTTCCATCAAAAATCAGATTCACTTCTGGCATGATCTAAAAATTATGTGATCCTTTGTTGACAGTTTCAAAAAAAATGCAACTATATTTTATCTTCCATATAGTCGATCTCAATTATTTTCCTCAAACAGGGAGATTAATGCTTCAATAGGCATGTTAGGCACAGGGGCATAAATTCCATATTCCTCTTTGTGAACAACTGCAAAAATTTAGCCAATTTTTTTTATCTTTTACGCTATTTTAGATCATCATTTTTTTATTCCAACCTGCATCAACATTTAAATCCTTTCATATGGTATTGGTAGTTTTTATTTTATACACAACATCATTAGTATGGCATGGGGGGTTTTGAATAAAATTAAAATTTCTAAAGCTAATTGTAGAAAAATAAACTCTAATCTATGTTGCAAGAAAGTAAACTCTAATTTATTTTGTAGGAAAATAAATTCTAAAGAAACCATTAACTAAGTATCTCCTATCATAAAATTTGTAAAGAGACACTTCCTCCAACTATGAACTTGTTTATCTACTACCACTAGACAATTCTCTTAAGAAATTCTAAATCTCCTAATAACACCGTGTCCCCAGCAACAGTGCCAAAAATGATGAGTCATCAATTCATCATTTAATAATGTCAATCTAGGGCTGGTGTCTAAAGCTGTATACAATATGAGAAAGAGATTGTTTAGCAACCTATCTCTTCTACCACACTCCACACTTGAAGGAATTGAAAAGCACACTTGCAGGAATTGAAAAGCAAACTTGTAGGAAAGTAAATCACACTTGAAAAAATTAAATTATACCACTCTTTGCAAAAAATTAAATCACACTTGTAGAAATGGGAAAACACACTTGCAAAAATTAAATCACACTTACATGAAAGTAGATTGTTGAATTGAAAATAAAGAAAAGTAAATTGTTGAATTAAAAATAAATGATAAACACAGAAAATACCTGCAAGTTTACAATAAAATTTACACAAAATAAATGCTTACATGAAAAATAAATAATAACAATTCAAAAACATAATTATGTAATAAATTTAAAAAAAACAATAAAACATTTATCCATCTTCTTTGGAATGAGTGGCTAGCTCACTCCTCGGAAGAAGATTTTAATCAAAACATTTGATTTATGTCACAAAGATTCAGAATGTATTATTGATAACCAAGATTGATTATAATGGTGTGAAAGGTTGCATTTATAATCTCATGCTTCCAACTAACTCCTTATTTAGGAATAACAATCCTAGATGCTCTCCACCAAATATGGAGAGAAACATAACAACTTAGATAGTCTAGCTTATCTCAATATTCCACAAAATATGGAGAAAGATGTTATTATCTATTTTTACAACATAAGCTCAATCTTCATGAAATAAGAAGAGAATTATTTATGTAATAAAATTATACAAATCTAAATTTAGATATAATCTTGAACTAGTTCGTAGATATGTCTGCATAGTCTGTAGATATACCTGTAGAGTCTTTAGATTTTATAACCTTCAAAGTTCATAGATTTTAGACCTACAAAGTTCATATATTTTATAACCTACAGAGTCGATATATTTTAGACCTGTAGAGTTTGTAGATTTCAAAACCTATAGAGTTTGTATATTTTAGAACCTATAGAGTCTGTAGATTTTAGACCTATAGAGTCTATAGATTTTATAACCTACAGAGTTCGTATATTTTCTTCAAGTTGCATTCTTCAAGATGTTGATGACTATGATGGCTCCTTTGACATTTGATAATTTGAACTAGTCTTCAATTAATGAACTACATGGATGTAGAGCTAATAGCTGAGTTTGTAGATATGAACTGAGTGAGTCCATGGTAAATCTGGGCGAGTCTGTAGCTAGACTAGGTGAGCCATAGCTATGTCTAGAGTAACTATAACTCACCTCAAAGTTGATATTTGGTTGGTACCTCATGCTCATATATAATATAGCTTATTTAGGTTGCATATATACACATTAAAAACATTTTTTAGAGATTTAGTAATAAGAATTAACAAACAAAAAGATAACGGTTTATAAAAAAATAACCAAGATATAATTCTCTATTTCATTCTAAATAAATCATAAATTCAAAAAATACACTAAGATCTACTTTTTATGCAAGGAAAAAAGATGTTATTTCATGGATACAATGATCCATTTTATGGTCTCATCATGGTTGACCAAAACTCATTTGTTTCTCTCCCATTCTTAACCAACTAGTGTTGAGACATGGTCTTTTGATCTTGCCAAATCTTGTAATGTTTCTTGGTGCTTCCTCATAGTTGTGGGGTCTGTGATTATGACTTCAGCTCTTGATATTCATTTGTTAGTAATGGCAGCCTCGATGTTACTTAGGATTTCCTCTATCCTGTTCTCTCACAATTCTTGCCTCACACTCCTCTATTCCAATCTCACATAGAACACAATTTCTTTCTCTTTGCAACCATTCTTGTTTGGTGGCTATGGGTTCTCAGGGTTTCACTTTTGTTGTTGAGACATAGTCTATTGATCTTGCCAAACCCTGTAATGTTTTTTAGTGCTTCCTCATTATTGTGGGGTCTATGATTATGACTTTAGATCTCAAGATTCATTTGTTGTTAATGGTAGCCTCAATGTTACTTAGGATTTCCTTTATCTTGTTCTCTCATAATTCTTGCCCCACACTCCTCTATTCGAATCTCACATATAACACAATTTATTTCTCTTTAAAACCATTCTTTTTTGGTGGCTATGGGTGCTTAGGGTTTCACTTTTTTAGAGTTTCCTTACTTCAACTCCATTTCAACTCTAGTTCTATATTCAAACTTGTACAACATCTATAACCTGCTATAATAAATTATTCGCTCCTTTATACCTTGATTTTATCTATCATCTTAATTACAAGTGAGTAATGTCATGGTGGTGTATGGATTTATCAAAATCCACTAGAACCCATAAAATATGTAAAAATCCACCACAACATTTGCATTTAATGTGGATCTTTGTGCCTTTGCCGTCATCACATTAACTTCTATTAACAACATTTTTGATGAAGTGAATGGTGACTCAAATTATCACTTCTCACCTACCATTAGGTGGGTGCCAATTGTCTTGATGATCTTCCTCCTATGCTTTATTTCACTTGGCATGACTTTCAAATTTCTTAAGGCAACCTGGGTGTATTTCTTCACATGTGTGTGATTCAACCTCCTTAGTTTCATCTTCTCTTCCTGTTGTGCTTCCTTTTAGTGTGCTTACATTCCTTAGTTTATTTATTATACTTTTCATCTCTTTCCTTGGCCTTCCCTACCCCATACAAATTCCCGCTCTAGTCTTCTAGTGAATCATTCTCCTATTTTGATCACTGGTGCATGAGTATCTTGTGTGCCTAATTTTTATTTATTGTGAATCAACATCCTATGTGCCTCCCTTATTCACTTAGTACTCAAATTTTTAGTATGGAAAACTCTACACACCCAAAAACTTAGGTGTCTAACCTTAGGCACTTAGAAAGCACCCAAGCTCAACTTACCCAGCTAGAGTTTATACGTGTAAGCACCAAAAAGATATCTTACAAGCCTGAAAGTGCATTAATTATTCACCCAACATGATCAAAAACACAAACAAAACAAACCATAAGGAAATGTTTGGATTACACTAAAATTTATTCTAGCTATCACAACACAACTGAATTGTGATCGAGAAGTCAATGTCTGATGGTGAAAACACCATTTTATTACCTACAAGGATTCAATCAGTTACCATTAAAATGCCTAGGAAGTATTTCACCCATCAATGTGCATAGCTTTCATGTGTCAATTTACAATAAACTATGGATGACATAAGGTCCCAACGACCTGATATGCATATTGATTGGGTACTTGAGGTACTTGGAGTCATAGATCAATATCGATGCTCCTTTAGTAAGTACTTTGAACTCAATATACTTGTCATGCCAAAGTTTTTGGTGTGCTTTCTCTATTTATTAACTCCATCTTACTTGGATACGCATCTCATATAAGTGATCCAAGTCTTCCAGTCATATACTTAAAGATTATTGGTCATCCAAATGATCAATATGCATAATGCATAGTGAGGGCACCATAAACTCCATTAGTAAAATGGCTTGTGCACCAAACACCTATTAGACTGGTGTAGCCTTATTCATGCACTTGTAGATAGTATGGTAGGACCAAAATATTGTTGATACTTTATCATCCCAATCTTTGTGATCAATGTATTTGGTTAGACATGTACTATATGATGATAAGGGGTTGTCTTATGGTGCACCACTATGTATTTGGTTAGTAAGATTTACACAGTTTCATTTAGGAAGTGTGTGCCTCTATCATTAGTTAGACTAAGTGGGCACCCATAATGACACATTATGTTCTCTCATATAAACCTTACAGTGGTGGTAGTTGTGCAGTCTTTGGTTGGTGTTGCCTTAACCCACTTGGTGAAATAGTGTATGGTCACTAGAATGTATTTTACACTTGTGCACCTTGTTTTAGGACTGATCAACCCAAAAAAGTTGATGGACATTTTTTAGAATGGTACCTAGGAAAGAATGGGAATGACATGTATCTCATCTCGGTAGTGAAGCTTTATTGTGTGCTAACAGATGTCATATGCCTTGACACACTCCTTTGTGTCCTAGAACAGAATTGGCTACCATAAGCCTAATTGTATCACTTTGTGTACTATAACATCTCCAACACAATAGCCTCCTGCTATCCTCTCATGTGCCTCTCATAAAATGGATTCTATTTCATGTTCTAAGACACATGGATATAGTATTTCATCTCAACTTAGTTTGTATAGTTCCTTGCTAATGAGTTGAAAGGGGGTGGCATGAATTGCAAGCTACTTCTTCTCTTTAGTTTTTCATATTTTAGGGTACAGACCTAGATGTCAAGAATGTGATGACCTTATCCAAGTATTAAAGGATGCGTTAAACCCTATAGATTTTTATATCTTACATATTATCCTAAATATGTGATATTGCCTTGTCAGAGTCAATGTTGGACAAATGGTCTAGGCCTGAGTTCTATTTTCCAAGATTTACTACAACTGAGAATGAAAATTATTGAAAAAGAATTATCTATCTAAAAATGCACCTATGGAGAATGGGCTTATTCACAAGGTATTTAATCACCTCATGATTAATAAAGAAGATGAATGGGGTTACCAACATGTATTGCCTAAACTTTTTTAAGGCGTAGACCATGGTAAGTACCTCATGCTCAGTTGTTGTATAGTTATGCTCTGCTTGGGTCAATTTCCTAATTACAAAGGATATGGGATGATCCCTTTTACTTTCACTAGGTTGCACTAGAATAGTGATAATTATAGAGACAGATGCATTGACATGGATATGGAATGGAGTTATCCAGTTGAGAAATTGTAGTATTGGCGTGATAGCTAATTTAAGCTTCAAAGTTTCAAAGGCATCTTCTTGTAAAGTGCCCCAATAAAATGGGCCATCCTTGCATAACAACTCCATTGGAACCATAATATTTGTATATCTCCTTATAAACTTTCTATAGTAGCTATAATGTCCAAGAAAGGTGTAAACATTTTTCTACATTGAAGGGGTTTGGAGATGTAGGATAATTATAATCTTTGTGGGATCAACAAGTAGGCCATATTTACAGATGATGTGCCAGAGTAAGGTGTCAAATTTTGTTGTGAAGACACACTTCTTGAGGTTTAAGGATATATTCAATTGTCTACAACTCTCAAACATGAGGTACAAGTTATCATAATGGTCCTTCACTAGCCCATACACAGTCTATTTGCCTAAATACACTTGGAAGAACATGTGAATGAAGTCCCTAAATGTAGTTATCACCACTCTGGAGAAAATGACTGGAATATTATTGAGTCCAAAGGGCATCACATTAAATGAGAAATAACCCCATTCTATCACAAAGACTATTTTAGGCTTGTCCTCTTATTTAATCTAGACTTGATAGTATCTTGAGAACCCATCAGTGATGTATAATTTGCAGGCTGTGATGCCTAAAAGACTTCATCGATGAATGGAGTCGAGAAGGGATCAGTGATGTAGGCAACATTCAACAATATATAATCAATGTAAATAAAAATTCACCCATATTTATTTGTGATAATAACCATGGGGCTCACCCATTCAGATTCTTACACAGGGTAGATGAATCCTATGGTTAACATACCATCAATCTACATCTTTACTTTGGCACAGAGATTGGGGTTCATTCTATAAGGGTGCTTCTTGACATGTCTTACACTATTTACTAGATTTATACTCAGTTTACCAAGAGATGGGTGGGTGACCTTAATATTTGGGTAATTATGATGGAATAAGTCTTAGAACTCCTTTAGGATATCCATAATTCATTCTAGCTCTGTGTTAGACTAATACACACCTAGAGTAGCCATCTTTGCTTCCCCTTCTAAGCTGATGTCTACCTTAGTGGTTTTGAGTGCCACACAGTAGGACTCATTCCTTTCATGCCACAAGTCTTTAACTTGCCTATTGACCTTATTTATTTATATGCAAAGATGAGTAGGGTCTTTTTCATCAAGGGTGGTATCCTCTACTTAGTGCACTAGCTTATTTTTGTTTGTCATGGTTGTCCAATTGCATGACTTTCAAGTCTCATCATCTTCTTCACTCGAGTTAATATTTAGTTCTTACTATTCAAATAATGTTGGGAGTGCCAACCCCTTTTCCTTGAAAATATATTTGAGGCATTCCTCTAGGATTACATTATCCTCAAACACTACCCTACAAATTACTTGTAGTGGCTCGATCAATTCTAGGTTCTACAAAGAAAAGGAAAAGGTGTACATAAACCACTCTTTAAGTGTATCCTAATTATTTGTCTCATAGTTCATCTCATTGATGACATACCATGATTTTATCCATGTTTTCACCCATAGTTTCCTAGGGGCATTCTCTATGTAGACAATCTATGTTTCTTTGCATAAGTGCACATGCATTATAGGGTTAGAATCACCAAAGTAAATAGAAATATCTAGGTCCTTGTTTCTTTTCCCAAATCTAGTGTAGATGGCTAATTTTACATCTTGACAAGTTGGAAAACTAGGCCTTTGCACTACCCACCAATGAATAATAGTGTTTCATAATGTATACACTATTGCATTCATCTTATCTACTTATTTAGGGATACATGATTTGAGGTCTTAAATGTACTCTTCTATTGGATTTCTCCCCTTATATCTTGGGAGTGTCTCAAGTTTACCTTTACTCAAGTAAAACACTCTATTTACCTTGTTGGTGTGAGATACCCACCTCTTAAGATAACAATCAATCTAGACCCAACCTATCTTCACTAGATTTGGTGCCTTTGCTCACACTAAGTGACACCTTCGACCAGTGGTCTCATAAGCTTCCTTGACCTACTGGTCATAGGAAATATCAATGGTGTTTGAGGTAGATTGTCAATCTTCCCAAGAAAACATGCCTTTATCATTAGGGTTGTAATTCTTGGAGCCTTATACCATGATATTGTGTATGTGGTTGATCTCATCCTCAAGATCAACACTCTCTACATAGGGGGGTCCTTGGTCACTTTATATGGGGATAACTAACCTCTCCTTGCCATTTTCAAAGGTCATGTAGTTTTTATTGAAGTGTATGTCTGCATTATTTGTATAACACTATGGCCTTCTTAGGAATGTTGGATAATTAGCTTATTCTGCCAACTTGATTACCTTGAAATCAGCATGAAACTTGGTGCCCATGATATCTACAATGTCGATCTTCAGAATTTTAATTGGTTGTGTTTTGGTCTTATTGGCCATAAAAAGCACATGAGGGAAAGGCCTCAAGGATGGCCTACCCATAGTCTCCCATGCATTCTTGGTTAAGATATTGACCTTGGTTCTTGTGTCCACAAGGACCTCACATATAGACCATCCATCAATGGTGGAATTCACAAGGAATTCTTGATTGTATTCCACATTTTGTGTATGCCTCACTTCTCATGCCCTTTCAATGTGTGGCATGGAAAATTCAATTGGATTGTACCCTAAATGCTCCAAAATCAAATTATTCAACAAGAATAGCATCCTCTCCATCTGTAAGAAGCACAAGATCTCCATTAGCTCTTATACCTTAGCCTCTTGGTTATCTTGATTATTGCAAGAGGTAGTATCCTATCCTTTAAGGTTTCACACTAATTAGAGATCTTCTTGTAGGTTTTGAATGAAACTCATGGCTTGCTTCAAAACATACTTCTAGCATGTAGGGTTTGGGTAAGGTGTAGCTTTGGGTTCAAGCTACGTGATGCACTTAGTGTGACTCTATTCCCATATTCCATGCATAACTCAAGCATTGGCATAATTTGAGACTAAGTTATAAATATATTATGAGTAGTTTCCTACACCTTGATTATTTCTACATGGATTGGTTATGCCTTTAGAGTACACTTCTCTAATTTTGGCTTGTACCTGATCATTTTTGAACCCTTGTCTATGTCAAGCCTACCTTGGGTTAAATTTTTATACAAGTTGAGGCACTCCTCAACTTTATGGGTTCCTCAAAAATACCCACACATTAGATATGTAGGGTAGTCATGTTGATAGTGCTCTATCGAGCCATATTTATAACATGAGCAGGGTGGGAATCTTCTACCCCTGCATTCTCCACCTTTCCCTCTGACACCTCATCACATTCCATAGCCTACATTTTATTGGCCATATCCCTCATTCCCTTTATTATCTTTCCATTTGATAGTTATAATGGCCTATCATGCACCTCTCTCCATGTTTTCATGCATCTCACTGATTACTCGACAATCTATTGTGGTATAAGTATAGGCATTGTAAAATCAATAATATATGGTTGTGTTAACCTGACTAGTGTATTGCAATAAAGGGTAGTTATGAACATCATACACCTCATGACATACCTCATAACTTAGAAGCAATATGCACACATTATTTCAAGGGTAGTTATTCTTATTATGGTCTTTCATTTTGTAGTTAGTGCACCATAACCCACTTTAAGAATCTTGTGATAAATTGTAGTAAGAATTTAGAGTTGGGAGGCCATGGATTCAATTTGCACTTCCATGAGTGGGATAATCCTAGTATTAGTGCTTTTGACTACCTTGGCCCTAAGCACGACTTCAAGCACTTTGTGAGGGTCCATTAATGTCTTCATGGAGAGTGCTCTTCTGAACATCACTAAAAACCCTCCAACAAACCATTATGCATACTAGGAGGGGTGAATGTCATAAATAATCTTGGAAAGAATAGTTTTGAACCTGGTATCATATAGGCACACACTTTCTGAAAGCCCTTGGTTAATCTCCTTGAGTATGATGATGTTATACTGTTCAAACTCTGGTATTTTATAGTCCTTAAGGAATGCTTCCTTCAAGGTATTTTAGTCAATCATAGCCTGGTTAGGATCAAATTTCCTATACTAGGTATGGGCATAATCCATTAGAGTTATCATGAACTAGGTTTCCTTGTATTCAAATTGGGTTATGACCTGAGTGCATCATTATAGTTCACATTTTATCACATGCTTTTTGACATTTTCCATGCCACAATACTCTTGTAGATACATGACCATTTCATAATATATTTATTATTGGGTGAAACTAGCATATAAGGTGCTTTCCCCCCTAGGTTCTATCTAGGAGGTGGCCTTTAATGCCTCCAACCATTGGGTTAGGTGTTGGCCCTATTATTATTGCTAACATTGAAGATGGTGATGGCACTGTACTATTGATTTGTGGCTCTGGACCACTTCTTATGGGATATTCCCCAATCTGTAAAGTTGACATTATCTAAGCTATAATGCTTTCACTCACATTATGTTTTGATGAACTAGTGCCCAATGGTCTATAGGTATTCTCGCTCAACTCCTCGTAAGGAATACCTGTTCAATCACAAAATTATACTCCAAGTTTGCAAAATGTCCAAAGTCTATATTAAAAATAGGGTCAGTTATCACTCTTATTCTTTCTTCAAGTGGGGGATCTAGTGTATGAGATTGTGATATAGGTTCAAATGGGGTAAGTGCATCTGATGCATCTTCAGTCACCAAATTATATGAAAACCCAATGCATTATACACCCATCAACTATTGAGCTTGATATATGGCTTCATTGTTTCTCTCCTCTTCATACTTCTATAATTTAAGAGATCCTTCCCCATGCCCTTCCTACTTGCTACAAATTCTCTCGACACTTAAAGGTTTTATATCTCCCATCAACCTACACCATCTCTTGTTATAATTTTGTCTCTTGATCTCTCGAGTGTCAATTTGGTCATCCCCATCTATTATGCTTGACCTACACCTCTCCTTATTCCCCATTATGCTACTCATACATGAAAGGACTTTAACCTTCCATTATCAAAGTTTCAAAGCTTTAATCCACCATTAAATTATTGATATCTACATTGAACTCTTTCACAAAGATGATTCTGGGTTCACACAAACACTAATACTCTACTTCTTTAAGGCATGAGTATGTTGACACTGTGAAATCAATCATGTAACTGTTCAACACTCCTTACCACCATTTACCTACTATTCTAGTCCAAGTGGAATATAGGGTCTCAAACCTCTCTAGGCACTCCTTTTTACACTCAAGGCATTATCCATAGCTTCATCTTATGTGGGTCACATAGGCAACCAACCATCAGTACACATGCTCAGGTAGTTCATAGAAAAATATCTCATATAGAGCATCATATAGGTTATTCTGGACCCACTTCCTTGACTTTTATCCTCTACAAGTTGGATAATTCAATGCAAAGCTATCTTCCACCTGTTATAGCTAGCACTCGATGTTCTTGAGGGAGAGTTGGAGAATTGTTCTGTCACATCACTAAAATAATGAAATTCAATATGAGTCCTGGCAATGGAACAAAAATGTTGTAGAAAATGTTAGGCATTCATTCCATTATTCAAGTTAGTTCCACACTTATTACAACTAGGCATAAACATAGTATATTCTCATAGCACTCAACATTTATCACTTGACTGTGATGGTGTCAATTCACATAAGGCAAAAGTCTCATGCACTCAATCAAAATGTGGTAGAGAAAGAAATAAGTTGCATGTTGGGATAGTTATACCATGGTGAAACTCATTACTTATAGGACTTGGTTATTTTAACATAGCTTTTTGGTAGATTTATTAGCACTAGTATTTTATTGGCTAAGCATGATGGTCTATAGGGGTGAAAGCCTATATCAGTGTTGTTCTATAGTCTTAATGGGTGTAATCCTTTGTTTCACTAAGCTTAATGTCATGTAGGTGTTTTAAAGTTTTTAGGGGTGCTTTAGCTCAATTGTTCATTATTAGGATCACACTTACAACAATGATATCAATGCTTGGCACATGAACCATTCCATACTTAGACTATTCCTACAAGACATGCCGACGTCATCAATTTACATAGGGATACCATTAACACCCTGAATCATAAGCTTGAAAACATCATGCTTAACATAACTATATGGAAATTACAACATTATAACCATTTTGTATTGAAATAGAGACACCAAGGATACATAAACCAAATTGAACATAATTTGAAGCAACATCCATTCTCATTAGTGAAAGTTCAACTTAAACAGAGTTTATGTTATATGGAAATAGAGAAAATGCTTAGCTAAATATACTAAATGACCCAGAGGCTCGAAGGTGAGCTTGGGCATGTATAAATGGAGCCTTTAGGGCATTCGAGCTAGTCCTAAGTTGTAATGGTGGTCAAGAAATTATATCTGGAACCAATTTTTTAGAGCTTTATTGTATCTAATTCACATCCATGCATCACTAGTTTGATATCATTTTATATCACATAAGAGCATCACTTTGCCAGGGTGGAGAGTGCACACTGAGTACTGAGTTAGAGCCTTTATTGATCATTCTACCAGCTCCATCACCTTTTACCCTTTACACTACAACTGCCACATATTACCACTCATAAGAGATGTCCTAAAGATCTAAGTGTTAGTTAACTACCTACCAGTTGGTTTAAGATATGTATTAGTTCCTCCAGATGATGCCAAAATATCAATCATGCCAATTGATTGCCTCATGATGAGATGTATATCAATTTGGTATTGATCCCATAATTAATTAATTAGGGGTCCAACATACATCCTTAATTTAGGGTAAAAAACATATGAAATAAGATTCTAAAATGTTATGCCAAAAATGTGTTTTGAGTCTTGTGGTGTATCCTTTAGTGGTTAATGCATGTTTCATGGAGGATCCATAGCCATTGGGTGTGTGAATGTTTCACATTATTTTATTCACAAAATTTAATTTCTTCCTATTTAATATCCATGGCTCGAACACCTTCTTATTTTTTTAGATGCTTCATTGTCCCACTAAATTTTAGATCTCCACTAAAACTTAGTTTCCTTTTCTTTGCTAGGGATGTGATTCTGTATAAAAAACACTATATTGTTGAATATATGCATTGGATCTAAAAGATTCCCAACTAATAAATTCTCCCAATATGGGGTATTGTATGATATAGATATTTTATTCATTCTTACTGGAATTTCAACATTTTCACTACTTTGTAACAACTGTAACTAATCTCTCCACCAACATTGAGGAATTAAAACATTTATAGTTATACTTGCCTATGTAGAGGCTTAATATAAGTTTTCAAGTGACATAATCTATAGGGGTTGTCTGGTATTAGGTTTTCCATCAAACTTGTTTTTATTTTTAACATAGTATTCATTCTACATCAGAAAAAACCATACATGGCCTAAATATACAACTTTTTGGATATGTTTGGATGACCTTCCACATAGTTTATCACTGTACCTTGGACATATATAATTTATTTTTTTCAAAATATCTATAGATAGAAACAATTTACAAAATTAGTAAATAATTGGAAGAAATAAAAATATATACGATATTTTTATGAATTTGATTTTTCATTACGTAACTTTTTATTGGTGGCTTAGAGATGGGACTAACATTAGTGTCATGTTTTAACAACATGAGCATCACACACATAAAATTAAATAAATAAAAAAATGAAAATGACATAAAATTAACCCAATTTATGATGTAAATACAATTCATATAGTAGTGTATTTATTTGATATAAAGGTTTTATATCCTTAAAAAATATATAATTATATGATATAAAAATTTATATTATAATATTTAGCTATAAAAAACTCTAAATAAATCACCTTAAGAGTTTAGACATTTCAATAAAGTATTAGAAACTATATATGTATTTATTATAATTTTCTAGTATTTTTTCGCAATCCATATATTTTTTATAATTATTTAGTATTTTTATTTGATTTTATAATCAAAAGGTAGATATAAATATTTCCAAGTGTTAAATAACACATCAAAATGTGATAAGACACACTAGACACTATCACCATTCACAACCCTTTTTTTTCAAATGGTATATTCAATTTTTATTTACTTTATAAACTATAATTATTCTAAAAAAATAAATTTAAATCACATTAAAAAAATCCCTATTTTACTTTATCAATAAAGTATATTTGATTTTTAAAATATTAAAAACATCGATTGGTATAAAACATCTCTTCCTATCTACATTTCCTTTCCACCTATAAGACATACTAGATGCTAGTCACCATTCACCACCCATTTTCTTTCAAATGTTATATTCGATTTCTATTTATTAAAAAAAATAAAAAAATAACCTCTAACAAATAAATTTAAATTACATTAAAAAGTTCTCACTATTTTACTTTCTCAATAAAATTATATCTAATCTTTGAAAACTTAAAGAAATGAATGGTAGAAAAGTCATCTTCCCATCTATGCTTTCTTTTGCATCTATATGTGTGATTACTACTGTTAGATACTTAAAATGTTAACTTGAATGCCATATCTTAGAATCATCATGGTGTAGTGTGACTTACATAATTAAATTTGATTGTAATGAAAACAAATTCTGGGTATATGACCATCAAACTTAATCTCTGGTGTCAAGTTTTAAATGTTAAAATGAAAACATAAAATTCTTGGCTTGTAATGCATTTTCAATCATAAGGAACAAGACACAAAATCAAATATCAAGGATAAAATTTTAAGTCGATAATACCCTCCAAACACATCCCAATGTGTTTTAGAAGACTAAGAAATAAATTACACTTTTAGAAAAGAAAAGAAAAACTCTCATACTTGAAAGGCTATCAAATAAGTTTACTTTTCATTATAAAGATCAATTATTATATTTACCAGTCTTAATTAATTTTAATTTTAATATTATATATTATAAGTTTATCTAAAGGTGAAAGTTAAATTAAGAGTGGTGTTACTTGATGTTTTAGTGAAGCGAAGTTGTGTAAAGTGAAAAAGTGTAAATCAGTAAGTATATTTCAATTGAAACCCATGAGTGTTGACCCCATTTGACCTTTTATGCACACATCATCAAGCAACAATAATATGATATTTTTAGTGGAGGATAAAGTGGAATATGATGTGTTATGTCCCTTCATATAACATGGGAATTCTTGTAAATGTAGTGAAAATATTTTTTCACTAAGTCTTGTTTCCTCTTCTTTTTTGGACTGTACATATTTACCATCCTTAATTTTTGTGTAGAAGTTGAAGGTAAATTTAGGAGAGATATGTATGTCATATAAAAAGTGTAGTATTAATACTTAACTAAAGGTAAAATCTTAATGATCAATTTTGTTGAGACTAATTATGGCCTTATTAAGAGTCATTCCATGTAATTTATGTATAGTTAGCGACCATGCAATTTGGAGTGGCATTTGTCCATTATTACCCTATATAATAAATAAATTGGAAAATGCATCATATTCATGATATACCATAAGGGACTAGAGTAATTTTTTAAGCCAACCACATACCCAATGGGTAAGTTAGGTGGTTTTGAACCTAGATTGTTGACAATGTGAACAATTATAATCTTCATGTATTCCAAGAAACCTTATGATATCTTGCTCATCATATACACACATGCATCCAAGATACAATCATGTAGTAACACATAAATTACCATTGAGCCATACGTCGGTGGAGATTTGTAAATAAGATAGAGATGGTGTAGCCGATAGACAAAGGCAAAAGTCTTGTAGTAAGAAAAATTGTTAGGATAGACAAATAAAATATCGATGTTAGTGATGTTTTCATAAAATATGTGATTATAAACTCCATAAATTTGGATGAAACTATAGACATAATTAATACTTACAACCATAACCTTCTCATTGGATAAATTTCATATTAGCTACAAAGCACATAGATGTATTTCTATATTTTAAGTGTTTTGATTTTTTTTTTAATTTCTTCCCAATAAACATTGAAACCCTCAAAATGCATTTGAAATACTTATTAAAAACAATATAAAATTAATTCATGGCCAAAAAAATTACTAAATACCTTGTACAAGTGCAGAATATGATATAGGCAATGAGATGTTGATTGTTTCAATGGGTGAATGCCTATTTTTATTTTGTGAATAACCTGTGAAATTCAAACTATGGTTTTAATAAGTAATAACAAGAAAAAAGATGAAACCTTTGTAAGTTAATATGAATGACAATTGACACATAAAAAACCTAGAATATGGAAAAATTTATACTTGGAAAGTTGATAGAATTCATATAAGAAACACATATTATGGATCTTTTTTAACATTGAAACAAACAATACCATTTAATTTATAGGAAATTTGAGACTTGAGGATCACTCACATATATGACACTAATTTTGGGTGATGGTGAAGATAGATAATAAAGAGTGCATGATCAAAATCATTATTGGTAGTGAAAAAGTCATTGTATAAAAGTTTGGAGAGGTTGAGGGATTTGGAGACAATGTTGAATGATAAGAGTAGGTAGCTACCCAAGTTGGAAGTAGTGGTTGGTCCCATATGGAACAATAATAATATTTTGTTTGGCATTGATGACCACATAAACTTAGTTGTTCATCTTGTGGTGATTGTGCTAAGGATTTTTAACACCATTCATGAGCCAAAGTATTTGATGGTGGATCCAAGACCAAACATATGGGCTACTTAAATATGATGAATCAGCTCAAGGAGATGTTTAAATTTATGGCTGATAATTGAAGCATTAAAATAAAGTGGCTAGAGGATGTTATGAAGTATATAGCAAACAATGGCATCAAGGAGATGAATTATGTGCCATGGATGCATATTAGACAATAATAAATGAGAAATTCACCATTGATCATATTAGAAAAAAAACTCACCCTCAATCATATGGGATGAAAAAATTAGTGGTATAGATAATGAGTGATTAATAGTGATCACAAGATGTTTTCATAGTAGAAATGGCTTCAGCATAATGAATCAATGGCCCATAATTCCTCTCCCCAACACCATTGTTTGAGATCATTTGAGAAATTTGTACGATGGAAGGAGATCCATCTCCAAAAAAAATGTCAGCCTCATATCAATGAGACCATTGCATAATCAAGGACAATTTATAGTATTATGTGTGTGTGTGTGTGAGTGTGTGTGTGTGTGTGTACACACACACACGCACACACACACACACACACACACACACACACACACCAAAAAAATATTTTCATAGTCCATTTATAATGTTGTAGTGATTATGGATTCAAATGTGTGGATGTTTATGGATCAATGTTTCACGTCACACTCTATGATCCATCATCAGGAAGTTAAAAGAATGATAGATGGTTGATGACTTAGACCTATTTATATTGAAGAAGTCAAGATTAGAATAAAAAGTGAGATCAAATATTTGATTTATGTATAAAATAATAGAGGTCTTGTATTTATCGTAAAGCATAATAAAATAATGATAAAAAGTTATAGATATATTATATAAGTATTCCAACTAGTACAATTAAAGACTACTGAGAAAAGAAAAATTAACCCAACATAAAAATGAATGATCAAAATGCAAAAGAAATAAAGTTGGAAATTAAAATAATTATCATTATGAGTGTAGTTATTCTTAATTATTGTAGTTTAAAATTGAAACCAAAAAACAATTGCCAATATTTCTATTAAGTAAATATGAAAAGTAAAAATAAATAAAAATATGATAAAATCAATTGCAAATATAAAATGTTAAAATAAACACAACCAAATACTAGGAAGATGCTAAAAAACTAATCTTACAAAAAATGAAATCCAAACTAAAAAATAATAAGTCTATATAACTGTTTATAATGATTAAGGAAATTATTAATAACATTATTATTAAACAAAAATTATTAATTCAAGAATTCTAATACAATTTAATGAGATGAGTTTAGAAAATAAAAAATGACGAAAATTAACAAGAATATTAGAACAAAATTATTTGTTTGTTTAAATTTAATTGTGGAAAATATTTTATAACCAACCTTTCTAATGTCTAATGAGTTGCAAAGAGCTAGACCAAATGCCATAAGAAAAAGATGAGTAATGAGGGAACTCATGCTAGCGTAAATACCCCCAATCTCTAATACTAGGGGAGTGGGACAATTATAAAGCCCTGATTAAAAACACTAAAAATAAATCCTACTAACACTAACACTAGGTGTAAAGCGGAAAGTGGGAGTCATAAGGTTTATCCATTAGTTTTATTAGAAAGGTAAATTGGCAGATTCCAAGAATGGTTTAAACCTAGACCCATATATCTATCCAATATGTTCTCATGTTTGCAAATCTCAATAACTTCTCTAAGAAAACACTTCATGAAGTGATCTTTCACTACTAAAAATTTGGTGTCCTCAATACAAACATGATGTTTGGTTTTAAATGAATGTTATTCTAGGGATGACTTAATTATCTATCATTTTTATATCAACTACATGTTCCCTAGTCCTTATGTTAATAGAATGCCCAATTTAATCAATCTATGACAACCTGTATGAACAATCAATTTTTTAAACATAGATTCTTAGGGTAGGTTATAATCAGTCATTGGGAGAATTATTAATTTTTATAAGTTTTTTTTGAGGTATGAAGTTGGACTGTATATTCTTCATTCTTAATTGTTTTGAGATCATGTTGTAAGTTCCCTCCATGTAAGGAATATAAACTATCAGACTTTCATTACCAACTTCCATGATTCATGGACGCACCTTAGTAGTTATGGCCACTTTAAAGACTTTATTAATTTTTTATATTGTAATCATTCTTCTTAATGTCATAATTTAAGGGATTGATCTCCTCTTCTAAATGGTCCCTATTACAAATTATAATTCTCTAGTCGCTAGGGTTTTCAACACCCCATATTTTTGAGAAGGGTGATGATACAAATTGGTATGAAGATAGATATCAATATGTGTAAATTTTTCAAAGACTCATCAAGAAAAAGACCCATTATGTCTCTTTAAAAGGAGGACATCAAAGAAGGGAAGGTTTTTATCTTGTTCTAGTTCTTTCGTAAACTTGATGTTAAACATAACATTATTGATGTGTTTATGAAATTATTACAATTTTTGTAAACCATGTGGTCATTTCCCATGTGCATCATCGACATAAATTTTCCAAAACTTTGGTTTGATAGGGAAAGATTAGAGAGATAAGTGTTAAAAAAAATCCATGAACAGGTTCATAACGAGGGAGAGAAGTGACCCCATGACAACTCCTTCCATTTATTCATAAATCAAATGCCTAAAAGTGAAAAAGGTTGACCTTAAAAAAAGTTCAACTAAATATTATATGCATTCATTAGTGTGTCTATCCATTACTCTAATAACCGTCCTAATGGGAATCTTCATGAATAGAGACACAACATCAAAATTGACTAAAATATCCTCACTGGAAACTTTCTTGTCTTTGATAAATTCAACAAAATCCAAAGAGTATTTGATGAAAGAAAAAGGTTTTCCTAATAAAGGTTTAATTTTTATAGAAATAAAAGAGGCTAAGTGATAAGTGAGTGAATCCTTGGTATTTACTATAGATCTCATTGAGGTTCCTAATGTATGAATCTTCGAGGCACTATAGATCCAATGAGTAGTTTCCTTTTTTGGTAAGAGATGTTTCTATAAGTTATCATCTAATGAAGAGATATTAATGGATTTTATAATGTTTAGAGCAATTTTAGACACTGGGTTAGCTAATAAACTATTATAACTTTCACTATTTTGAAGATGGTCTAACATCTTAAGATCATAGTCAACTTTGTCCATTACAATCACTGCATTACCTTTATTAGCCTTGGTGTAACATCTCATTGGAGTTAAGGTTTTCTAAAGCATTCCATTCTATCTTAGAAATGTTATGAGCAGGGGGTTTAGATTTTCTTAACGAAATGGCACAATACTATCTCAATTATTTAGCAGTATCAATTGGTATACATTTTAGAGCATTTTCAATTTCAACCAAAAAATCTTATCTTGGAATGTAATTTGGTGCAATATTAAAATCTAAGCCTTTTTTAAGATATTGAAAGAGTGGTCCTCAAAGGGGAAAACTAATAAATTAATTACCAATTTAGTTTCTCGATCATCAATTGGCCCTTGGAAAAATGTGTCGATCTCAACTTTGTCATATGAAGATCAAAATGAACTAGACTTTTGTTTGGAGATGAGGAAGGAGGGGGAGGACAGGACATATTCCTATCGACCTACAAGTTGTTAAAAACCTTAGATGGATCAATTGAATTAGCAATTCTTGAAAGTGAATCGATAATAAAACATGATAGTAAAGGATCAGGGATGCAGTTATTAATTTACATGGTGGTGACATTGAAAAATACTTTACAATACTTATTCATGTTATTAGCCCTAAATGGATACTTATGGATCCATTTAAATTTAACTTAGAATTATTTTAGGATCTGCTAACCAATTAGATTCTATTTATTAACATGCAAAAAAAAATATAAACCTTTTTCAAAGTGAAATAACAAGTTTTTAATGGGGTAGATGAAATGATATCATTTAGTGAAAACTGATTGGCTGATTTTTTTATGTTATTACCTATTTCACTTGGATCGAGGCTAGAAATTTATAATGCAACACATAAAAGACAAGTTTATAAAAGATAGCCATTTATTGAAGATTCAAACATTGCAATTTTTAATCATGTCACATATGTCATTGATTGAACAACTAATCTTTAGCATACAACTTCATTTTAAAAAAGGTGAATTGATTACATTTTTCACCATAAATTTCAGAGTGTGATGTCAAAAAATTGAAATAAAATAGCCTAAAGAGGCCTCCTCTACTTTAAATGAATTATAAAGAAGAGATGAAGGATATGAAGGGAAGAATAACATATTTTTTGCAGTTAGGATGTCATGATTATCGGGTCATCATTTTTAGAACATCGACGTATATCCTCTTCGCAATGCTGAGTTAGAGGAAAAGGCTGCATGGCTGATGTGGCATAGATTTTTAGATGGGATTCATTAAGGAATAGCAAGGAGTTGGATAAGAGGCTGAGGATCATTGTGGAAAAGAGGTGCCCTGCCTAGGTGCTAGCTATGCCCATGTATGGGTTTGATGATGGTGTGGAGGCAGCGGTGGGATGAGGTGTTGAATATGGTGAAGATGCTGAGGCAGAGATTACCCATTTGGGATCACCTTTTTAAGATGCATTCAAAAAATAATTGTTTTATTGATGATGACCATTAGCATATATTTTCATTCCCAACCCAAAAAAAAGTTGAAAATTTAAATATTAATTTGTTTATAAGTGAAATCTTATATGAACAACTATATTTCCATCTCGTTGTTTTAAGAAACATATTTATATAATTATTATGAAAAAATATTACTATATATAATAATATAAAATATTCTATATTATATAATTAATATTTTACCATACACACACACACACACACACACACACACACACACACACACACACACACACACACACACACACACACACACACACGTACAAATTAGCAGTGGTGTTAAAGGTAAAAGTTTCGTAAGAAGGGATACAATTTTATGTTTTGGTCAAGTGCGGTTTCATAAATTGAACTAAAAACTTATAATCACTTAGTCCATTAAGCAAAAATAACGTGTCTTTAATTTTTATTAGTATTTTTATATTTTTAAAATGTATTATCACATTTTAATCTTCACAAATATGTCTATGGAACACATCTTCGAATCATTTTGAAGGCACATATTAAAATCATAAATACAACCGTTTCCTTCCCATTTTAATTTGAATTCTATTGTCCTCCAAAAAAAAGATTACAGAAATAAAAAAAATTCATCATGAAGAAACATGTAACATGCATCTATAGAAACTAAGTACAAATAAACCAAACCAATATTATGTACTCCTACAAGAACTACAATCGAATAGATAGTCACACCATGCAATCTATTAAAAAAAAGATACCATGTCATCATCCATCATTGTCACCACCCAATTCATATTCAAATATTTCATCGCGTTCATTTTCTATTCAGCCTTGCCATTCTCCACCACTTCACCATTGTTCAAACTCACAATGAAAAGGAAATCAATAACTTATGATCAACTTGCACATGAGAGTTCAATCTATTAAAAAAAAGATACCATGTCATCATCCATAATTGTCACCACCCAATTCATATTCAAATATTTCATCACATTCATTTTTTATTCAGCCTTGCCATTCGCCACCGCTTCACCATTGTTCAAGCTCATGATGAAAAGGAAATCAATAACTTATGATCAACTTGCACATGAGAGTTTAATTGCAAGTTAAATTCAGGTAGTCCCTTCTCACTTATAAAGAGATAAACGTTAAATTAAATTGAAATCTTAGACTAACAAAGCAACACGGGTCCACACCAACATATAAGTTGTTTGTAAATGAGATTTGTTAGGGGTCATAATATTTAGCGTATTCCCCTACGATGATTGTAAAAAACTAAAGGTTATTGCAAGACATATAGAGTGGGACATATTGAATTTGGGGTAGTAATATATTTACATAGAAAACCGATAAATTATTATTTTTGTAAGAGTGATTATGGTCTATTAGGTGTATAGGTTGTGGCAAACTAGGATTACAAAATAATGTGGGATTAGTTTTTTTATGAACAGGTATTTTATATTTGTAGGAGTAATTTTGAAATGCAATGAAGAAACAAATTTGAATTTGGGTATAAATACATGTTTTTAGAGGAATTTGGACAAGAATTTTTCTAATTATGAAGCCATAAAAGAGGAGAAAGGAAAGCTAAACACACATACATACTCATCTTGCAACCAATCATCCATTATATTAGTAGGAGGGCCACTTCTGTTATGACATCATCACCACTACAATAATGATTATAGTCTATTGAGTCTTTTGGTATCTTATTCTTTATTTCTTTCCTTTCCTTTCCTATAATATATGTCAATCTAAGCAACACAACATGTATTATATATGCAACACAAGATGTGTTATCTATATAGTCCAATAGGTGTTTAAGGTTTGGTGATCTAAATTTGCCTATTTCTATAAAATTTACCTATTTATGCATGACTATTTTAATTCTCTTAGTGTCTTTTACTTCATTATTGAATTCTAAATTTGACAAGGGGAAGGTCATCCCTATGATAGTGGTGGTGTGTGTGGTTTAGACCTTGATGTTGTCTTTCATATTGGCATTTTTAGTGTCATTTAAATGTTGTTCATGATGGTAACAATATATGATATGTAATGTGAATTTACTTGAATTCCCAAAACGTTGTTTCCAAATAAAATGCATTTTTATTGGTGGCAAGATATAAGGACTTAATGTTCTTGCCAACCCACCTATTCCCTCAAATGTAGTTAGAGGCTATGGACAACAATTCATTATTTTTTACTCCTACAATTACATCAATTCCAAAGTTCCTAAATGCATGTGGGGCATCACAGTTTTCTTGTAAAAATATCATTTTCATGATGTTTTTATTTATCAAAGTTACCATGTTTCCTAATCTAGGTAGATTTTACATATTGCATTAACAATTGTGACACTAAACTTTGCATGTGTATTTTCCCAAGATTCTTTGAGTCCATCATTTAAAATAACATATTATTTTCCCTCACCATCACCTCATAACTCACCCTAAAATATTTTTCCACTTTCATGTTTTTATGGCCTTGCCCTTCCCCACCAATTTTCCGTTGTTCAAGCTCATCATGGAATGGAATGCTCCTCCTCACATAACTAAATGCCATATTGTATAAGGAAACATTCCACCTCATTTTCCATCATGGCATCCACTATAAATATCAGATTATTATTACACCCTTAAATTTTATTCTCTATTTTACACTATCTTATTTCCCATTTCTCTCTACCTGTGAGACTCTTGTAGGGACTTGGTGATAGCACCCTTGTTATTATTATCTGTTGTAACTAAAATAAATAAAGGGTTGACACTGCTAGGTACTACAACATGTTTAGTACATCTATCCCTCTAATCCAAAGAAGTGTTATTTATGATATTATGACTATATGTGTCATGAATAAAATTTAAGTTAGGTGAATTGTCATAGCAAGAAAGAGAAATTAAATCTATTTTATTAAGATTACTACTACTCACATCATTCGAGATCAAAAACTATGCACACAATTTTATCTATAAATTAGTTGCTTACTTTTATAAACTTTGAAAACATCAAAGCTCTTATTGTTCATGTCATTCTGATCATCTCAATTAAAATAAGACTTATAAATGGAAGGATGAATATTTAAATCACTATTATTAATGTCATTAGAAAATCACAAAGCCAGAACCTGATTTGAAATAGGGTGAACATTGAAAGAGGAAGAAGTAAATAAACACGTAATAAACGATGAGTCAATAAAAGAGTAAGACTAATATCTAGTATTTGGTTCTCCAACTAGAGGGGTGTTAGTTTGAATTGGACCAATTGATTTAGTTTTATGGAGATCAACTAGAATTGTAGTGGATTTGCATGACTCAAAAGATTCAGATGGTGCTATAAACCTATGACCTCCCTTTTGGGAGCACATTTTCTTCACCATAAAGCCAAATCAAGATGCACGATTATTAATATCATTAGAATATGGGAGTCCCAGAACTTGATTTGAAACACACTAAATATTTAAATATGAACAAGGAAATAAGCATGGAATAGAGGATGAATCAACAAAAGAGTAAGACAAATAACTATTACCTAGTTCTCTAGTTAGAGGGGAGTTGGTTTAAATTAGACAAATGAATGTTGCCTGGTAGGGAGAAGCTAGAGCCGTAGTAGATTTGCATGACTCATGACCTGTGCACATGAAATAAAATTGAAGGCGATGCAAACCCTTGATCTGCTTATATCATGGAGTTATTTTTAGTTATTTGTGCACATGAACATAAGTTTGAATTAAAGATTAAACCATAAAATATTTTTTTATATATAAAATAAAAATTAATAAAATACATGACATATTAATAGAATATAAATATTTTATCATTGTACTAAAAGTGCATTATGAAAATTAAAAATTATAGCTCACTTTAGAGGAGTCCAGGCAATAGGAATATAGTGGTAAAAGTTTATATGAATAAGATTTTGAGGGATTAAAATGAGCTAAAGTGTATTTTACCTCCATGTATCGAGGGTTTCAAAAGACTTAGATGGTGATATGAGATCCAATTCAAGTTTTTGTAGATTTTTAATGATGATTAATTTATTAAATTTCAATGGCATGTCATAGCCATGTAATGAAATTCACTGAATGATAGATATGTTTAGATATATAGTGATCAATGTCAAATCCATACAATGATATCACCTATAGGGTTAAGTAGAATTGATTTTAATAAAATGTTATAACATTGCAATTAAATCCACTGTAAGGTTAGGTAGAATGGTAGATCAGATTTGATCCGCAATAATACATGTCAAAACCATGAAATGAAATTAACTACAAGATTAGGTAGAATGATATATATGTTTATGCATATCTACCTAAGCTTTTTATGGATTTCATGATGCCAGCTAAGCCTTTTGAGTCATGCAAATCTATCACAGTTCTATCTTTTGAACATTAAATTTAAAACCTCGCATGCAAGTAGTCCTTTGAATAACATAAAGTAGCTAGGATAATGGTCCAATAGTAAAAATTAAGATAATTACTATGGAATTTATAGGTTAGAATTAAGGTTCTAATGCAAATTCATACCAAATAGTCAAGTTAAAAAAATGAGAGCACGAAGTAGTGGGCATATTCTCTTAAATTAAAGTACTAACCTGAATTTTAGGGGTATCCTTGTAGTGTATTTTATTGCATGGTTATGACATGCCCTTTAAATTAAATAAATTAATCACCATTATAGACCTAACATTTTACCTAATTTTGCATTGGATTTTATTTTAAGGTTCTGACCTATTTTGAAATCCATTCTACCTAACCTTGTAGGTGATATCATTACATGGCTCTAGCATGCATGATTACAAATCTACCATTTGATGAATTTCATTGCATGATTATAACATGCCATTGAAATTAAATAAATTAATCATCATTATAGATCTACAAAAACTTGCAATGGGTTTCATGGTGCCATTTGAGTCTTTTGAGTTGTGTGAATCTACCATAGTTTCAATTGTTTCCAACTAGACTACATTCATTAGTCCAATACAAACCAATGTTACTCTAGTTGGAGAACCAATTACTACCATTTGCCTTACTCTTTTATTGACTCATCCTCTATTATCTTATTATCTTTGTCTTCCTCTTTCAACATTCACCCTATTTCAAATCAGGTTCCATCTTTGCTAGAATCTAATGAAATTAATAATAGTGATTTAAATATTCATCCTTCCATTTACAAGTGATACTTTTCATGAGATGTTAATAATCACATGAACAATATTTTTTAAATACATTGGGATTGAGGTTTAGCCCAGTGACTTAGCAAATTTTTAGCTCTAGGTCATTGGGATAAACCTAAGCTTTTTCAATGACATAAACAATATTAATATTAATAACAACTATGGTTTAGATGACAATAGTGACATGAAAAATAGTAATATTAATAAGGGATAATTGATTTATTTTTATTCCAATGACAACTCCTAAGTTAGATGATAGTTATGCCATGTATAATTATAAAATTAGTAATAGCTTATTTGGAATATAGGGTTAGATGTATTGAACACAGTATATATAGTACGTAATAGTGTCAAATTTTTATTTATTTATTATTAAGGTTAAAAGGGGGGATTTTTTTGAGCTAGGGTCTCCAAACCCTAGGATAAGATCCAATACAAAAGAGACAAAAGGATAAACAAGCCAAACAGTGAAACAAGGACTAACACAGTCCAGAAACCCCTACAAAATAGCCCCAAAACAACCTTAAAATAACATAAAAACTATACTAATCTAGACTTCTAGATGCATCTTCCCCTCATGCCTTTATTTTCTTGAGATTCATATTTATCAGTATCAATAAACTTTCATGATCTATATTATGTTGGGAACTATTACTTTACCCCTTTTTACCCTTAACTTTTCCAACATAGTTGGGTTCAAATAATTCCCTGAGATGAGCCCTAGGATTTTCCATGTTTTTAATACCTTCATTCATTGTATCCTTACGATAATTGACCATGAAACTTATCTTATTTTGTAGATTCTCATTATCATGTTCAAGTAAGTCCTCTTTGAAGTTTAGGTGTTGAATCTGGATGTCCTCCTCTCTCTACTAAGGTTTTATACATTTTAGCATTCTTCTATTGAATCATGCTCAACTTACTATTCAAAATTGTAATTTCATGTATGAACCACCTCATTAGATATTTTTGGAGGTCAAGTTATTCTACTATTATATCTACATTCTCCTTGCCTTTGAGATAAGTGACTAGATGATTGAAATCCATGTTTTATCCTTTTGAATCTGAGATGACACCCCTTTCTCCCAAGTTGCAGTCCCCTTCTATTTATTTTTATTAGGAATTGTCTATTCATGCACCTTATCTCTATTATTCTCTCTCTCTTGTTATTAATTTTTTCTGATTACACACTAGCTCTATCCATGTTAATGACTTTATCAACACCTCTCTTGTCCTATGTCTCCTACAAGCTCTTATACCCTTATTTCCCCTATTTCTCTTTATTGTGATCAATGGTTTTAGAATCACTTCTAAGGTAATTTTTGATGTTGTCATGTTCTTTTAAAGATATATTTCCCTTTCTTGTCTATTTCCTTCTCGACAAATTTTTTCTTACTTCCTGATGACTTACTCAGGCTACATGGATACTTAATCCAGACTTTTTTGATCTTCCTTATATCCATCAACCCTTCATCCAACTTTTCTTATTGGTTTTGAGGTATTTTAGGGATGATTTGGTTCATACCTCTAAAATATTTTAAGATAAGGAAAATTACCCCTCGTGCCTTGGAGTAGAATAATTCCCATTCTTGAATTTCAAAATAGAGGTCTCCATGGATTTAAGAATAAATAAAGGAAGGCTAAAAAATAGCATGTGCCTGAATTAATTGAAAATTATAAACATAGACCATATCACCACATTATATTTACCCTCTAAAGTAATATACTAAATAAGGTGAAAATCTACCTTAGTGAAAGGCTTGGGAAGGGATTCCCTGTCAAAACCATTATGCAACTGCTCTAACTATTCGTCATCTTCTAGAAAAGCCTCTTTATCTAGTTTGAATTCTCTAGGAGTGTAGTAGCCCTTGGTCTCCTCAATTAAAAGACCCATCACATGAATTGATGGTAATATACCTCTCCTCCCAATACTTTGTGAACATGATAGAGAGATGTTTGTTGAACCCTTCAATTCTTTCCATGAAACTCATGAAGCCCCTTACCTGTAGGGCATTCCAAACTTTTTCATTATTTATAACTTCTATTTGGATCTTAGGTTCAATCCTATTTGGTATGCCCATTGAATTCCTCTTGTCAACACTCTAGTTACTCTTGCCATCTCTTTGCTCATAAACCATCTAATTAGGGTTGTATCCATGTCTAAAGTTTTGGTCTTCTTTAAGACTCTTTTCCCCTTATAAATGCTTCTTCATAGAACAACTAAAGTTAGGTTCATGGGGCCTAAGTCCCCAATTCTTAACATATAAATTCACATCCACCCTAGAAATTAGGGACAACATCTATATGCATAGTGTTATTGATATGATTTTTACCTTCATTAGTGACTTTTAAAATCAGCTCCCTAGGGAGGTCTTCATGGCCAAACCAAGTTTTGAAACCAACATTATTGACTCTCCTATTTTTAAACTATTCATAAATCCCATTCCCTTATCTATACATATGTTGGAAGGAATTTAAAATGTCTCTGGCTTCAACAATGACATGCTTGATAGACCAACTTATGTGATTTTTACCATTTAAACAATTTACAATGTTTAGGGAGTCACCCTACAGTAAAATATTTTGAGCATTTATTTTCTTTGCCAATTTGATCCCCCATAGTGATGCAAAATATTCAACCCAATGATTCATTTTTAGACCCATATCACCCATATAAGCAGTAATTAGCTTTCTTTCAAAATCTCTAATAATACCCCCACCCCTTGCTACTCCTAGATTTCCCTTTGAAGCTCTATCAAAGTTGAGCTTCATCTAACCCTTGGGTGGGGGTTTCCACTTCATTATTTTTCTTATTTCATCCTTAGGGTCTAGTTTACCTAAGTTTGAAGTGTTTATTTGCCAATTTTGAGTTGGAATATGTTCATGAGAGAGCAAATTCTTAGCTTTCTTGATTTGTATTGACATGTAGTTTTTTTATAAACATAAAGATTCTTTCGAATATATCTTTGTTATTGCACTTATTATCCCTAAATATTTTGTTATTTATTGCTCCTCAAATTGCCCATAAAATTATAAGATTTTTGGTTTTCTTGATTTGTATTGACCAGTAGTGTCAAATTTTTATTAGTCCATATCATGGCATGGTTTTATAAGAATCACTTTCTCTACTTTAATTAATGGGAACTTTTGACAAGATGTATTAATATATTTTATTTTATTTTATTTAAATATTAATGTCTATAGAAGGTCAATAATGGCTTATGAAACTGAATAACATATTACAAGAGTCCACTACATAAACAAAGTGCCAAAAGTATCTCCAAAAGATACAAAAAGAGAAAAAAAATTACTGAGAAACAACCATTTTATTATTTGAGGGTCCTAAATCTTCAAACTAGTAAAATGTGTGTTGCCATATAAATCTATACCAAGTTATCTGGATATGTAATCTCTTGAGATTCCTTAAGTCTATTATAATAATTATAAATTTAACATTTAAAATTTTAAGAATATTCTCCTATGTATTGTTATAGAATATCCCATTTACATCAATATAATAATTACAATAAAAATCAATGTTGGATGCATCTAATATGAAATTATATGTGAAATGACTAAAATAAGTTAATAATGATTACTAAATAATACCAAAACAAAATTAATAAAATAGAGAGCAATCTCTAACATTCAAACTTTGACAGGTAAGAAGGATACAATGAAATATCATTCACTACATAGATTATGCTTTATTTTTCAGCCATTGTAATAGAAGAATAAACTAATATTTGTAGGGGTTAAATTAAATGTAGGCACTAAGGATAAGGTTTGAAACCAATCCTTGCCATTTTTTTTCACACCTGTCTTATAATTTTTGTCGTTTCAACAATGTTCGTTAAATTCTAAAAACTATCAAATTATTTATATTTTATAAAATTTCAAAAATTAATTATTTTGAAAGAATCATATGTACAAAGTAGTTAGGACATGAAGATAAAATATTATATCAATTAATTTAGTCTCACTCAAGATCATGACTAAAAAATGTTGACTCAATGAAAAATTAATTAGCATTATCTTAAATGGAAAACTAATAGGTAGATAATTCCTAAAGAAGAATGGAAAAAAAACAAACATATATCTCTTATATTTTATGGTTAGTGGAGACATAAAAACATTATATTATTACATTATAGAGTATTTAATTATATGGACATTCTTTAAAGTTTGATTTTATGAGTGCCTTGTTTGAAGAGGCTAAACTAATTAAATAGAAAATGTTTTGATCAAGATTCTTTCTAAAACATTTAACATGAAAAAGGGAATTGACATTTCATGAATTTCATCCAATAGAGTTTGTCTCAATTAATTATTTTTGCACAAAACATATTTATTTTTTACTTTTAATATAATAAAAATGTTGTCTCATAAATGTTGTTAAAATATTTATTTATTATTATTTGTTAAGGTGTGGTATTATAGGAATCACTTGAGAAAATAATTTTTCTACTCTAACCAATACAAATGTTTGACAAGACATATTATTATAGTATTTCTAAATTTTAGCACATAAAAATTGAAGAATATTCCATTCATGTCAATATAAAAATCATAATAAAATTCATTATTGAATGCAACTAATATGAAAATGATTGCAATATATATTCGCACCTCAATATTCAATCAATATAAAGATTGGATATTGGCATGCAATTGCCATCTCCCATATTCGCATGTGTGATATAAAATTGTCCTTATCTAAGTTAAAGAAAAGCACTCGCATACAAAACATAATGAGTCAGGGATATAATTAATTTCACATATATAAAAATATTAAAATATAAATAGAATGATCTCAAACACACGAGATATGGATTACAATTAATTTCAAAATGTATGTTGTGCATTATAAAGCATTCATTAAGATTTAAGATTTGCCATTAAATATGGAAAAGTAAAATGTGAAACATTCACTTAAGGGTTAATGAAAAGGTTAATTTCAAGCAAAAATCATCAATATGCTTTGATAATAATAAAATATTAATATTTTATTTGAACACTAAGGCACCAGATAACCATAAAAGTCCATAACTATAGAAGTGGTTGGGCTTTGTTAGTCGTACATACTTATTATTATTATTATTTAATTAAAATTATAATTAAACTCCAAGCAATTATGGTCTTAATACATTAGTTTAATAATAACCAATTTTTTGTTAACTTGCGCTAATCAAATGTATTTTTGTTTTTTGCATGTCCATTCATACGAACCCCACACTATCCATGGCTCCAATTATCTTGCACAAATTCAGAGAAATATTAAATCTTAATATAACTAATCACATATCTTTACCTTCATGATAATAAATAACAACCATCTATGCCTGATTCCCCAATCACCTTTTTTAGGCACATTTTTTTGAGACCATATTAATTATTCTAACTTTTGCATTAATGTTATGTCCTTCTCTTAGTGGCTATATATTTTCCCTTAATAATTATAATATGTGTGTGTATTTCAATTTGGTATTTAATTTATATAAAATAATATATAAATTTTTACTCAGAGCAAATTTACAATGATTTTAATTAAATATTATCAGTGTTGGGCAAATTAACCACACAATCTAGCTAAGATAACTACTATAGAGCCAAAGAATGGACATGTGGATTGTTAAGTACATGTCTATAAACTAGATTTAATTACATTAATTTTATAAAATTCAATAGAAATTATTTAATGGTAGGATATTTTTTTAATGGTATTGTAACACATTTTTATTTTATATCAATTTTTTGCATTTAGCCTATATTACAAATTTACAAGCAAACTCACCCATAAACAAATTTAAATACAAAGGAAGTTACTATCCACTATGCATCCCTTATTTATTTTAGGTCCAACAGATAATAATATTAACATTAAAAGTTATCACAAAGGTGCAAGTTATGTCAAAAAGTATGTAATTTTTTGTTTTGGTAAAGTGGCATTTTGTAAAGCGAAAGAGTGTAAATCCATAATCATAACTTTCTTAAAACCCATGACCATTGACCCCATATCACCTTTTATGAATGAAGTATTAAGCAATAGTAATATGATATTCAAACAAATAATCTTTTCAAAACATCTTTTTTCCTAACCAATGCTTTCTTAGATTTTAGGTTTTTTTGCCAGCAAGGATAAATAAGATGCTTACAAAAACCATCTCCAATTATATCCATGTTTTATTTCATGGGTCTAAGTATGGAATTTTTTAATTCTTAAGCATAATTTCATTTATTCAAGTGCAAAAATATTGGAAACATGGATGAACATAAGATACAAAATAGACTCTGGGACTTTAATGCCTTCTCCATACATCAATGACATTACAACACTAATTCAAGTTTCACATAAAATGAGGACCCCTAATACAATCAAATCATCTTGATAAATGTCATCATCCACCCTTAAAAATAATAAATAATCAATCAAATTTATCACCACCCTATAAGTTGTAGATGCCTTTGCAATGGGTTTAAGTCATGTAAATCCAAAAGTTACCCTAAAATAAGTTTGGTGTATGATGTGGGCCCTCAAGAGTACATCAAATTTTTGTGTGGTTTGATTTATACATTATAAAACATATTGATCTCTTTGCCCAAAAATGGTCTCACTACCATAAATCTGAGGCAGTTGTAGATCTCAACTATCTGTTCTCTATGGTGTTCAAATATGGTGAACATGTTTAGATAAATAATAAAACTATAACTAATATGGGTAGGCATAATATGATTTAAAAAGTGTGGGTGAATATCTCTCCTATTTTTAAATTAATCATGGAGCCAAAGACATTTATCTTGAAGAAAATAATCTGATAAAACAAGCTTAAATGTGACATTTGAAAGCAAAGTGAGTATAACTATTGGAGGTGAATTCAAACACATATCATGGAAATGCATCCAAGGAGGAACCCATGTCATTTAAATCCCACTTGACATATTATGGACACTTTCAATTGGAATGTTTATACTAATTTATAACTATGTTTAGATGAAAAAAAGTGTTTAGATTGTGTTTAGATGAAAAATTAGAAATGGTCTTCCATTGAATATACCTTTGAAGTTGAGTGGCCACACAACAAGGAAGGGTACAAGAAGATTTTTTTTATTTTTAGGGCATCAATGGTAGGAAGGAGCTATGATCAATCAAATAGACATTAAATTTTGAAGGTTCAATCTTAAGCTTAAGCAATCACTTATTTTATCTTTTAATAGATTAATGACTAACTATATAAAAGTAAGGGTTTCATGCTTAAGAAGTTAGTGGATTGAGATAAAGAAGGGTTTTTTGGAGTGTAGGAAGGCATGGATATGTTTGATGCATATTTTTCATTGAGTAGATTTGGACCACAATAGTAAGATCAATGGAGCTAACTATGTGGCCTTATTCTAAGGTGAAAAATTACCCAAGCACATACTTCTATAGGTAACCAATGTTTTCATTTTTTTTGTTAAACTACTTAAATCCCTCTATTTTATATAAAAGATATTTTATTTCTTCTACACTCTCAATTATTCCCCTAATATTAATTTTTTCATTTTTAAATGACCTTTCTATTTACCTTTTTTCTATTTAGTTTGGCCTTATAGATGACACCATGATCATAATGGTTAGTGTGGGGAATATGTCAAAATTTATTTTAACCTGTAAGCATTCTATATCCTGATCCCATCAAGGAATTTTAAAATACAAGGGTTACCTCTATTTATAAATCATGGTAGTCATCGATGCTGAATTATGTTTTTTTGTTAGTGGCCTCGCCTAGTCTACTGATGTTAGGATCCTTAGAGACACTTACAGGACCTTTGTATAGGTCATGGAATCCAAGGTAAATCCTAATATTTATATTATTTTCTAAATATTCACTTTTTAAATTATTATTATGAGGATTTAATTTGTATGCTTTTCATTCAAAATGTTGTGCAAGTTTTGAACAACCTAGAGACTATAAGATCTTATGGATTTGGATTTGTAACCTTCACACATGAGCATTTAATGAGGGAATTAATCAAGGACATGTGCCATTGAATGGATGAATAGAAAGGGTTTTTTAAGAAGGGATATTATCATTCACTAATCTCAGTCTTGAGGAAGTGATAAAGGCAATGACAATAGAGGATACAATGGTGGGGGTAGTAATAAATGCTAAAGTTTTCATAATGATGTTGATTATACATGTGGTTTCAAACAATCTGATTATGTTTATAGTGGTGAAATTTTTAATAAAGGTTGCAGATATTAAAATAGGGTCTCACATTATGGATTTGTATAGAAAAATCTTTGAAATAAGATGGCATATCATTTTCATTGTAATATTAGATTTTAATACAAGTCAATTAGAATCCATCATATGCATGGTTAGGATGATGTTCTTGGTTTTATTCAATGTAATACTTAATAGATAAAATATTTTTATAGAAAATAAATAAATCAATATTCATAATAATAGTATGTTAAACAACTAAATAAGTCTAAAAATCACAAATTAAGCTATAATATTAAACATACATTAGAAAATTCCCATGGAGTGACCCCTAGGCAAATAGAAATATTTTAGTCAAAGACAATATGATGAGATATATAGCAGAGGCCAAGGTTGTATATTAGTTTGTAATAGGTCATATATGACATGTATCTCATAGATTGACTTTGGATGATCACACCAATAATTTAAAGACGATTTATAATCTTTTCATGTATAGGATTCAATCTTATCTATATGATATTTTGTGTCATTATGTGTTGTCTATTAGTTGTTACATAAGTAACCCAATGGGGGTTTAATTTGAGAATTTGTTGTAACTTATAATTGTTGTGTTCTATGATACAATAATAATAATTTATGTCTAATTTTAGGAAATCATAAAGTGACTATTTATGTGAAATATTTTATAACTAAAAACAAATTAAAGACTAATTCTATGAATATATTAATTTAAAAATATGTCAAAATTAATATAAATTATGACATTAAATGATGTGTATGTTGTTTTACTTGACACACCAGATTTTTATCATTTTATGTGTGGAGGCTCATGGGTGTAGATGCTAAAATTTAATAAATAAATGCTTAACAATGCATTTCCTTGACATATTTACCTTACTTGGCCAATTTGACATTTTGATAGCCATTTATCTCTGTGAAAGCCTCCAAAGTTTTATAATTACTAAAAAAATATTCCAAAATTCCTTAATTTATTCCTATCCATCCCTAATAAATAGATACTCCATTATCAATCTAGTTTTATAAGCCTTTATCCTTTCTAAACAAGTGCACACTAGGAAGACAGGGATACAATGTGCATTTGTCCACTAGTGCAGACTTGTCTCCCATGTTCCAATAACTATTTTTTCAAAATAACACACTTCCTAATGGATTTCATGTGCATATTTATAAGTTAGTTATTATAATTTTTTTAAATATTCCTCAATAAATTCACATCAAGTGTTATATTTTAAACCCATATCTCCTCTATTTGTCACTCTCTTACAAATGCACTTATATTCTTGATTTCAAAAGCATTTATTTATTTAGGAAAGAGCCCTACTACAATTTTGTTGTAGTACTACAATCATTGGATAATTTAATATTATTTTCTTATATATCGAGGAAATCCTTTGTTAAGCATTCTAATAAAATTATCTAGTTGAATTCATATGATCTTACCTAAAGGGATAACTATATCGACCTAAGTTCCACTTGGACTATGTAGGCAATACTCAGTTAACAAGTGGTTTTCTAAGGACATCTTGGCCATATCCCACTTCCCCATTTTTATCACTTTTGATTTTGATCTTGTTTTGTATAATTTTATAGGCTATGGTTTGATTTTTCATCTCATTCATGCATCCAAACAATCTTCGTACACAATTATTTCACATATAAACAAAGGTGAATGAACCCAAATTTTTAGATTCTTTGTATAGTTTACCTAGACAAAGTCACACTAGTAGACAATGACACATTATGACCCTATCTACATGTTTTGGAATTGTCCCAAAATATAGTGAGTCATTATTTTAATTATCTATGTGTTTTTAGGTTCTTATAAATAGTCACAAATAGTCACTATCAATGGAAAGACAACATAGTTTGAAATAAATCTGTTTATAAGGACATCTCTCTAACCCCAACCCTGGTGTAGATACTAAAATATGATTTTATATAGTATATCAATCTTTTAAATTTAAAAAATACTAATAAATAATCCAAGAAACACCTATCAATCATACTCAAAATCATTTTCATAATTGACATTTACTATTGTATTGTTCTCTATATTAATATCAATCATAGGAGTAACACTATTACATGTTTTAAGAATTAAAATAATAACCCATGAGTGGTATTTTTATAGTTAAAATTTGGGTCATTTCATTTTATTTCATATAAAATATTTCACCATTATTCACACACAAACTCCCACATAGGGTAAAACTACATATGTCTGAGGACATCCTTGGAGTATTGGCTATGTAGGAAATAATCATTAACAGAGGGGTCCTTGAGGTTAGCTTAACTTTATGATTCCACTAATCCATTTTTGGCAAGATGACATGCCCTAAGTTATAGAACTAAGGTTTGATCAAACTATGAACATCTAAAAATTGTGTGTATGATCTAAATAAACAATCATAAAGGTGACAGTGAACTTTAACAGGTACAGGTGGTCACTCTAAAAAAGAGTCAATATTTGTATCTAGATAGAAGCATCAAATTATGGACATAAGCATTGAAATTATTTTCCATAAGGTGATACAAGTGTCTAAGCTACCATAAAGCATATTTACAAAAACTAACAATGGGATCCATATCTTCAATAAGTCTAATTTTACAACTGCACACCTCATATCTACATGAACATTAGTAAAGAAGATAAGTAATATATTTTCTTTGTGTTTAAAAAATCAAATTACTCTTTGTAATTGTAATTTATATATTTATCATATTATTAGATTAAATTTTTGAATTAGAATATTTATTATATAAATTCAATTAATTATCCTACTCTTAAAATACTTTATGATTTTATTTATTTATGTAATCTACTCTTAACCTCAAATAACAAAAAAAGGGTTAAACATTTTGTGAACTCAACCTTTGAGACTTCATGTCCAAACCCTATCTTGCCCTAGGGTTTTATGATTTTTGATTATTGTAATTATTCAGTTATGATTTTTATATCATGTTGAATTATTTAGTAGCATTCATATGCCTCTCTTATCATGTTGTCAACTCAATTTTTAGAACATTTAAAATGGCTAAAAATAAATCTACATCCCTCATAAACATAAAGAGGGTGATATATACCATTCATATAACTAGATCCATATTATCACTACTCCAAGGGGTAAGGTGGTCCATCCTATAGTGCCAAAATAGGGTAACCAACATACCCTTCCTCAAACCTCTACACCTCACACATATCCCCTAGATGGTGTGTTTATATGCATAATATTTTAAAACTTTATCAATTACTGATTCTTTCTCTCTTGAAAGAACCTATAGAGTCTCATAGGTTCTTTCAAGAGAGAAAGGGGTGAGAAGACCATTGGTGCTTCCTAGTATTGTTTTCCCTATACTTCCACTTGTTATCTACACAACAATCTCCTGAAAACATTCCCCTAAGCTTTGCCTCCTCTTATTCATGCTCCTTTAGTCATTTTTCACTTTCACTAGCCCCTAACTAATCCTAAAACCCTTTTTAATGGTTACATTACACTATCATCCCCATTGAATTTGTACACTAATTGATAAAAAATATTTAGGGTCTAGGTCAGCCCTTGTCTGACCTAAACCAAGACCTAATTTGATTTTATCAATAATGACATAGAGTCGATTGGGTTGACCCTATCAACTAAAATTTTGAAAAGTTTTAGAGTTAGATTTAGCTATATATACACATCCATTTCCATAATTTATTAGGACAACAAGAAGAAGAATATTATATTTCACATCTACTTATCCACCATTCTACTTGAGGAACATAACTTAGGGTTTCAATACTTTCTTCATAGATACATATCTTATCTTGTGGATAAGTCTTTTAAATGCATAGAGAAGTTATATGGCCTATAGTTGAATTATCTTTGTTATCATTACATACCACAATAACCTCTTACAAATCACATTGGCCAAGGGAGAGATTGAGGATCAATGGGCTCATATTCAAAGGTAAGTATTCCTAACTTTGTTCCTCCTTTGTAAGAGTAGATAGATTAACATTTATACTTATCTCCATGCATGAGGATTTCATATGCATTTATGTGAGTATATATATTCTATGCATTTTTAATTTTTATGTTTATTACCCCCACTTTTTTTTTCAAGATTTGGTGAGCCCTTGATTAGATTTTACTTTACTTGTTATTTACTTTGTGAATATGAAAACATAGGACCTAGCTAGGGTTATTGCATAGTTTTACTTGACTAGAGGCTTTGAAACCCTATATAATGATGTTATTGTGGTAAAATATCCTTTATTTAGGTCTATAAAATCCATCTTGGTCATGACTTTGAATAACTAATGTATCAATAATGAAAAGTGTAAGTAGGATTGATCAATAAAGCAGTTGCGTTCACCTTAGTATACATTCTGGTAAACCTAAACATGAATCAAACCCTTATAGGTTTTATTTCATGACATCATTTTGTCATCATATTATATTTTTATATATTTACAATATTTTATTGAACCATTTACTAAAGTTATAACTTTTTGTGCGTACGCTTAACACATAGTCACTTCAAAATTATTATGTTTTGTCTATGTAGGTCTTCACTAAATAAAAGTTATTGTATTAAACAGTTTGGCATAATATTCTTCTTCAGTTATAAATTCATATACATAGTCAAACTAGTCAACTCTATCTTTTACTCTCGTCTATCAACATACATTTTTGTAAACATAGTCAAACTAGTTGACTATGTTTGTCATTTCTTTTTCAGCATACAGGGTTTTGAAAAATTAGTTGAACCAGTCAACTTAGTAAAATTTTAAAACAAAATTTAAGTATCATAGCATAAAAATCTACAATAAAAAAAAATTTCAAGCCCATTAAGGTTCCTTCCTTTCTCTCTTTATCATTTTAGTTCTTCTTTTAGTACTATTTTTTACAAGTTTGTAGCTTGTAAAAATGCAACCCTATAGAAAATTGGGTTCAATTGTTTGACATAATTCTATAGTCTATCTTTCATATAAAATACATAGTCAACCTATTCAACTATGTTCTTATAGATATTAATTATGTAGTATACTAACAACCCAGTCGACTCTATTCTACACTATTTTCATACAGTGTCACTTGAACTAACTTTGTACTATTCTAAATCAAGGAATTAAACTCTATTTGTTAGTAATTATTTCACCTTTCCTTTTCAATTAGTTGCATGCTTAAAATAAATCACATAGATTAAATATGTGATTTTTAAAATTACCACTTTAGTCACATTATTTTTATTTTGTTCACACACTACCACATCACTTTTCATTCAAAAAGCATTAAATTTTTGTCTTCCTAAGGGCTACTTGGATTTCATCACCAAGAAGGAAGTATAAATATATGGTTGATGGCATATATCGGTAAAACACTTGATACCCTTATCACTATAAGATTGTGAAGTGAGGGGGTAGGCCCCAATATCAAGCTAGTACCATTGCCAATATAGATCCTTTTTCATCCTAAACATCCTAAAACCAACCTTGGATTGCTTTTTAGTTCCTTATTTCAGCCAGATTCCTAATCACATTCAATTTAAAATTTATTATATCTTAATAACACTTACGATGATCAATTAGTTAGTATTTACTTTTAAATTGTTGATTTCTCTTTTATCATTATATGTTGTATTATAAAACTTGCATTGGTCAATGTTGGTGCAAGGTTTGTGTTGTGTGTTCTAATTAGATCAACCACATTAATCCAATTGCTTGTGTGCTTACTTTCATTTTACTTCAAAATTATCTTTTAGTTTTTTTTGTTTCATAACACTGTCATTTTAGTTGATACAGTCTCTTATATACTATTTAGCCTTCTTTCTATAGTACATAGTTGACTTCTCTGATTGTGTATCCTTATTTTCTTATTTAGCCTTCTTGCTTGCAGTACATAGTCAACCTGCATGACTGTGTGTCCTTATCTTCATGTTATGTTTCCTAGTTCATAGGACACAGTCGACCTACCTATATGACTATGTATCTTTATCTTCCTATTATGTTCCATGGTTTACAAAACATAGTCAACTTATTCAACTCTGTATCCTTATTTTTTTAATTTTATATTTGCATCCCAAATTTAGCCTCCTTTTCTCATCATGAACTTATTGTTTGAAGATAACACAATTTTAAATCCAATAGACATGATGAGCTTTATTAATCCCAATAGGTTTCCCAAAAATATATTGTGTCTTCCACTTTAGATAAAAGCAATGTACATGTGGAAACTTGCACTATCAATTATGGGACTCCTCTTCATTCATCATCAGTTCATAATCCTATTTTATCCTTATAATATTAGGTGTAATTAAAGTACACACCTGAAATGATCTTCTTCATTAAAAGGCTTCCTCAAGATCAAGGAAAAGACTCTTAAAATATTTACAATGTCATGATAAGTGGTCAAGTAGAATAACCTCATTCACCCTCCCATACATTATCTCATGCATTTGGGGTGACACCTTTGCTTCTCAACCTCTCCTTTCTATTTTTTCTCCTCATACTATGACCTCTTCTGCTTTGATATATTTAACCTCCATGCTAATTATCTTCATGATCACCTTATGACCATCCCTATACTTGTTATTCCTCCTCCCACAAGTCATCCACATAAGAAGGCTCATCCTTCTTTACATGTGGCTCTCATAACACCTGTGTCTTCTCCCCCATATGTGGTTCCTTATCCATAGGTGGTACCATCTTCTTATCGCATGGATACCATTAAAATTCCAACATATATTCCCCTTATTGAGCATTATATGCACAAGAGACCTCATGAGCATGATCTTTTAGTTATACCTATATTTTTTATTGAGGAGATTTGACAAGAGGTCTTTTCACAACTTTCCTTGAGGATCAATGAGACTCTTGTTATAGTTAGGATCCAGCTTCACAAAGATATAAAAGATGTTATGGATAATATTTGTGGATAGATTTATCAGTATTTGTGAACATGGCATGGTGTTATTCCAATTTAGTCTTCATTATGATTTTGGATTGGACTTGTGATCCACTTTTTAAAATCTTATATTATTTGAATATGTGTCAAATTTCCCTTCACTTATCAATTTCACATGGATATTTATATAATACAATTTATGTTATATATGATTTCATGTTATTTTATCTTTACTTATGGTTTATTTTCATGCTTTCCATGATTACACATTTATACTTATGAGTTCATTAATTTTTGATGGATGTCTTTGTATTTTCTCATGCTTATTTTTTACCTTATCTCAACAACATTAATAATTATTATTGTGACTTTGTTATACAAACCTTGATCACCTTAGTAATCCTTCTTTACCATGTGATCAATTAGTAAACAATTCATATCATTGTAATCATATTCTTACTGATTTACGTTGAATCTCCTTTTATTCCCTTATTCTCCTTTTGCATACTAAGCATACACATGGTTGAAACTTGAGATAACATACTAGTTCATAGGTAAGTGTAAGTGTTTATTCAGTCATATCTTTGGATGCTTATCTTCCTTTGGCCAAAGTATAAAGCTCATTTATGTGTATCAATTTTATCACTCATGTTGGTTATTCCAAATCCATATTGAGGAGGAATATTGAAACACATAAAGTTTAAAAGTCAAATCATTTAAATAAAAGGAAATGATACAAAAGGCCACATACAAATTTCAAAATTCAAAATCAAACTAAAAGATGTGATTTGTAACACATATCCTTTTTTTAATCAAAGTTCAAACTCCACAGTTGGTCTCATGATAGAGTCAAGATACATTAGGGTGTGGTAGTCCAATAGATTGGGAAAGAAGAGTTAAAAAATATCTTAGGGCTACCTAATTTCTCACACAAGTACCCAATCTTCATGGTAGATCGATGGCTTTGTAAGAAGTCCTGAGGAATGGGGAACATGTTATGGGAATGTAGGTCCATTTTAATTTTATTGTTCATATAACCAACATGATTCGATCTTAGTATCTCACTTATTTTCCTATATAGAATTGTGATTATTGTGAGTGGGTATCATTTGTATTTTGATGGTCACTAACCACTTAGTATCTTTATTACATACTTATTGTGCCTCATGTTTCCTAAGGTCTTCTCATAGATGCCTATATTATGCTTTTTACATTCCCTCTTCCATTTACAACATTCTTAATGTTTTCCCTTGAGAAATATTATTTTTTTAATTGATCATTCCCCCTAAGGTTTCTATTTTTGAGTTGCATTGTAAGACCATGGATAGGACTAGGCCTTCCTCACAAATTACCACATTATAAAATCCTTTTAGTTGTTTACACCTCATTGGTGTTCCTTTTGTGAGTTAAAGTGTAATCCCATGGATAGGACTAAGCCTTCCTCACAAAATATTATAATACCCAAGTTAGAATCAAATTACATGTGTCAAACTTGAGATAATTAGTAATTGATTATGAGTTACTCACCATTGACATGCTTCCCATCTTGATATAGTATGTTTTATGCTTACTTCATTAATATTTCACTTTTTTTTTCTAATTGCATATATGCTTAAAACCATTTTATTACATTTTTCATACTTCCTAGCTTGAATTAGTGTGATTAATTTAATTTTTCAATTTTGTCTTCTCTTTTATACTTCCCAACGTGATTTAATATGATTGATCGACTTAATTATTTTATTTTTACACCATTTGGTTTTTAATTTATTTTCATACTTCCTAATGTGATATAGTATGATTTTACTTATTTTAATTTGATGAAAATATTTTATATGGTTTAAAAATATTTTTTACCCTCTTTACCATCTTTGGTTTATTATATTTCATTGTCTTTTGTTATTAAAATTTTTTCATCATGATATAGTGTGTAGTACATTTGTTTTCAATTACTTATATTTTTTAAGTGATTTTTGTCACTTCCTTTTTAACTATGCATGTGTATCACATAATTCTAAAAAAGAAAACACTCAACATATATATCTCATAACATATACAAAAAAAGCTAAATACATGTGCTAGAAAGAAATATATCCATGCATCAAAATCCATAACCAAGTACAACTCGTGAGATCAAAAAAACTATCAAAACCAATATATATATATAATACATAATATAAATGTGCCATCTCTCAGGATAGGATTCATCCCGCCTATCCTCTAGCCTAGCCACACTGGTTATAGATGTCAAGGACTATCCTCTCTAGATGGTATGTTGTAATGAGGTAGTCTAGGATCTCAAACCTACAACCTAGTCTTGTTTATCAGCCAACTAGATCTAAAATTGTCCAAGATGAATAGTAGTAGTCATATGCTTTTCTCTCTCTTATGTCATGGCTTTCTAGGCCTTTGACTCTCCCTCTCCCACCCCTATCGGTGGTTATAGACCATACACACATGCCTGAAGATTACTTATGGACTCCCCCACCAATATAAATTAAACCACTTGGGTTGGAGAAAATGGTACCATAGGAACATCTAGGTGGTGGGGTTGTATGGTGTCAACACCCCATCCAAAGTGTTATGATGCATGACCATAATCAGGGCTCCCCATCTGACCTCATTTACCATCAAATATGTAAAATCAAAAATAGATAGGTGTTAGATCACATATATATCTAAAAATTATCTATCCATCATAATCAAAATGTAATTAGTCTCATATATCAAAAAATTAAATCAAAATTAAAACATTTCTCACTAGTGTTAGTGTTACCAACCATTATCTCTCTATTTGCTCACCCACCAAGTACGGTCTCTCCATTTGCTCATCCCTTGATCACCTCCTCCATGGGCCACTTTTGAACTAATGCAAATTAAAGAGTCACCACTTGAGCATGTTTTTATCCTATCCTTAGAGGTAACTCTATGGGTTGGCTATGTCATGGAATGATTATTGGGTCCCCTTATATTGTAACCCTCACCTATGCTTGCCCTTGCTGATGGTGCCTCTATCTCCAATGAGGTTGTGGTGGTTATTGATGTTACTTATATGGTGCTTCTTGTATGCCTACATCCATATCCATGGTATATCACTCTATTATCTCCACTACCACTTATTATCATGCTTGACTAGTCTATGGTCTAGCATGATGAGGCTTGATCATTAGTATCTATACCAATATAACTCCTTCTCCCCTCCCTCTCGACTCTCTAGTATTTTATGCCTAATAAATACGTACTACTAGAGGGGCTATAGAGTATGGGATTCAAAACTATATTGGAAAGCATGCCACTATATGTAGCTCTACCCATGATGTGTAATGGCCTATGATCTGCACCCATACCAACCTTGTAGTAATGGTTGGCCAACTAGGCCATATAGTAGCAATGTGTGTATAAGGATGCCATACGATCTCTCCTTGTGTGATATTTTGTAGAGATAAAACATGAGGCATGATTTGAGTTACACGATCTTATCTCCACCACATTACCTGAGTTAACCTATCATCGATCATATGGGGTAACCCATCTAGTCGATACATGGGGAACCTCTCATATATCCAAGCACTCAACAAAACCATATGCACCATGGTATTCTTACTAATAGATAGAATCCCATACATATCATGCATGAGTTGGACCCAAATGATAGCCCTAAAATCATAGAGTGTTCCCTAATCTAGTATCAACTGACATAAGGCTATCGCATATAGTGTTACCTTGTCATCTAACTTATGACATAGCTATTGTACTATCATAAGTCCTATCACTACCTTCTAGATGTCCAAAATAGTTATAATTTAAACATCAAATAAGCTTACCTTGAATCCAGGGTATATCTAATCTGAGTATGTCACCCACTAGGCTAGTGCTCTTCTCTCATATAGGTCCTATGATGTGTTAGTGATCATTGGCATTCCACCTATAATAAGTCTAAGAAATGCATAGACATCCTCCAAAGTAATCCCCGCCTCAATAGTATCCCCATCCACCACCCATCAAAAAGTATTGTTCAACTATTCCCATGATCTAAGGAACATGAAAATGAGATCAACACTTAGTGGTATCCATTTGATTTACATGATACATATGAAACCCAATGCGACCAGTCGATCTCTATCTACATCACTCAAATGATCCAGGAAATCTGGTAGCCATGATGCATCTATCAAGTGCCAATATCTTTGATATCTCTATAAAATATCAAAAAATAAAGGATGTATCAAATATCCATGTCATAAATAATCAAAATACATTCTTAAAAATTCATAAGTTAACTACTTAATTAGTTGTTTTGATTTAGATTCTCATTTTTTATGATTTTCTTACACAATCAACCTATTTAATATTAATTCATATTGATACCCTTTTTTGATACTAAATCACCCCTTACCATTTTCAATTAGATCAACCTATTTTATACTAAATCGGTCCTCCTTCAGAATTAACATACTAAGTAAACCCTATGTTACATAGTCAACCCCTTTTTACAGACTATATCAGCCCATTTCCACTAACTATGTTAGCCTTCTGGTACAAAGTTGGCCTTCTCCTCATTACAAACTATGTTGGCCCACTCCTTTAACAAGCTCCCAATATGGGTGTGGCTCCCTTATCTTCCGATACATCTGTGGCAAGAGGAGGTTTTTAAAACCATTGGAAATGCTATAGGGGATTTTTTATATAAATAAGATAGTGCGATTCCATTCCACTTGATGTGTGCACGATTTCTGGTAGATCTGGATGTTTCTAAGGGCCTTCTTGAGGTGATTTGCCTTGAATCCCCAAGGGGTACCTGGACACAAATTTTGGATTATGAGGGGATCCCTTTTCGGTGCAGAATGTGCCACCAGACGGGACATATTGCTTCTCGTTGTGTTGCTAGGAAATCCAATCCCAGACGTTCACCTTCTTGGTGGCCTAAGGTTTCCTCTAAACATAACATTAACAAACAACCTCTGGAAGCAATAACTGATTCCGAGTCTGAGAATGAGGAAAGTTCACAATCTGAACTGGAAGTTGAAGAGGAATCATTGATGAAACATTCTAATGAAGCCCTTGCGGAGGCTGTGGTTAGTGATATAGCTGAGCCAGAGGAAGAGGTGGTGGTTTCTTCCCTTACTTTGGAGAATCTTTCTAAGAGCCAGACTGTGTTTGATTCTCACAAGGATTTTATGCCCACTGGAATCCAAAGATCATTGTCTTCTAAGGCATGGGTTGCTGAGGTAGCTAAGGTAGAGGACGATTGGACAACAGTAAGGAGAAAGAAGTCTAAGCCTTTGGCCCCTCCTCTTGAAATGAACCTTTGGTCATGCAAAAAAAAAACCTTAACTTTAAAGACTCACTAAAGTTCCCTTTTGCTAACTGGTTTTTTGGGGTTAATAAACTGGTCGCTTCTGGTTTACTGGTTACTGGTCTGGGAGGTTGTTCAGCTTGTTGATCCTGTTGGTTAACTTTCAGATCAGTGTTTTGACAGCTATTTTTTTTGGTCATATTTGTTGGTAACAGGTCCTTGTAAAACCTGGTTTTGGTACTTTTTTGTAATCAGGTTCTTTTGTTAACTTGGTTGTGCTTTATGGTTTATCTTTCACATTATTATATAGGGTTTCGGGGTCCCTTCAAAACATGTTTTTACCTTAATCTAAAACTATGTTGGCCCACTACTACACAACCAATCACCCCTTAGAGTACTAAATCAGCCCACTACTATGTAGTAAGCCCCTTACTTTTTGCTCTCCTTATAGACTAATTCAACTAGGTTGAATCTATTCCTTCATAGTGATAAGGTTTTTGACCATTTTCCATAAATGCCTTAGGCATTTATTGATTCAACTTCTTCCTACCCATCATCTCATTCTACCCATTGTCTATCTAAAAATTTCTTAGGATCAATTTTAGTGCCTAAATTTTGACTACCAATAAATTTTATATATTTATCTCAATTTCAAATAAAATTACTCAAAAATTTGAAATTCACAATTGATTACCTGTGCTACACTTGCCACGGTCGCTATGTATCCTCCCCATCTTAGTTGTCATCTCCTCACCAAGATGTCTCTCTAGTCTCAAACTAGGTCTCTTAGATCTCTATTTTCTCATAATAGTAAAAATAAAAAATGAATTATTTTTCACCCTATTTATATTTACTATTCAAAACTATATACCTAACAAATATTTGCCGCTAGATTCCATCTTTTGATCATATTTTTGTTTCTACTAGCTTTTTTTTAATTGTAAAAGGTTCTAGAATCCTAACATGATAGATAATATTTTCACATGTTACATGTATAATTTGAAAAAAAATCAATTTTCACTAATTTCTATAGGTTCTCTTAATGTTCCCTATATTGGACACATTCACATTTTTTGCATCTCTTTATTTATCTATAGTAAAAAGGTAAGTAAAGGTATGTGTTTTTTAATTATGTCCTTTCATTTATCATATTTTATTTTTATTAAAATTTATTTATCTTCAACATTATGTGTTGTTATTTTCTTTTCCCAAAGCACCATCTATGTTGTACCTAAGTGACACATGATTAGCTTCGAGTGGGGCCTATGTATACAATAATATTTTCAAACTTTATTAATTATTGATGCTTTCTCTCTTATAGGAACCCATAAAGTCTCAATATATTTTAGTGAATGCCTTAAAGGGTGTATCAAGAAAGGAGTGAGCAGACTATTGGTGTTTCATAGGATTGTTGTCCCTATATTACCACTTGTTATCTACATAACCATCTCCTTAAAACACTCCCCTAAGTTTTGCCTCCTCTTTCACACCCTCTTATAGTCATTTTATACTTTAATTATCCACTTCATAATCCTCAAACCCTATCCAATGGCTTACATTACACTGTTGGCCCCATCGACCCTGTACTCTAATTGATAAAACATATCTAGGTTCTGAGTCAGTCCCTGACAGACCTAGACCAAGAAATAATTTTATTTTATCGATTGGGCCAAGCTTGTCAGATAAACTGTCATAAAGGTTTAGGGTTAGATTAAAATATATATACGCATCCATTTCCATAATTTATTATGAAGAGAAGAAGAATATTATATTGTGCATCTGCTTATTCACTATTATACATGAGGATCATAGCTTAGGGTTTCAATACTTTTTTTGGAGATACAAATCTTGTTTTATGGAGAAATATTTTAGATGCATAGAGAAACTATGTATCCTAGAGCTAACTTATCCTTATTATCTTTACATACCACAACAATCTCTTGTGAATCACCTTGGCCAAGGGAGATATTGAGGCTTGATGGGTTCATCTTCAAAGGTAATTATTCCTAACTTTGTTCCTCTTTTTTAAGATTAGGTAGATTATCATTTATACTTCTCTCCTATGCGCTAGATAATATTTTACTTTACTTATTATTTTATTTGTGAATATGAAAAAATATGACCTAAATAGGTTTATTGCATAGTGATGCTTGATTAGAGGCTTTGGACCCCTTTCTAGTGATGCTATTATGGTGATAGATCCCTTAATTATGTGTAATAGATCCATCTTGGGCATGACCTCAAATAGCTAATGTATCAACAATATAAAGTGTAAGTAGGATTTATCTTCTTTGAGATAGGATTGATTAATATATTAGTTGCATTTCCCTTTGCATACAGTGTGTATATGCATATTTAATCTGAATTATGTAAGGTTTGAGATTATGAAGCTCTTGAAGATCAAATCATTATTATGGGAAGGACCATAGAAGAACTGTAAAACCATTTTAGTTCAAAGGTCACATCATTGGAAAATTAGATTACACACACACACACACACACACACACACACACACACACACACACACACACACACACACACACACACACACACACACACACACACATATTAATATAATACAAAGTATGATAGTGTTAATCATGTGTTTGAATCTTCATCTAATAATGTTATACACAATAAGACTTCCTATAAAGATTGGAAGCAAAAACAAAAGTCATATACAACCAGTGATTCTAAAAGTATGCACAAAACTGATAAGATTTCAATTCATATTCTAAGGTAAATTCTTAGAAACAAAGTATCAAATCACCACTTGTACACCCTCTTATAAGATCAAAATATTATTTTGCATATCATATAATGCATGGGCATCATATAGTTTATTTTTTTACTTTGAAGAACAAAATATAAAGTCTCATAGATAGTAGTGATCCTATAATAGACATGTCAATCACGCAACCCACTCACATCATGAGTGATTCTCCTAAAATACAAGTGCAAAAAGAATAAGTACATGTACCATAGGATAATTGATATCAAAGATAGTTTCAAATGAAATAATTAGAGCTAGAAAATGAACCAAAGTACAAAGAAATAAGATAAAAACCAAAAACCAAAGGAACCATTTATATTAAAACAAAAAAAATATCCAACATTTGAGCTTCCTTTATTAGTCAATTTTGAATGGTAAGAAGTCACAATTATAGATGATTTTGATAGTGATGAAGATATTCCTAATAACAATTATATGAAAAATGAATAGTTGTGAAAGCTTAGTTATGAGACCACATAATATATTCATACCTATATGATATATTATGTATAGGTTAAATCCATCACTCTAAGATATAAAATCAAATAAAAATAAATTCAAGGAAACTTATATATCTTAGGATGTTCTTAAGGTATTTAAATTTGAGGTGCACATAGATACAAATAATGTCATACCAAAAAAGCACAAGCACAGTATGGGGCAATCATTTTTACATACATATATGCTCACCATGGTATATCAAAAGTTTAATAATAAACTAAGAAGCTACATTTCTCTTATAATAATGATTACATTGATGATTATGATCCTAATGATACCACAATTTGGTATGATTCTAAAAATATTGATTACATAAAATATGAATATGATACCAATGATATAGGGCCTTCATAAAGGCACCTCAATTATGAGCTCCTTATCTTATAGTATAAATTTGACTTGTACTTAGATCCTTTTCTTACCATGTAAGGAGCTAAGTACAAGTCACCTCAGACAAGCTAGTATAATTTTAGTTGGTAGCCACCTCAGACAAGCTACCCCACCACCTCCTGGTAGCCTACATAATATTTATCCCCACCTTGGATATAAGCTTGGAAAACACTCCAAGGCCCACCCTTCACAAACTAGTGGCAACAACCCTAGAGATCCAATCAGCTTTGGGGAAACCATCAAGGAAGATTCCCTCCATAGTAGCAACAGCCCCCTACTCTTATGTCTAATACATAAGCTACACCCAAGCCTAATAAAATCCCTACCCAACCTATATATAACCCTAAAAATAAGTTTATTTAACCAATATTTAATACTAAACCTATCCAGTACCCATTATATATGGTGATCATCAGTGAGGTTCACCTACATTCAGATAAAGTTATACCACCCTCAAACCCACAAATAATAATAGAGCTAGATTAGGAAACTTTATAAGATCATGCTAACCCACCTTCACCACTATAATAACTCTCAAAACCAATAAATAAAGTTGATGAAATAGTCCCACCATTTCTATAATGACTTCCCTTTCAGCACCATGCAATTGAGCTTGAACTTGATTTCATAGGACAACTCAAAAATATCTATGTTGAAATTCCCCTCTTTTAGGCCATTAAGGATGTGCCCATATATTTTAAAGTTATTAGAGACTTAAGTCTACATAAACTTGGAAGGAAGAAGAAGGATCCCAATACAATGCATGTGATTAGCCAGTTGGGATACATTATGCTAGAAAACACCTTGTCAAATAAACATTTATATCTAGATGCCTAGTAGTAATATTCCAAATCCATGATGAGTAGCTATCCAATACATTGATAGACCTAAGAGATAAAATAAATGTAATGACAACTAAAACCATGAATAAAGTATATTTGAATAATATTCATCCCACATCTACAATGATACAAATGGTTGATAGGTCTATAGTCAAACCAGAAGGAGTCATTGAAGATATTGTCATTACTATAGATTCTTAAGAGGATCTTGTAGATTTCATTATGTTGTGCAAAATTATAATTTGGGTGGATATCCTCTTATCTTAGCATGATCTTGGCTTTCCATATCTAATGCCTTTACCAACTACAAATCTAATGACATGTTGATTTCCAATGGCAACCACACTAAGAAGTTGGTCCTTTATCCCCTAGCACAACTAGCCTTGGCATCAGAGCATACATTATGGACTAAAGAATATGAGGCAAAGTAACCTCTTTGAATTCATCTATTAACCATATACCATGCATGCACTTTGGTTGATCAAGAAGAAGATATTGTTCTCTCCAATGTTCTCCAAAACAATTACCAAACTCATTCTAAAAATCTCAACCACCTGTAATGTGTTGAGTACCCATTTTCCATCCTTTGAGAAGAAGATAATTCTGATGCATCTGTACAAGAAATATTCCACCAATATCTACCTCATAGATGAATCTAAACTAGATCCATTAGAATATATAAATGATGAAAGCACTCTCATGACAAATTGAAATCTCTCTAGGAAAAACATTGCTTATTAATAACAACTTGGAGTCCAATGAGGAAAAGTGCCTAGTCAGCTTATTACATGAAAACCAATGTATTTTTGTATGGAATTATGAGTATGTTTAAGGAATTATCCTAGAAACATACACACATTATATCTATATCAAATAAGAATGCCAACCAATTAGACAGTCACAATGTAAGATGAATCTAGCTCTTAAAGAAATAGTCAAAGTAGAATTATAGAAAACCTAACCATTAGATTTATATATCCCATCTCAAACAGTGAATGGATTTTACCATTGGTAATTGTACCAAAAAATAGAGAATGGCATGTTTGCATACATTACATAGAACTTAATACAACAACCAGAAAGGATCATTTTCCTCTACCCTTCATTGATTAGGTGTTAGACACACTAGCAGAGAAATATATTTTACCTTTTTGGATGGCTTCAGTGGTTACAACTAGATTAGGATTACTCTTGAGGACCAAGAGAAGACCACCTTCACTTATCCTTTGGGTGATTATGCTTATGATGTATTAATTTTTGGGCTATGTAATATTCTTTTAACCTTCCAAAGGGCTATCTTGAGTATCTTTATAGATATAGCCAATGAATGTGTAGAAATCTATATGGATGACTTCATTTTTTATGGAGAAACATTTGATGAGTGCTTAAAAACCATAGATAAAGTGTTGCAACACTATTAGGAGCATCATTTGTCTTTAAGTCATAATAAATGCTACATGCTTATGACAGAAGGCATTATCTTAGGTAACCATGTATCTATTGAAGAAATTATTGTTGATCCTATAAAAATTAGCATCATAAAAAACCTCCATGTTTCTCAGAAACAAGAAATTGTCAAAAGTTTTTTAGGATATGTTGGTTACTATAGGAGATTTATCAACAATTTTAGTAAAATAGAAGCACCATTGTTCACTCTCATGACTAAAGATGCTGAATTCATCTGGGCTCTTACCTATGATACAGCCTCTAAATAATTGAAGGAATTATTAACCACCACCCTTTTTCTATGTGGTCATGATTGGAAGCTTCCCTTTCATATTCACATAAATTCTTTAGATACTACCCTAGGATCTATGCTAGGACAAAAATAGGAACCACTCAATTATGCTATATATATTTTAAGTAAGAACCTAAAAGCAATAAAATTAAATTACATAGTCACTAAAAAAGAGTTCTTGGTAGTATTCTATGTTATCAACAAGTTCTATCACTACATCAAAGGGTATCAAGTCTTTGTTCATACATACCATGCATTCATTCAGTACCTTATGAACAATCCAACTATTCTAGGCAGAGTGATAAGATGGCTTCTCTTATTACAATAATTTGATCTAACCATCATAGATAATCTTGGTATGGACAATATCATGGCTAACTTCTTATCATGCTTACAATCCCCTCAAGAAGATACCATAGTGGATGACTCATTTCTAAATGAGCACCTGTTCTCCCTCACCCTTACCACACCTTGGTATGTTGATATTGCTAACTACCTTACCATAGGGTTACTTCCACAACACTTCCTCCCTAACAAAAAAGAGATTTGATTCAAAAAGGTAGTATGTATTCATGGCTATACAGATTAATTTTCTATAGTGGGCTTGACTCCATCACAAGAAGATGTATAAGAGAAGATGAATTTCTAGATATCCTCAAAGCATATCATGATGAACCTTATGGAGGGAACATTGCAGCCAAGTGTACAACATTAAAAATATTGAATATAGGATATTATTGGCCCTCACTCTATAAAGATACAATAAGGCATACCACTCATTGTGATATATGTCGAGGTATGGAGAGACCCACACATTCAAATGAGATGCATTTGAAGCCTCAAATGGTGTTTGAACCATTTGATAAATGAGACCTTGATTTTGTAGGACCTTTTGATCTAAAATATAACAAAAAGGAGTACATATCTATATGTATTGACTATCTCACTAAATGGGTAGAAGTAAAGCCTCTTACACACACCAAGGATGAGAAGGTGATATATTTCCTCTATGAAGAAATATTTATAAGATATGGTGTGCCATAATAAATAGTTAATGATCAAGGACCCTAATTCACTGCTATTTTAATTACTACTTTGGTCCAACAATACAAGATTAGGCATAAAAAATCAACTCCATATCATGCACAGTCCAATGGATAGGTGGAAGTAACCAACATGAAGTTATAAAATATTTTGACCAAGATTTTTAGTATGTCACATAAGGATTAGGAGGCTAGACTTCCTAAAACTATTTAGGCTTACAAAATCACATGGAAAACTACTAAATGATTCACCCCATATGAGTTGGTCTATGGGAAGAAACATGTCTTGCCAATTGAATTTGAGCATAAGACCTTATAGATAACACTAGCATTTGGGATGGATATATCAAAAGCACAAAAAGAAAGACTTATGCAACTGAATGCCTTAGATGAATATAGACAATAGGTATATAGAACATAAAACTTGTACAACCCTAGCATATTGGATGGCATGACAAACACATTAAGACCAAGAAATTCAATGTAGGAGATTGGGCCTTTCTTTTTTATTCAAAATACATGGATCACAAGGGCAAACTCTAGACTAGACAAGTTGGTCCATTTGAGATTGAGCATGTTTATGACAATGGAGAAGTGCAACTCCAAGCTAATGATATGGTAAGATTCCATCTATTGGTCAATGGCCATAGACTAAAGTTGTATAAAAAACCACTCACTTAGGAAGAGTTTACCAAGCACATACACACTCAATTATAAAATGGATACAATGATGTGCTAGATCAGCATAATGTCTCACCCTGAAGAACCAACCAACACATAGATGAAGAAGGAGAGAAGGACATCCTAGCCCTCCTCTAGCATGAATATTAAAACCTTCACTTGGTCCTTAACTAGTCACCCTCAATACTGACTTAGCAAGGACCCAGAATAAACATTCTACTAAAGCAGTAGTTAGAGTTAAAAAACCAACAATGAAAACCCTTTTTGGGCATTATTGGTAATCTATAGATATAAAAGTAGCCTACTAGCTGCCCAAAACTATAAAAAGGGCCTAAATAGAAAACCAATTTGCTAGATATTTAGGTGTGGAAATAAAAATGAAAAATAAACAATCATTCTGAGCAAAACTATTGATCTTCCTCTAGTTTCCATGGGTTATTTTGTGGCTGCTACAAGCACCTCCCTCACCATTACTATAGGTACCTTTGTCAACAAATATATTCCTTCAATTATTAAAATATATTTTGTAGCTATTGTGTGTACCTTCCCAATAACTAGGCATCACTTTGTAGTTATTATGAGCATCACCTTTGGTTGTTATAGGTACACGTTAACACCTCTCTAAGCTTATGCATGGTAGTTCTTCACAAACTCTAAGCTATGGCCTTAGCTATGAAATTTTAATCAATACATGGAATACACCAGACAAACCAAAGGAGGAGTGAAGGAGGATTAGAAAAAAAATTCAAAACCTTTCTCAGACTTACCCCTAAATAACAAAGAGAAGTTCACTAGGCACATAATCCATATGGAGTAAGACAACACAAAGATAAATCATTAATAGGCTCATATAGAAGAAGATCACAAAGTAAAATTACCCTTAGATACCCTCTTTCATGATCATATAACACCTAGATTAGATAACACAAATCTATAGTAACCACCTTGTGGTAGGAGTGAAATAATCTCTCATCCAACTCCAAGACCCCTATTCTAGTTCCATGCATGTTTTTGTGATTACATGCAGGTGAGTTTAGGGCACCATGGAAGTCTAACATCTTGTGATCTCATAATTACTCAAAGGGGACCAATTTAGTCTAGTTATAACTACTAAAAAAATCATTACATTCTGACAACCACTCACATGTAAACACTCACATATAAATCCTCAGCATAACCCTAGGTAAACCATTAAAAAGGTACATCATATATTTTAATCATCAAAAAGTATTTCTTATTTTAATATAACATGTATGATATTGAAAATCATATTAAATCATTAACACATCATTAATTAATACCTCTCAACTCACACTTTAACCCACATGATGACATCTCACCCCACACTTATATCCCTATTCATGATCCCATTCTATCTCTTCTATCCTACTCATTCCATATCACTTGGGGAAAAGTGACAGCTCATGTGGGAGGGGGAAAATGTTATAGGTAATAATACCACACACTATGGGATACATAAATGTAGGATTAGATGTCATAATTATGCCATAATAATCTATAGGGAAACTAATCACTTTAATTATTTTTCCTTACAAGTACAACCATTCACACAAAGTTGATGCATGCCATAACTTTAAACCTACAACTTGTAACCTACAAACTTCAACCTGTAACCACAAACTACCATTATTAAACAAACCATGCTTTGCTACAAGCAAAATTTTAGAAGCCAAACAGATTGTGTTGCCAATTACCGATTAAAAGGATTTAAAGAAAGCTAAACTTAGTAAAATGGGAGGGTCAATTATGAGAATGGAATCCATAGATCATAGGAAACTTCAAGGAGACCCATCTACGTGGGTCATCTTTAATAGAGTCAAATAGACCACTTATTTTGAGAAATTGTATCATTTCTTGGAACCCCTTGCTAAAGAATTTATAGGATCCTTTATAGGAGAGAAAGCTACTATACATGGCATTATATTCCTAGTTACTGAAGAATCAGTAAGCCAAGAAACTAGACTACCAAGTATAGGAGGGAACTAGCAATATAAACCCAAATCATCAAGAAACTAGACAATAGTTATGTTAGGGAGATGAAAGGCTAGTACTAAAGAAAGGTGGTGTGGAGAGACTCGGCCTACCTATAACTTGGAGAGAAATAGACTCATATATTATCAGATATATGACCTATGAAGGAAGGTACTCTCTAATATATACTCTCCAATATAAATTTTTGAATCATTTAAGGAACGATAGGACTATTAATGTTCCAAATCACTTATGGAATATTTTTAATAAAATGTCCAAAGAGTACCAGAAGGGGGTTGAGAAAGCCATGTCTCATCATTGCCTAATATGGTTGATAACCAAACATGGAATAAACACTATTAGACATGACCTCAGTTGGGAATAATTTATAACCTTGAGGAATGTGAACCTCAATAAGAAGAGGGAAATAATGAGGAGGAATATTCCAAGGAGTAGGCCCAATAGATTGCACAATAAGATATTATCGGCACTAGTGCTATTTGATAGCCCATAGCTACTGAGGGTCCATTTGAAATTGCTATGGGTAGAAGAAGGAGAATGAAACTATTCCTACTTCCTAATGACACAGAGGTTGAAAGTCTACCTACAAAAACTGAGAATAATATTGCTTCTCCCACTATTCCAACTATCTCCTCACCAATGATTGATTCTTCCACAATGGCTCCTTCAAGAGAAGAGGAAGTTCTTATATCAACTATTGCATAGGAAGAACAAGTTCCCACAACCACCCCTCATAAAAAGAAGATGAAATTTGAATAAAATAAATCCTCTATATCAATAAGAAAGAGACCTCATCCTATGAGATCTCAGAGAATTAAGAAACAAAAAATAACTATAGCCTCCTCACCCATAGATATCAGTGAGGATGAAAAGATAAACAAAGATCCCACGATTTGAAAGACCCCTAATGGGTTTGAGATTGTTGAATGGTCTACTAAAAAGGAATCTACTAAGGAAGAAGAAGTATAGTCACCCAAGATATCTAGATTTACTGAGGAAGACATGGATTTCCTCAGACACATTGGGTACATAGAAGAAGAGCTGACAATGATAGAATAGCCTGTATCAGAAGAGGAATTGATTGAAGAAAAGACTATGGAAAAAGAAGTAGACCAAGATACATTTCCTCATGACCAGGAGGTCCAAACATTGGAATAAGATATGAAAGAAATATATAGGATAAGGAATGAGATAATAGAGTTGAAAGGTAAGAAAGGCCTGAAAACACTTCTAGGGGAAACATAATTTGTAGATCCATTTATGGAAAGAGAAAGGTTATTGGAAGAACCTAAAACTTCCTTGGAGGAACCTGAAGCAACTTTATCTAAATTACCCACAAATAGAATTAATATACCCTCAAAATCACCTGCTAAATATTATTCTCTAGATTTGGTACCTTTCTATAATAGATTTCCTCCTCCTTTGCCCACTTCAAAAACATCTATAGCAAAAATAGTTATTAATGTGGATCTTTCAGTTGCCATGCTTGTAAAAATGGATGACCTCCTAAATTTTCATAAGGAAAAATTTGGTGATGATGAAACTTACTACAAGGAGTTGGTACAAATAATTAAGGTATATGTTAAAATTTTACACCTAAATCTGGCCACCAATGACCTCCAACTAGGCTTTTGGCCAATCTCAACTTAAAATGTGCAATTTGGCTTAAAAACACTAAAAATGATAAATGATGTGAAACTGACATACTCAAGTGCCGATTTTAGCCAAGGTATCCATAAATGGGGCAATGCAATTTATGGGCTAGCTAACTTCGATCAATTCATTTCAAGTGAAAATGCCAATTTTGCACCTAGGTGCTCTACATTTCTCCTTCCTATCAAATCTATTGCACAAGGCATGTGACTTTGTTATTTTCTATTGGTAACATCCTAAATAGGATAATGCATCCAATGCATCTAACATCGCCTTCTAATTCCAATCCAATCAAATTTTGGACCAATAATAAGGCATTTTGATCAATTTGAGTAATTTATGCACAAAGTCCTTAATCATGTTGAAGAGCTAATTAATCCAATTATTTTTAGAAATGAATATTGAATATCTACATTATCAGGTGACCTCATTTCTTGGGAAGACATCCTTAGGCCATAAATGCCATAAATATCAGGATTCATGCCCTCCATGCCTCATTAATGCCTTATTAATACCCTCTATGTATTTTAATTTCCCCTAATTCCAATGTCATGATGAGGATAATTATAAGTTTAATTTCAAAAATTGAATTAATCCTCAACCACACATCTCACTCTTGAGATGGAAAGTTCAGGTTGATTCTAGACATTCTCAAAAATCTATAAATAAAAATGCCAAGAACATCATTTCTAAGCTATTTTGGTGCAAAGTTATAATGTAAAAATATCTTCAAAAATCCATTGTAACTAATGTTATCAAGCCAAATTTATTCCAAGCCAAGCCAAGCCAAGCCACAAGCCAAAGGTTCCAAGGAGAGATGGAGGTAGCCAAGCCTCCATTGCCAAGGACTTCATGAGCACAAGCCTATCAAGCCACTACAACAAGTATTTTGGAGCATCCAAGGGAGGTAAAAGAAGGTTTATTTTGAATTTTATTTGTGTGTTTTATTCATGTTTTTTAACTAAGATCTCCCTAGTGTCTAGGCCTAGATATGTTATACTAGTTAGTGTGTTTCTTTCATTTTGTTTTCATTTTGAAAATAACACCATACTAACCATCCTCTCTTGAATCAAATTCCTAGATTCACATATGGCATGCTTGGTGGGACTAGACACATCTCACACCTAAAGAAGATCATTTTTAATCTTTAAAATATTCATTTGGACCCTTAAAATATTCATTTAGATAGTAACCGATGTTAGCAAGTAAGACCGATATCATTTGTATAGCTTAACCAACATCAGTTAGTAAAACTGACATCACTTAGATACCTGTTGAGATGGTCACATAGGTTAGAAAAAGTAACCATCATTGGTTGTATATAACTGATGTTGGTCACTATGTTTTTCCTAAAACATAGACCTAAGAGCTATTTTTTTTAAGTTTATTATTTCAAACAAAAAATAAATTCAAATCTAAAGGACATGCTAACATTTTTGCTGCAGGACCAAGTTTGACATTTGCTAAAAACATGTTTTAGATCACCTTTGCATGCTTAAAAATTAATTAGGAACCTTGTTTTGGTGTTTAACAAAAAATTTAGATGTTTATGGTGAATGTTTTCAAAGTTTGAAACTAAGACCAAGGGGTCAAATGAACATCACCTCATTTTCCATTTGGGATTAAAAATGAACTCACCTTTTCAAGCTTTTTGTGTTTACTTAGTTTTTTAATTATAATTTGTTTGGAAAAAATAGGGGTGTTGCATGTATGATCTTCCATTTGTCCCCTTTAGGGAACCCTTGGAATCAAAAGCATCATTCTTATTGCAAATAGCCTAGTCCAAGGCTTAGAAAGAAAGTCATCTAAAGCACTCCCCAAAAACTTTTCAAAGTTTGGGTGACCTTGAAAATGACTATAAAGTCTTTCTAATTTCATGCTTTCTTTATTATTATGAAAACTTGGCTTGTGAGGGTGACTTCATTACCACCCACGAGTTCTTTAGGGAAGCTTTAACCTGGGGTTTCACCTCTCAGCATTGACTTCATTTGGATCTTAATTGGAGTTGCACATGGGATGTAGTGGTACTTTGGACATCACACTACACTAAGCAAACAATAGGATGTAGTGGTTGCAAAAATGACTAGACATTTTTGCAATAAGCCAAGTGATACGAACACAATATTTGTGCTTTTATTTTACATTGTTTAGTGTGAAATTCATTGTGTAACTAATTTTCCTAGATCATTCAAGAACTTGTTAGATCTTAGACAAATCCCTACTTTCCATAGAAGTATTATTGGTGCCAGGTACACCTCAAGGTCCATATCATAGTACTATTATTTGAGAAAAGGGGGGGGGGTGTAAAAACCCTACTATATAATGTGCTTTTACTTTTGGATAAACACTTAAAATCTTCTCAAATGGCATATATTAATGGATTCTAATAATACCAAGCAACCTTGTCAGTTTAGGAGCTAAGGGTGATTAATTAGTTGGTCTTGTCATAGATTGAAGTCTTGTTTAAAGTCAAAACTTGGTGTAAACAAACAATCCAAACCAAACACACAGTCCAAATTTTCCTTTAAACAAAGAGGCATTATGTTGCCCACGTGAGATCATCAATTTACCTTATTCAAAGTTCATCAAAATCTTGGGAGTTATATCATCCACTCAGGCATAGTTATGCTACCCAATTAAGTTTAGACCTTTGCCAAACTTGTTTTAAGTCCTCCACTTATAATATAAATTTGGAATTGCACTTTTACAAGTTCATAGGGTTGATGTCTTAAGTGGGTTTACCATTTATACTAAATTTGAGGGAACTTAGATTTAATTTCCAATTTGGGTTGAAGGTTGTTTAAGACTCATAATCATTATCACCACTTGATAGACTTAAGCCATTTTGTGCTAAAAAATTGCACTTTGATTCTATGCACCATAACATTTTGAGTCAAGAAAAGTAGTGTTATGCTATCAAAATTATGGGAAAAAATCTTTGACTTATAGAATCTTTGAAACAAACTTTTTTATCACACCTTTTGGGTAGTGTAGCGCTACCCAAAACATTTCAAATATTGTTTCATAAACCCTCTTGTATAGAGTTCAAATTTTTTCCTACATTTTCAAACCAATCTGAGTGTACTTTTGTGATATTTTGTCTAGCTTAATTATTCTATTTACTTTTGTCTAGCTTGTTTGTCAAAAGAACCAAGTTTTATACCATTATTTATGAGAAAATAAACTATCTCTAAGAAGTGCCTTTTATTTCATACCTTATACCTAGTTGATCAAGTTCATGTTCAAGAATCAAATGCCTAGTGTTTTTTAGAAGTGTTTCAAATCCATTAGATTAAACCTTTCGTCTATTTTTAAAAGTCTATCTTTTGACACCGTTTGGCCAAGAGTCCTAGTGCATGCCTTGTTTGATCTTGGCTTTTGATGCTACATTTGGCCAAAAGACCTAACAACTTTTAAATTCTTAGATTAGACTAATTTGAAACACTTTGACCTTAAAATTTTGGCATTTTGATTTTTGATCCATTTACTTGATTATATTTGTGTGAATAGTGAAATGTTAGATACTTTATGATAATTTTTTCCCTCACAAATCTTTGCATAAACCTTTTGATCCTTTTAACAAATCTAGACCAAGTTGGAACATCATTTTTTTAGACATTGTCTTTTTAGAGTTTGTAGAACTCTTTGACCTTTTATCGTAAAGCATTGACTATGGATCCCAACATGTATTCCTACACTTGTAGTGGACTCATGTACAACCCAAGGATTAGTAATATAGTTGTGCATGAAGAAATGGTGCAAGACCCCTATGCAGATAATATTTATTATGAGATGGATTCTTATCCCTAATATAATACTCAATCAGGGGCACAAAGCCAAGATCCATTAGCTAACTATCTAGTTAATACACCACTTTACTTAGAACAAGACCAAGACACAAACTAAACAATACCTAGCTAAAATACCCATAGTAGATGAGCCAATTCTTCAACAGTTATATTCTACTAATACGGCTTCCATGTGTGTTCCATTTTTGTTTGAGTGACATTTTTTAGAGAATAAAGATGATATTTTGGTTAGAGCCATAGAGGGAGGAGCCAAGTTTTCAGTAGACTTCCCTCATGAAAATTTACCAACTCTAGTAAGAGTGCCCCATAATATCATTTATAATCAATAGGATTCTTCTAGCAATCCTATGGCTCTAGTCCAAACAATGTATCAAGACCCTAATATATATAATTGAGGCAAAAACATCATGGAAGATCACTTTAACCAAATGTAAATAGCATAACAAACCTACCTAATCTAGCACGTGATTTCAATCAGATGAACATGGTGAGTAAGCCTCTTATTGACCTAGTTCCTTCAACAGGAGTGTTGATAGAGTTAATTGGACAAGACAATATAATTTCTAACCCATTCATAAAAATTTCTTCGATAGATAACTTGATGCATATGCCCATTATTGAAGAAGTGTCTTCAGCCTCTACATAGAATAATGAACCAAATGTAGTGGAGAATGTGCAAACAACATCCAATCTTGATCAAAGTGGTACTAATGCACAAACCATTAGTTGAAAAAATGTGCCTATAGTTAATCCCATGAGTAAATCATCATACTAGGGAATAGTAGTTTCTACACCCCAACCTCAACCAACTGCTTCCTCAAGTGTACAACCTATGGGATTAGGTAATCAAACAATAGCTAATGTCATGCTTGAATGACAGAATGTGATGAATACTACTCCTCCTCAACAAGTAACGAGTATTATTCCCCAGCAACAAGCATAATCTAGTGTATCAATGCAAGAAAGGACAAATACATTGCCACCTTAATCATGGGCAACAAATGTTCTAACTCACTAGGTAATGATGAACATACCTCTTTAGTCATAGACTAATAGGCCAATTCAAAACCAAGTAATGACTAGTCAATAATGTGCAAATATTGGTCAGTGATAGATGCCAAATATGCAACCTATTTTCACTTCCTCATAGGGATTCATGTAATAAGGAGGTTCCCATGTTTCTCAAGTACCTACTAGACAAGCATTGGTTCAAAATGTGCCACAAATTTAGAGACAGGGTCTTGGCCCACAAGTCCCACTCCACATCAAGGTTTGATTAGTCAGTAACATGTCCCTTTTCAACCATAGTAGGCATAGTATAGTTATATTCCTCTATCCCAACCACAAAATCCTTCAAGTCAAACCTTTATTCCCAACCCAAACTAGAATATCACACAACCAATTATGTAATTTCAAGTACATCCTAATCCATGTATGCATATTCTTGGTCCATTCCCCAACCAAACCAATGTACCCCACTAGGTATCTCCATCATACCCTCATCAAATTGTCGCACTTATGACCCCTAAACCATCTACCCAAACCAATATTCTCCCTCAAACTAATGTTCTTTCTAGTTTCCTATCCCAAGAATTATAATAGATGAAGGATGCAATTGTTGCCATTCAAGCAAGTAAACAAATTCAAAATTTTAAATTAGATGACATGTGTTCCTATCCATTCAACATGGAGTATTTATAGATACCATTTACTCCAAGATACGAACCACCAAAATTTGATAAATACAAAGGGAAAGGTGACCCTAAGGTTCATTTGACCGAATTCTTTATTGCATGTCAACCAGTGGCATATAACAACATATACCTTTTACTATTGTTTCTAAGGAGCTTGGATGAACAATCCTTGGAGTTGTTTTTAAAGTTTTCTAAGAATTTAGTAATAGATTTTGATGATTTTTTTTATAAGTTTGTGCAACACTTTTCTTATAATCTTGAGCATGATATTTCATTAGTGGAATTAAACACAAGCAAAGCAAAAGGCTAGTGAGAGTTTTACAAGTTATTTATAGTGTTGGAGAGCCCTTGTAAGCCATTTCACTCATAGTTTACTAGATAAACAATTAGCTGCTATGTTTACTAAAAATTTGCATAGTGAGATAGCTTATCATCTAGAACTACAATGTGTGCATACTTTCAAAGAGATCATTGATAAAGGTTTGTTGATTAAGTGGGCACTCATAAATAAAGGAGTCATCAAGCTTAATTCAACTAATTAAAATCTAGGTACCAATTAGGGAAATGACTAACGTCAACATCCTATACAAGCGTAATCATCGCAACTAACATAGGCCAATAACCAAGAAAGATTGAAGCAATTTAACCATATTAAGAATGTTGTAGGAAATGGAGTAACCAAATCTCATCATGTCCAAATGGTGAAAACATCATCCTCACCACCTTTTTAGCTTACTCATCCCCAACAACCTCTCTAATCAATATTGTAAGCATAACAACCAATACCTGCACAATAAATATAGTATCCTTTACTATTACAAACCCCTCATCCTAGGAGAACTGTCTCTACACGTCATGTATTTAGTAACCTAGGAGAACCTATTGAATTTATATTTCACAAGATTGTTGCCACTAATCTGATTAGTTAGCCTATACCAAAGCATTATTTGCAAGGCATTCCTTATCCTGAATGGTACCATGACAATGAATTATGTGACGATCATCGGGTAAATGGGTATAATCTATGAAGATATGTCCAAATCAAGCATTTAATTGAGAATATATTGGAGAATGAGTAGATAAAATTAGATAATGGTGCTTCCACTTCCAACCAAACTCTTAGAATTTTTAAAAACCCCTTTCTTTAACATAACAATCAACAATAGCAAAATAATCAGTAATAACAAAAATGGTTAGTGCAATAGCAAAATCAATAGTTTCAAAATCAAAAGATTTACAAGTAGAATCAACAAAATCAGTAGCAAAACCCACAATGATAGAATAATGGACAAAACCAAGGTCAAAATGGTAACAACCAACAAACTTACCATGTAATTACACATGACTAAAATAGGGTTGTAAGTCATATTGTAGGGGGTAGTGTTAATACCATCTCCATTAATCCTAAACCAAGCACTAATCAACCTAGACCATTCCTAAACAACAACATTTAGCCAAATTACATGGATAATGTTTCTTTAACTTGGGAATGCATATAGATAAACCAACAAACTAGGACTTCCCCTTTTAGACCTTATATCGATAATTCATCCTTACCACATGACCAAATGTGATTGCACTAATAACTGAGACTTATCCTATCTGGTCCCACACCATTCTCAACATTGATTAACAATAATGGTCTAGTATTTAATCTTGATTATGCAATCAAAACTTAGAGGTTGAATATTATTATCCTAGGCCCATAACCATCTACCACTTTGTCTATCATCCAATCATCCACCACTTTATTTGTCATCCAACCAATTATTTAGCCTCAAAATAAACCATTCACTACTAACCAAGATAAGATGTTTGATATTGTGGAATAATTATAAAAGACACAAACACAAATTTCTATTTTATATTTGCTATGAATGTCAATAATCCATAAGAAAATATTGAATGAGTTTTTGACCCAATCCACTATTGCTAGTGACATATCCCTTGATAAATTTTAAGCTTTGGGTGGACACCTATCTCTAGCCCAACAAGTCATATTCAACCAAAGTGATATATCTTCCCTTGTCCTGCTCCATAATAATCCATTATACATATAAGTTTATATAAGATGGCATAAAGTGAAACGTGTCCTTATAGACAATAGATTTGGCTTCAACATAGTTCTTCTAAAGCTCATCAAGCTTATTGGGTACACAATGAAAGATCTCCATCTAGACAAAATAACCATCAAAGCCTATGATAATCAGAAAAGAGAATCATAAGGCACCATTAGTTTACCAATTATCAGTGGACCTTTGACCCATGATACACTTTTCCATGTGCTTGATCTTGAGTTATCATACAAAATACTTCTAGGTAGACCTTGGTTACATGAGATTGGTGTAGTTTCATCAACATTTCACCAATGTATCAGGTTTTTGCACTCAAGGATGGAAGAATATTCTAGGAGATTTACACCCATATGAAAACTGCAAGCATCTTGAGGCCAAATTTTAAGGCTATAATTATCAATACGACATGAATCCAAGTTCCAATTAGGATAAAGGAAAGGCTATACTTATTGATCCTTCACCAAATAATTGCATCGATCCTAATACCTTGGATTCCCTTTCCCACATGCCACCTCTTGAAGCTTCTAATCATTTCACCATTTCAAATAATAGACCAAGAGAGTATGTGACCCATGATACATTTCATATTGCCAATATTCATTAGTCTCCAAAAACCTTTGGGTGACCTAAACTCACCCCACATATGCATTGGAAATAAAAGAACAAAGATAAGGGACCTATCACATTTGTACTAGCATCTGGCTTAGAACCTGACCCTCTTAAAGGGGATGAATCATGGTTATACAATGAAAACCAATATGATTGTTATAAAAATACAAAGTATTCCATTCCCAATAGGATCATGGAGCATCAAAATTATGAAGGAAGAGGCCTTAGACCAAATTAGCAAGGAACCATCGATCCAATTTCCATGACTAAGTATGAAAGACCTTATGGACTTAGATTTAAACCACTTGGGGGTGACTCCATATATCTTATTCAAACTCCATCATCAGTGACTAGTGATGATGATATTGATATTGAAATAGAGTCTAATCATTGCCTCACCTTTGATGACCTAGCTAAAACCAACCTATTTGATAATAATACCATTTATACCCTTACACTAGCCATTCATCGCAACCCTTTTCCATTATATTAGCCCTAACTAATAGATTGGGACCAACAAGAATCCAGTCTATCGATTGATGAGTTCCAAAATGATGAGGCATTTTGTGACTTTTTAGGCCTTAGAGACAACATTTCATTAGGATATCACAAATCAAGATTCTTAATCACATTGGATCTTACAGCCTATTTTAGAGAGTGAGTGAACACCCTTAGCCAAAAATAAATAAGTAAAACATTGAGGTCCTGAAGTGAAAAACTCTTTGAGGTGCTTTTTGACTAGGGAAAAAGTAAAGATAAAGGCTAGTCTAGTGTTGAAAACCTATTTTATGTGCCATTAGATGGGGGTGTTCATTTTTATTTGAGTTTAGACTAGGAGACCATCAATGATGAACTTGCCTATGGATCTAATTTCAGATTTGAGCAATAAAAAGTATTTGATCAAATTATTCAAGATTTTTTGACTATTTTTGTCACATGGCTAGATATCCCATTAGGGGACTCAGATTCATCATGCCTAGGATAAGTTGAAGAGCAAGTTCTAATGGATGACCCTGACATAATTCAATAGTTCAAGTCATTGCCTACTATCTTAGAAGATGGTTCAACCCTTCTAGTCAAAGATATAATAGAGGTAAATATCAAAACTTAATCAGACCTAAAATGGATAAAATTAGGCACATCCCTCACTAAAGAGGAACATGATGTCTTTACAGCTCTGTTGAGAAAATTTGTAGATATCTTTGCATGGGCCTATTCTAGCATGTCAGGTTTAGACCCCACCTTGGTTCTGCACCACCTTGTGATTAATATTGATGCCAAACTAGTAAAACAAAAGTTACGTAATATGCATCCTCAAATTATTTTATTATTAAAGATAGAGTTGGAAAATTTCTTAGAAGCAAGATGTATCTAATCCATTGACTACCCAGAATGGATCTCTAATGTGATACCTATTAGTAAAAAGCCTGAAGGGGTCAAAAATTTTATTGATTTTTGAGACATCAACAAAACTTATCTTAAAGATGATTTTCTCTTGCTTAATATCGACATAATCATTGATTCCATAGTAATTTATGAAATGATTTCACTCATGGATGGCCTTTTAGGATACAACTAGATCAGAATAACACCAAAAGACCAACATAAAATAATGTTCACCACTCCATGGGGAATATTTTGTTATTAGGTAATGCCATTTGGCCTTAAGAATACTAGAGCTACATATCAAAGGGCCATCACTGTCATATTCTATGATATGATGCATGATATTATTGAAGACTATGTCGATGACATATTAGGAAAATCTAAAACTAGGGCTGACTATCCAATAGTGCTATGTAAGATATTTAAAAGATTATAGGAGTACCAAGTCTAAATCAATCTAAATAAATGTGTGTTTAGTGTAGCTTAAAATAAATTACTTGGTGTCATCGTGTCTCGTAGAGGTATTGAATTCAATCCAGCTAAAGTCCATGCTTTAATTGAGATGTTACCACCAACCAATTTAAATCAACTCTATAGTTTACAGGGTAAGATCCAGTCAATCTAACACTTCATCTCTTAGTTAGTGGTTAAGTGCCATCCATTTACACACCTTTTGAAGAAGGGAGTTAAATTTCATTGGGATGATCACTACCAAATAGCTTTTCAACAACTCAAAGACTATCTTGTTAATCCACTTTTTTTATTACCTCCTATGCCAGGAATGCCATTCTTTTTATACCTATCATCTACTGACCATGCTCTGGGGGCACTCTTGACTCAACATGATGATAATGGAAAAGAGCATGTCATATACTACCTAAGCTATACCTTGGTTACTTATGAACATAACTATGCACCTATTGAAAAATCTTGTTTGGCCATGGTCTTTATAACTCAAAAACTATGCCATTACATGTTGAATAATAAAACCATGGTCATTTCAAAAGTAGATCCGCTCAAGTATCTGTTATCTAAAATAGCTTTGCAAGGTAGAATGGCTAAATGGATCATGCTTATCAATGAGTTTGACATAGAGTATGTTAATCAAAAGGCAATCAAGGGACAAGTTCTTGTATATCAACTTGTTGAAACCCCTCTCATAGACCCACAACCACTCATGTTTAAATTTCTTGATGCATCCATAATGACTGTCATTGACACTCCCCTTGAGGAGTAGCCCTAGAAGTTGTATTTTGATAGTTCATTTACTACACATGGATTGGGGCTATGCCTATTTTTTATTACACCATTGGGGGATTTAATCCTTAAATCATTTGGAACCAGCTTTCTTTGTACAAACAATATGGTTGAGTATGAAGCACTTATTTTAGGACTTTGACAAGTCATGCATTGGAACATAAATCATCTCCAAGTTTATGGTGATTCTCAGATAATCATCAATTAGGTCACAGATCATTTTTAGACCAAATATGACAAGCTAGTTCCATATAAATCCATGGTCAACACTCTTAAACAACAAATTGCCAACATTGTGTTTGCATACATACCAAGGGATAATAATAGAATTGTAGATGCCATGGCTAGTATTTGTTCTTTGATTCAATAAATAGATAAAGCTAGAGAGTATCAATTCCTCATCGAGCATTTGTCAACACCAGCTCATGAACCTTCAACTATTACAATGATTTGTCATACTATTGGTCCTAATTCTATCTAGTACTTAGACCTCTACAACTACCTTCATGACCAAGTCCTACTACCTAACCTATCTCAAAAACAAACCAAAGCCTTCATTCATCATTCCACTCATTATAATCTACTTACATCCACCCTTTACCATCATAGTTTTGATGTAACTCTGCTTTATTATTTAACTTTGATAGAGTCTATACTAGTGTTAAGAGAAGTTCACAAAGGCGTATATGGCACTCATTTTAGTGAGGTAGTCCTATCCAAAAAGCTCTTGTGTACTAGTTATTATTAGCCCAAAATGGATGTAGATGTCGTTGCATATGTAAAATAGTGTGACAAATGTTAATGGCATGCTAATCTAATTCATGCCCCAACAAAAACTCTAAAACTAATGTTGACACCATGGCCATTTTTTACATAGGTACTTGACCTCATTGGGAAGATCAACCCCACTTCATCTGATGGCCATAAACATATCCTTACTACCACTGAGTATTTCACTAAGTGGGTTGAAGCTATACCCCTCACTTATGTGAATGGAAAGAAAATTTCCAAATTCATCTTCAACCATCTAATTTACTACTATGGTATCCCCTCTAACATTATATATGATAATAGAGGATCATTCAAGAACAAGGATGTAGATCAACTATGTACTGAATATAACATCACATAACATTTTTCTATAGCATATTACCCTCAAGGTAATGGCCAAGTCAAGGCATCCAATAAAACCATTGTCAATATTCTCAAAAAAATTATCAATGATGCCGATCATGATTGGCACTTACAGATAGTATCTACCCTTTGGGAATATCGTACCAATCACCATACCCCCATAGGAGCCACTCTATACTCACTTTTTTATGGTACTAAATCCATCTTTTGCATTGAGGTCGAATTGCCTTCACTATACATCTCTTTCAAGCATGTCTTGGATGATCATGAATATCAAGTAGCTTACCTAAAAGAGCTATACCTACTTGATGAGAAGTGCACAACCATGCTCAAAAATCTTCAAGCATATCAAAATTGACTCAAAAAACCATTATAATCAATGTGTTAATTATAGAACATTTGAACTTGGTGATCTTGTTCTTAAAGAAAACCAAAAGAATACCATAACTGAGAAGAAGTATAAAGGGAAATTCAAACCAAATTGGATAATTCCTTTCATCATTACTACAGATTATGGATCAGGAGCATACAAGCTTGCCATGCCAAATGGAGATGAACTTCCAGAGCTAATGAATATTATTCATCTCAAGTGGTACTTTGCTTGAGTGCTAAGGTGTATTGTCTATAAGGACCATTTTAGTTATGCCATTTTATTACTATTATTTTTTTACAAATATTATTATTAACCATTATATTGGCCATATCAATTTTACCATTCCACTCTATCAACCCAGTGTGTTCTAGAGCCTAGTCCATTTGACCTTGATTTTTTGCCATTCGTTACATAGTTTTACAATTAAGGTATCTAATCAATTTCATTAGTTGGTTTAAGTACTTTTACAAAGATCATATTTTGGGATAGTATGATAGAAGTTTTGGTAGTTACATCCTTTGTTCGTTATTCCTTTATTACCACTGGTCTTGCTACTAATTATAACCACCTTTGGGAAAATTAGTATCTCTAATCTATGCTATTATGTCCTAGTTATAACTACCTATAGGAAAACTAAGGGAAACATTAAGTTTTGACATACCAACTTGCCCCTTCTTATGTCATACTATGCCTTTTTACCAACTGTGCCTATTTTGTTTGAATTGACTGCTACACTAGTCAAATTCCTCTGCTATAAGGGTGAAACTAAAATGACTTGAGGTCCTAATCTGAGACTATGTAGGAATCACCCGATACTTATTTAGGTCAGATTATTCACCCATTTCCCCATGCTCTCACCATTTTATGAGCACTCTAAGCCACACTCTCACCATTTTGTGAGCAACCTAAGTTTAAATGCTCTCATCATTTTGTGAGATTGAAGAATTTAGTGTCTCATCATTCTCAATTGAGTTGAGACACTCCAAAATAATTCCAAAAACATTTTAAAAATCATTGGAAAAGAATGAAAACATTGACCACTTATTTACCTTAAAGATTCTGGGAACCCTTACTAAGCTACAAGCAAATCACTTATCATTTAGTTTCCCCATCATTTTTGGCCTTTTTCTCTCACTCACTTGCCATTTTTCAAGACCATTATTATTCTTATATCACATCCATTCTATTTTTTTCTTAGTTATCACATTCTTCCCATTCCCTAGGAGAACTACATTTGGCCCGAAGTTTTTTTATTGGATATTACATCCATGGAACTATGTAGGCAACATCTACTTGCCTAGTGCATATGGAGATATCTTGGCCATCCCCTTCCTTTTCTTCTATTCCCCCATTTTATTCATTTGTTAAGATTATCACCTATTTTCTAGGGGAAATGTTTGTATGGTTTCTATTGAGTGTTCTTCATTTTAATCTTTGTTGTTTTGTTTGTCTGCATGTTTGTTTACTTTTAGCACTATTTCCTTGATTCAGTTTATGTGTGTTTATTGGGTGATTTATTACCCACACTTATACTCAAATCCATCCATATTCATATTTTTAAATTGTCATCATGGTTTCTATCATTGGTTCATTATTTTTTATTGAGTATTGGATTATGGGAGTCAGTCATTATGCATATTTCAAACAAGTCCTCATGATGTTATACCATGATGCCTACTGACATGTGCTACAACAAACCTTAGCTTCAAGAAGTCTATTTAGTAATGGTGGCATATCTTCAACATTTACGTCTCGATTCAATCCCAATAATATCCCAAATAGAGTAATTAACCACAAAATAATTTTAACCTTTATTAGTTTGGATGATTCAGATGAGCATCTCCCTACTATTGGGTTATTTTAATTCATCATTACCCTCTATGTTAAGTTATCATCCTCCTAGATCAAGTTTATCATGTTTTCCATAATTAGGGTCTAATGATTATAACCACCTATGGGCAAATCATTGCACACTGTCCCACCTGCATTTATCAATGATTATAACCACCTTTAGGCAAATCATTGTGTAGGCACCACTTTACTTTTTTTCCCATACAGAGGCATGTTATTATCTTATTTGTCTATCCTAACTAGGGCATCTCCATCTTCTTAATGATTATAACTACCTTTGGGCAAATCATTGTGTTATCATACCACGTTGCCGCTATCAGGGTACAATGTTTATAACCACCTTTAGTCAGATCATTATACACCATCCCATTTGCATTCTCAATGATTTTGACTACTTTTTTAGTATCATTGTGTTTTCACCCCATAATATTTTCTTTCTTTGGTCCCCTCATTTTACTTCTTTCTCTTTGAGGGACCATTTGCCAACCTACTTGTGCCAACTATCCCCTCAAGGGGGCATCATATAGTTAGTTTATCATCATTACAGTTGCAGGCATACAAGACCTTTTCATTCTTTAAGAATATGTTACTATGCCGATAGCTTGTAATGCCTTCCCAAATAAGGGCAAACTGTAGACACCTAAATGTAGCCACCAATGACCTCCAACAAGGCTTTTGGCCAATTTCCACTTAAAATGTGAAATTTGGCTTAAAAACATTAGAATATGTTAAATGATGTGAAACTAACATATTCAAGTGCTGATTTTGGCCAAGGTATCCCTAAATGGGGTAATGCAATTTATAGGCTAGCTAACTTCAATCAGTTCATTTCAAGTCAAAATGCTAATTTTGCACCTAAGTGCTCTAGATTGCTCCTTCCTATCAAATCTCTTACATGAGGCATGTGCCTTTATTATTTGATATTAGTAACATCCTAAATGGGATAATTCATCCAATGCATCTAACATCACCTTATAATTTTAATACAGTCAAATTTTAGACCAATAACAAGGCATTTTGATCAATTTGAGTAATTTATGCACAAAGTCCTTAATCATGCTTAAGAGATAATTAATCCAAATCAAGGCCTAATTAAGAATTCCATGGAAAATTATTAAAAACTTGTTTTTAGAAATGAATATTGAATATCTACATCATCAGGTGACCTAATTTCTTGGGAAGACATTCCTAGGCCATAAATGCCACAAATATCAGGATTCATGCCCTCCATGCCTTATCAATGCCTTCTATAATGCCCTCCATGCCTCTTAATTTACCCTTCTTCCAATGTCATGATGAGGATAATTATAAACTTAATTCTAAAAATTGATTTAATCCTCAACCACATATCTCAATCTTGAGATGGATGGTTTAGGTTGATTCTAGACATTCTCAAAAATCTATAAATAGATAGGCCATGAACATCATTTCTAAGCTATTTTGGTGAAAATTTCTAATGCACAAATATCTTCAAAAAGCCATTACAACTAATTTTATCATGCCAAATTGATTCCAAGCCAAGCCAAGTCACAAGTCAAAGGTGCCAAGGAGAGATGGAGGTAGCCAAGATTCCATTGCCAAGGACTTCATGAGCACAAGCTGAGCAAGCCACTACAAAAAGCATTTTAGAGAATCCAAGGGAGGTAAAATAAGGTTTATTTTGCATTTTAGTTGTGTATTTTATTCATGTTTATTAAATAATCTCTCCTTAGTGTCTAGGCCTAGAGATGTTATGCTAGTTAGTGTGTTTCTTTCATTTTATTTTCATTTTGAAACTAACGCCATACTAACCATCCTCTCTTGAGTCAAATTCCTAGATTCAAAAAAATAAGAGAACAACAAGATGAATTAAAAGAAAGATTGGAAATGGATAAAGTAGGATCAAGTATCTGAAGGAAAATATTAATAAAATACATGAATCCATTGAAATGTTAATGGAGTGGATATCACTTTCTAGGATGTATGTTGTCTACTTAGAAGAGAGATGGCTTAAATTCAAATATGACAGGATCTATAATGATCAATCCTACATGGTTTGTGACCCTAAATATTTGTTTGAAGTTTATAGATATGCTGACCCTAATCTCCAAGCATATTTAAGTGAGTTTGACATACATCTATATGTTTTACCTTGTGATGCAAATTAGAATCCAAACATATACTTGGAGGATGTCCAACTGAATGCATTTTCTTCATATTTCATTAATGAAAAAGGAAGAAAGAAATAGGTGGAGGAGTATCAAGAAAAATAAAAACAAGTTAACCTAATGATTAGGGGTGAATTAGGTAATCCATATAAGAATGGATCGCCTTCATGAATTCAGGTACTCAAAAAGCATGGGTCATAAGGAAACAAGTAGAAGTTTAGAATCATTATTTGAGTCTTATGGAAGGAGATAGAAAGAAAATTTTTGTTTCTTGTTCTCACAAATGAGAAAAACTCTCTGATGTTTTAAAAATAAAGGAACCTTATTCCCCTCAAAACCTTAGGGAGGCCATACACAGGGTATACATGTATATTGAGCTTGTCAGGAAGAGAAGGGTAAAATGGTTGGGATTGATGTTTCAACCTCCTTTATTTTGGTTACCAATTACTAATTGAGAGGGAAAGGTCCCAAATGATAGAGAGGTTGAGAAGAAAATATGGGAGAACATTGATGATGCTAAAGGCTTCTATATCCTTGAAGGGTTATGGTACATTGAGCCCTTATATTTCAAAAAATTATGTGGTTTCAAAATGTATCCAAGGCTTTCTCGAGGTTGAACAAGAGGTTAAGTAAGGGGTGTGATAAGGTCACCAATTACTCTATTTTATGGCCTCATCCATACCTAGTTTATATATTTTTCTATGTAATTCCCCACAACCATCGTACAAATGAATGAATTTATGATTTTGTGTGTGCATTGATATATATATATATATATATATATATATATTATGAATTAATGATGCTTTTTATTTGATTAGATTATACTTGTGTCACTTTATTTAATAAATATTTGAAGGGTAACGTAAGGTTACATGAATCTTGTTTGGGCACAACACTTACAAGATACCCACAACAATTGTAGGCTTCCACCTATAGGCTACTCGTAGCCAGTGCAAGGTACCCACAACAACTATAGGATTCCACCTATAGGTTTCCCATAGCTACTATAGATTTCCCATAGTAATTGTAGGCTTACACCTATAGGTTTCCCATGGCCATTGAAAATTACCTACAACAACTATAGGCTTACACCTATAGGTTGCCTATAGCCACTATACAAAATAGAACTATTGTTGTGATCAAATCTTAAAGACACATCTAGTTGTCTTGGGAACCACATGAATGAAAGAAAAGGACTATAGCTATTGTACATACTTCCCACATGAAAATAAACCTGGATGTGCTACCAAAGATGAGAAAGATAAGGACAATGAAAAGGAGACAAAAATAAGTAAAACAATATACATTGTCCTTAATCCAATTAGGTTTAAAGCAAGTGACTTTAGTTACTAACCACCTAAAGGTTGACTGGGGCAGTTCCTAAGTATTTGTATTTTTCCCTAGTTTAGTTTTTTTGGTTAAAATCTCATAAATTTCCTTCTGTATTTAATGACAAAACCTAGATCACATTAGGATTTGGATAGATGATAACAAAATAGTAGAATTATAGAAGTCATTGCATTCTAAATATTGTAATATTTTGTAGCAATTTTTAATCACTAATAATGAGCTTCAATGCATTTTCACTCAAAGATTTTTTACTCCTCTTCAAAAGTTTATCATGTTTGATAAGTTTAAATCATTTGATGAGCTATGCCTATAGTTAAGGAATGTAAAGTCAAATTTGTTAAATTTAACAAGCTCAAGTATAGATCTTATGTTTGTAATCATTTATATTTAACATGTGTTAAAATGTCAAATCAAATGGAAAATAATGAGCTTCAATACATTTTCACTCAAATATTTTTTACTCCTCTTCAAGAGTCTATCATGTTTGATAATTTTAAATCATTTGATGAGCTATGCCATATAGTTAAGGAATGTAAAGTCAAATTTATTAAATTTAACAAGCTCAAGTATAGATCTTATGTTTGTAATCATTCATATTTAATGTGTGTTACAATGGACATTGATACATACAATTAACATATGTTGGTTTCATTTGCTTTCATATTATATAATATGCTTAAACTTGCTTGCTTATTATATATGGCCCTTGACCTTACGTTTATTCAACATACACCACCTTGATTCATTTATTTTTAGCCCTTATCCTTCTTTATTTTGGTGGCATTTACATGTCCTTTGTATGTAGCCTTTATGCCTTATGTGTGACATTACTTCTTATTATGGTTCATAATAAACTATTATACACATAATTATTACTTTAAATGCTTCTGTAGACACCGAAATTGTGTCTACTCCTTGGTCGACTCCCCCTTGGTCCCCTTGGTCCACTCCCAAACATTCCTAACCCACACACTTATTAATTTAAAATAAATTAACTATTTTAAATTAATAACACCACCCTTAACACATCACCCATGATACCTCACCCCACCTTGGATACCTCTCCTTGGATACCTCCATCACCCCATGGTAAATTTTAAATGCCTAAGACCTATTTCAACCCTCCCACTAACCTCTTACGTCTATTTAATCTGCCTTTGGACCATTTTCCAATGACAATTAAACCTGGCAGTTGGAAGAACGGGAAAAAGGCTAAAATTAGCCCTTTTTCCCATTCTTTAGCCACCGACGTCAGTCAACCATCGACCGATGCCGGTGGTACCGCCAACATCATTTTCTTTAAAACTAAAATCCGACCTCCATTACAGCCCCCCACAAATGTGAATTCTCTTGCTCCAGGTTCTCTTATTCCTCGACTCTTTGCAGGTATCAGCATCCCAATAGCACTCTCTAGGCTCAGAAACTCTACATCAGTCACTCCACACTAGATTCAAGGTTGCACGAAGTCTCCCACATCAGCCATAACGGAAATAGGTCTTCTGCACTTCTAGTTCTCTACCAAAAGCTAAGTATTTTTGTTAGTTTATATTTCAGTATTTTTTTAAATGCATTTGGTGATCAGTCCATTATCTATTTTTGGATACTATTGAGACAACTCGACCTTCCTCCTAGAAAGGCTGAAAAGCCTTCCCTCATCCTTATCTCCCTTTCACCCCTATCTTCTATCTGGTCCCTTTTTCAGGCCATACTCTCTACCCTACAAATCTTGCACAACCCATTAAATTCTCATAGACATCCCAAACCATTCTATTGACCATAGACAGACCTAAAACTCATCCAAAGCCCATTACCCCCACCGACATCGGCCTCTAAGCCCATTGACCCTACCAACATCGACATCATAACCGATGACGGAAACCTTGACCAATCGATGGTGGCATAACTACCGACATCGGTGACTGTGGAAGACCGACAACACAATACAGGCACGCATTATCTCTATTTCTTTGGTTTAGTCTTTCACCATTTCTCTTTCTAGCAACATTCTTTTTATCAACTAGTGGACTATCATCCCTCCAGGAAGTCTTTGCACTTCTGGGATCGAGCCTTGCTTGGCAGTCCACCATCTATCTATCTAACATTTTCCTTGTTTAAGTCTTTCTCATCTACAAGTGTCATCCTCCATAGCCAAAGAGGAGCTCCTTCAATCATCTAGATATGGTGTGCAAACTTCATCTGGGTATCATCTAACCCTTGACCATTATCTTAGTTTCTTTCATCTTCTGAATGTGAAAAAGTGAAAAATAGTTAGAAACATTCTGGCACGCCCAGTGGGACCCTAGAGTTTTCCTTGGGTTCATACTTTTTCTTCTAAAATCAAACTTTTCATATAGGTGCATTAGATCTCTTCTTGCATCCTTTTCTTCTATCTCTTTCAAAAAGACACCATTAGCAGGTTAAAAAGAATCCTTCTTTTTCTTTCTTTCCTGCATCTAGAGTAGTGAAATTCATACTCTTAACCTTTTCTCCACTTTTCTGCATCTGAACAAACATTTCCATTTGGGTTTAAAAATATATTGCATCTCATTCTTGCTTGCATGCATTTTTAGCTCACCTAGTAACTTAAAATCACATTATGAATAAATCGTAGTGCACTTATGTTACACATCTAGACCACTTTCACAATCAAACATCTAAACATACCTGAGACAAGGTCCGACTAGGATTTCATCACCTATCGGATACCTTACCCTTCTTGGTAATCCTACTTGGACTTCACTACCAAGGGAAGAACCCACTCTGTCCTCTGGCAGAGTATAAACTCTAGGGGAAGTATATACTGTCTAAGCGACCCAGCTTATCTCTGGGCTCGTGAAGTGAGGGGAGCTTGCTCCTTAGCACCAAGCTACGTACGGAACCTAATACAAATATTGAGCACCAAAACTAACCTGAAACCAACCTTAGACTACTTCTTCTAGGACCTGTTCTAAAATCCAACTTCCCAAACACGCTCTTCTAAGGCATAAGCCAGCACGACTCTAAAAATCTATTCTTAGGGATTTAACGTTTAGGGCCTGCTTGTCTTCATCTTCTTTTCTATTTTTATCTAGTTTTTTGAGCTAGTAAGGATGCATTTTCTTGCCTTGGATGGTTTTGACATGTAGTCAAACCAAAACTCTTGTTGACCACGCAAGGCAACAACCACTCTCGCCTTTGCCCTCCATAACAAGTCCTCTAATAGAGTATCATTAAGAGACTAAACGAACTCCTACCCAACCAACCCCAACTCAACCCCCTATTGTTCCCAAAGGGGACCAAGACTTTGAAAGGTTCCTTGACCTCAATGTCAAGGCCCTTCAACACTATCTCATGAGAAGTCAAACACGAGACTCTTTAGGCAACCTAATTTGTGGGATCCCAACCTCCTTAGTTGAGACGGCAACCATATCAATAGCATCTGTAATTCAACCCATAGACACCCAAGCCGTCACCTCAACTAATAACCTGACCATGACTAATCTTAAAAGTGTGGCTTCTCCTTCTATTTTTGGACCTACTTCCATTGGGGTTTCGGCCCCCCATCAACCGCAAACTATTCAACAAAGTTTTACACCCTTCCAAAACTTAGTTGTCTCCATCTCGCCTACGCTTGCACCCATCAACACAAGGGTGGCTACTCATCCTTTGGCTAATGTTTCCACTATCCAACCACCTCCAGCAACATCAAGCCAAGTCATGCCTTCTAACTTCATGACACAACCACCCTTGACTTCAACATCAGTCCCTATGACTAGTTACCAATATGTTGCGCCTATATAAGCGCAACCAACTACATCATACACCCCTCCTAGCACCTTCCAAATGCCTTACAATCTAGGGGGCACCCCATCTACAAATCTGTCAACTAACCTAATCAAAATGTTGATGGATAAAATGTCTAATCTTGAGACATCCGTTTCAGGTTCAAGAAATGTTCTTTCATATGAACAAATTTGTAATGAACCCATTCATCCCTCAGTCCCAATCTGACCATATCCCAGTCAGTGGGAACTTCCCAAGTTTACTCGCTTCCAGAGTAAGGAAGACCCATAGCAACATCTACGAGCGTTTAGACATGCTTGTTACCTTATAGCACATGATGATGCGTTATTGCTATGCACATTTCCCATGTCACTTTCTGGTGCTACCCTCGATTGGTATAGTTCTATTACCAGTCACTCTCTTTTCACATTCACCAAACTAGCTCAACTTTTCCTTGACCACTTTTTGATCAATATCACCAAAAAGGTCTCCATCACGGACCTATACTCTATCAGACAGTTTGATGATGAATCAATAGCTAATTTCATTGCTCGATGGAGAGGCTTAATCAACCAAATCTCCTTTTCTTTACCTCAACCCAAGCTCATTGAGCTCTTTTCACAAGCATGTGCTAAACATATTTCATCTACTTTGTGGGTCCAAATGTTCTGCACATTTGACGAAGCTTTCACCATGGCTAGGAAGCTTGAACTCCATGCTGTCGAAGAAAATAAAGTCAAATTGTGAAGTAAAAACCCCAACACAAAGTCATATGACCCTTCCTCCAAATCTTCTTCTTCCAATTCCAAATCTAAGGGATCAGCAAATGTTGCAGTCATTAGACCATCATCTTCAACAACAACCAACCAATTCGAACCTTCCACATCTCAAAGCATTACATGACAATTCCAACAACGATACGTATAGCGTCAATATACTCCACTAGGAGAATCATATGCATCCATGTTGGATAAACTTGTCAAACAGGGAGTCCTCAATCTCCCCCAAATTTGACCACCGCCTCAATTTGATCCCTCGCGTGCCATCCTTGCATGGTACAGGGAGAATGACTTCTACAATTATCACCATGTTAAAGGCCATGACACAGATAATTGTAAGACCCTCAATAATATCATTTAGGACATGTTAGATAAAGGTGATCTTGTATTGGATAACCCAAACGTGCAACCTAACCAAAACATAGACATCTTCAGAAAACCTTTTCCTAACCATCCCCCTAGCCAAAACAACGTGCAGACCATGGCTGATGACTCCCAAGAGCGTAATATATGCATAGTCAACACGGTTTCTCCTCTTATACCTAACCAACCTCTCTCACAGTCTGAAGAGGTTAGTCAACCCATTGGTCATTCACAGGTGGAAGAGCCTTATTCTCCCTTTTCTCTTCCACAAGATGATGAACCTTCTTCTCCCATTAGTTCTCCATCGACCTCTCTTATATTGGAGGACACTTTGACCATACCGATGCCACTAGCCCCACCTTCATCCTTCCTACTACCAATGGAGGACCTTGCCCTTCCTACTCCTCAACCACATGTAGAAGGCACAATCATCCCTGCCGTCTATCCTCTTGAGGCATCACATTCTCTAATTCCTTCTCCACCATGAGAAGAACCTATCTCTTCACCTACTTCGACCGAAGATGATCCAGTTATGACTCTCTCATGCCTTGGGTCTGAGATCACTGCATCTAACACATTTTTGGTCTCACAACCACCCACATCTTCTAAAGAACCAAGGCCTCATCCAACATCTTCCAAACCATTCTCTCGATTGGTGGACAAAGTAGGACTTCTCCATTTGAGGAAATTAGAACATGAGGCATTATGGGAGCGACTCAAAGCTCCTCACCTTGCACCTCCCATCTCATCTCGTGCTATCGACCCTCCTATGAAAAAATCCCCAAAAGTCTCCAACGAGGACCAGGCTTCTACTTTCAAACCTTCAAAAACTCAACCATCCACATCTGAACCTAAACCCTCACAAACATCCACCATATCAAAATCAATTAAATCCCTTGGTGTTCGCCCCATATCTAACCTCACTCACCCACAAGTGAAGTAGACTTGAATCTTGCCTCACACAATAGTAGTCCTCAAACCAAACAAAAGAAGACTACTAAACCTCGGAGGTGAACTCCTCCTCTACCATCATCATTGCCCTCCATTTTGGGCCCACATCCTTCTACCATAATAGGAGTGCTCCCTACTCCAACCCCTAACCAAAACAAGTTACATCCATTATTCCCTTTACCCACCAGAAACATATCTCCTCTAAACAATTCGGCACCCCACACAAAGAAAGTGTCATCTACGCAAGTGGCCGCACCACCAACCCAAAAGGTGGTACGGAAGTCTCCTTCAACAACTCCCAAGCAAAATTCATCAACACCTAGTGCATCAACAAGCATGGACCCCTTAGTGGGTTCATATGCTTTGATACTATGCTGAATTTTGCAAACTTCTAGCATAACCCTTCCACCTATTAAACCATTTCAACCTCTCGGATCAAAACTGTCTTGGTTCGATGACACTAAAATTTGCCTATATCATTGCACATCAGGACATGATACCAAGAATTGTTGTGCCCTCAAGGTTGTCATTCACCAATACATGGAAAAAGACACCCTTCTTCTTGAGGATACTGTCGACAAATCTCCAAAACTATCTCATGTTTCTCAAACCTCTTCACCGTCATCAGAATCCCATCAACAGACTATGGTCCCTTTACCTCCTTCGCCCCCTCTATTTGAAATTAACACCATCAATGTGGCCACTAGGTCACAAAAGGATAAAGCAAAAGAAAAAGTTGCTATTTCTTGGACCTACCCATTTGTCAAACCTCCTCAACCACAAAAACCCAAAATTTCTATCTTGAGTACATCCCAACCCACTTCTTCAGAGGCAATCCATGATTCTATGGTGAAACGGCTTCACCAAACGCCTGTAAAGATGACCTTATATGACCTCATTCAAAGCTCTCCACAACATCGTCAAGCTCTAATCAAAGCCTTACAGGCAGTGGAGGTCCAACCTGAGGACCCCCAACCACTAGCTGCCTTAGTCCAATCATTACCCACCGCCACCTCTATTACCTTTAGCGATTCTAAAATTCCTACCTCTAACTCGGAAGATCAGGACGCTGCCTTTTTCATCATAGCCTACGTTGATCGAACTTACATTGAGCGAGTTATGATTGATGGGGGTGCCAGTATCAATATCATTTTGACCCATGCCTATGACCAATTAGCCCTCCTAAATAATTGCGTATCAAAAACTGACGTAATTCTTTGATCCTTTAATGACACCACCACCACTACCGTTGGCACCATCGTCTTACATATTCATGTTGGCCAACGAACAATCCCAGAGCTCTTCTACATCATCAAGGGAGAGTTCCAGTACAACATGTTATTAGGACGACCTTAGATCCATGCCATGGCCTGTGTCCCTTGCACATTACACCGTTGTGTCAAATTTGAACACGACGGTCAAGTCCATGTCATTCCTGCAGACCCCTCCCCTTTCAAGACATGCAACACAACATATCAACCCAAAGATGTTCTCATTCCTTTCAAGACATTGACCCAAACATCACCTCCACCTGTGGAAGCTTCAATAATTATGCAAACGGTGGTCACACCTACACCACCTCCTCAAGTGACAATAAAAGACCCTATGGAAGATATCTTCCAACGAATTTCACTTGGGGAATATCGCTTACTCACCTTGGACATGTTCTAGACTCCTCAAGAGTATGGACAACTTCACCATAGTCCTAGCTATGACCATCGTATCGAAATGGTCATCCCTTATGGTCCTCCTAATATTCAAACAAATCTCATCTATAGAGGGCTAGATCGAGCTCCCACTGATGGGAATCATCTCTCCTCACCTCAACTATTCACATCCAACTTCTCTTTTCTTGGCAACCCCAACTTTGCTCATACCTATATTTATAGGTGTGCATGGAAGGGTTTTGGCTTCGGGCGCTATGAACAAGGCTCCCACTAGCCCGTCAAACCACCAAATGATGAGGCCATAAAGAATGCCAAGAAGTGACATGGCCTAGGTTTTGAAGAACCTACTGAAGCTTCTAAAAACCCTTGTCCCAAACCTATCATAGACCAATCACCTCCAAACTTGCCTATTCCCCCATCTTCGCCTATGGAGTCGGTGGTTTCCATCCCTCCTAGTTTTTTTTCCATAAACACCATCCACTTGGAACCCCTAACCTATCAACTAGGTGGGGTATCCAAGTCTCTCCCTCTCATTTATCCAAACATGATAGATGATGAATATGTAACCATCAACACTATCCGCTGCATAGATGATGATGCCATTCTCACCTACATGGGTATCAATGACTCTTTCATTCAACACTCCCTTCCTTCCAAAATGTAGGTTATGTTAAATGAATCAACTATTGACATTAACCTTCCATCTTTCGATGTTCCTCACATTTTAAAGATTGGCTAATCTTTGGACGCCTAAGAACAAATTGACTACACCAAATTCCTTTCAGACCATAGCAAAGCCTTTGCTTGGACCTATAGCGACATGCCCGGCATCGACCCTAAAATTGCCATTCATAACATCATCACAAACCTAGAGGCTAAGCCTGTCAGGTAAAAGCTTCACAAGATGCATCCTCGAGTTGCACTCCTTGTCAAAGAGGAGCTTCAGTGTCTTCTCTCCGTCTCCTTCATCCAACCCATCGATTATCCGCAATGGGTATCTAATATCATCCCTATCACCAAAGCAACTGGGGGGATCCGAATCTGCACTGACTATCGTGACCTTAACCTGGCTTGCCCAAAGGATGATTTTCCTCTACCCAACATCGACCAACTTGTTGATCTCATGGCCGGTCATGAGATGTTATCACTCATAGACGAGTTTTCAAGATATAACCAAATCTTGATTGCACCAGAAGATCAACACAAGACAACCTTCATCACCCCATGGGGGAATTTTTGCTATAGGGTCATGCATTTTGGTCTAAATAATGCAGGTGCCACATATCAACGTGCCATGACTTACATCTTTCACGATCTCCTCCACAAAATCATGGAGGACTATGTGGATGATCTACTAGGAAAATATAAGCTTTGTCGTGACCATTTAACCATTCTTAAAATAATCTTCACTCACCTTTTTCAATACAATGTTCACCTTAACCCCAAGAAATGCATCTTTAGGGTTCTCTCAGGGAAGCTTTTGGGATTCATCATTTCTCTTCATGGCATTGAGATCGATCCCACTAAGATTTGAGATATTCTCAAGATGCCACCACCAACCAATCTAAAGCAACTTCACAGCCTGCAAGGGAAGCTTCAATCTATTCATCACTTCATCTCGTAGCTTTTTGACCGATGTCAACCCTTTCATCACCTCCTCAAGAAGGACATCTCCTTTAATTGGGATAAGGATTGCCAAGAGGCTTTTGAAGCCCTTAAATGATATCTTGTCTCTCCACCAGTCCTTATTCCACCTAAAGATGACCAACCCTTCTACCTCTACATCTTAGCAACAAATCATTCCCTAGGTGCCATAATCACGCATCAAGACGACCAACACCGTGAGCAAGTGGTTTACTATATAAGCCAAACACTCGTTGACTATGAAACTCGGTATACTCATATCGAGAAACTCTGTTTAGCATTAGTCTTTGCCACTACCAAACTCTGTCATTATCTTCTCAATCACAAAACCTATGTCATCACCCACACTGACCCCCTCAAATACATGCATTCCAAGCCATACCAAAACCAACCTATGGCTCGTTGGCTCATGCTTCTTGCTGAGTTCAACTTGGAATTCATCCAGAAAAAATCCATAAAGGGGCAAACAATCATTGACCAACTAGCGGATGCCCCTCTACCTGACAACCAACCTTCTCACTATGAATTCCCCAACGAATCTATCGCCACACTTTCTACTGATGACATATTCTATCAAATGACAATGTTCTTCAACGGATCCAAATGTCAACTCGATGGGGGTGTGGGGGTCATTCTCATCCCGCACGAGGCTGAGCCCATGCCCCTATCTTTCAAGCTTGACTTTGAATGTACCACCAACATGGCTGAATATGAAGCCTTAATTTTGGGACTTCAGACCACCCTTTCTTTAGGCATCAAGACCATCAACATCTTTGGTGACTCACAACTAGTCGTCAATCAAATCAATGGTTCATATCTTTATAAAAACAAAATTTTGCAAAGGTACAAACATCGTGTTGACACCTTGCTAGAATATTTCAACCATTACCTCTTGTAAATTATTCCTCGATCTACGAATAAGTTTTCTGACACTATGGCTTCTCTTGCCTCCCATATTCCATCTTCATCATCTTCATCAAGAATATACGTCACGATGCATCATGTGCCATTGCCTTCATATATTTCCACTAACATCAACCTCGTCAACACCATTGACTCTAGTCCACATGATGTTTGGTATAAACAACTCATGGACTACTTAACTCATTCTATTATCCCTCCTGATATCTCTAGCAATGCACGCCAGGCTTTTATCAAGAGTGCAGCTCGGTATACCATGCTAGGGGGTCTTCTTTATAAAATGGGTTTCAATAGCCTCCTTATTCGCTGTCTAACCTCCACTGAAGCATCTCATGCCATCAAACAAGTCCACGATGGGATTTTTGGCAGACATTTCAATGGTAACTTGATTGCCAAGCGCATCCTTCACCTGGGCTATTATTGGCCCACTCTTCACCAAGACTGCAGTGACTATGTTCAGCATTGTATCAAATGCCAACAACACGCTAACTTACTTCACATCCCTAGCCATGCTCTACAAGTTGCTAAGGATTTATAGCCCTTTTCACAATGGGGCTTAGATCTAATCGGTGAGATTAACCCTCATTCGTCTCTCCAACATCAGTCCATTATCACTGCAACCAAATACTTCACTAAGTGGGTGGAAGTTGTTCCCCTTGTCTCCACTAAAGCTGAAAAAATTGTCGACTTCATCAACACCCACATCATTTGTCATTTCAGTGTACCTCACAAAATCATCACCGATAATGGCAAATCATTTAAAAACAAAACTGTCCAAAAACTTTGTGACTCATTTGGCATCAAACTCAGCTTCTCCTCACCTTACTACCCCTAAGAAAATGGGCAAGCCAAGGCTTCCAAAAAATTCCTAACCAAAATTCTAATGAAGGTGGTCAATGACACTAGAAGGGATTGGCACATTCACATTCCCTTCGCTTTGTGGGCCTACCGCACTAGCATCCAAACCCCTACGGGTGCTACACCTTTTTCTTTAATGTATGAAACAGAGGTTGTCCTACCCCTTGAAGTACAAATACCTTCTCTACGCATCTCTTTGCATGACATTCTTTCTAACGATGACTTTCGTCAAGATCGCTTAGCTTAACTTGAGTTACTCGATGAACATCATCTTGCTGCCCTCAACCATCTCCATGTCTATCAAAATCGTATCAAATGTGCCTATAACAAAAATCTGAGAGAATGAGATTTCAATATCGGGGATCTCGTCCTCAAAGAAAACCAACACATGACCAACATGGAAAGAAGTAAACGAGGCAAGTTTTCTCCTAATTGGCTCAGACCTTACATCATCATACACAAGTATGGATTAGGGACTTATCATATGTCTTCTCTTGAAGGCCGACCACGACCTGAGCCCCTTAATGCCTTGCATCTATGACCATTCTACTGTTAATCAAGTACTCATTCACTTGATATTTAACTTGAGCTCATCCCTTGAGTAACCCCTATCATTTTAATCCTCATTCCTTTCAACCCCATTCCCCTAAACCAACACTATGTAACCCTTTTATAAAGTATGAATGCTTTGTCCTAATAAAAGGGAGCCCTTAAAAATTCTATAGTCTTGTCCATGACTAAAAATCCTGTCAAAAATAAATTGGGATGTCAAACAAAATATCAAAAGGTCATAAACTCTAAATGCAGACTGCTCCCTTGAAGGACAACTATATCATCATTGTTGTAGCTAATAGACTGCTCCCTTGAAGGACAGCTATTCAAAAGCCCTCAAAAACATATAAAGCAAAATATAGACTACTCCCTCGAAGGATGGCTATGCCTAAAAATCTTGCTACAAATAGCACTCTCTTAGAAGCTTCCCGCATCGATCAGCTTCACATATGACCACAAAACAAAATGACATCCCTACGTAGACTTCCCGCATTGATCAGTCTACCAAAAAAAAAAAGGTCATGGACTTGACTTATATTCATTCTCAGGGTCTCCTATAAAAAGGGGTGAAGTTAACCCTACTAAAAAGGGTTACCCTATCCTAACATATCACATCACCTATCACCCCAACATACTCAAGGGATTTCGAGCTCATTTTAATGTCAAAATGATTCGATTACTTCTCTAACACAACCAATGGTCAATGACGTAATGCATGAATGACTACCTATGCCATCATTATGGTCCTTGTCAATGAAAGGGAAAAAATGCCTTTCACTTCCTACATACCTTTGTCACATGCAACCAAATCCTTTGCTAACCAAACCAAACCAACCAAACCTTTTTCAGACCACTAACGCTCTCACAACCTATTCACTCTAGTTTCTATGGAAACCAATACACATGGAAACTATCAACCACACAATTTATGTCAAGCATAAACCATTACTTGCTGAAGCATAAATAAACTCATTTCATTTTTAGCATACACCATCACCAATATGGAAAATTGCTAGGGATGAAAAACCACAACCAATGTTACAGAATACACCATCACACAATATGAAAAAGGCTGTAACATCATCTTCCCCTCATCATTTCAAGCATGTGCCATGAGACATATGGGAAGTGCTAAACCATTATCATGACCAAACCAACCTATTTACCACTTTGACCCTTCCTCCCTTTTGGGAGAACTACATTGGCCTGAGGCCTTAAAACAAGGAGCTATGTAGGCATCACTCAGTTGACATGGGGTCTTCTAAGGTTAGCTCAGCCATTCCTTTGTCACATGCTAATCACATCACAACCAATCACATATTCCCACAACCATTAACATTATCATAAACCAATCACATTAGTTTCTATGAAAAACAATACACATGAAAATTAACATCCAAAACACAAACCAATGTTACAGTATACATCATTACACAATAATCGAAAAGTTGTAACATAATCATCAACATCATCATAATGTACATCATTCACATCAGAATCATCAAACATCATCATTGTACATCATTCACATCATAATCATCATAATCATCATAAACATCATCACATTAAACATATATCATTAAACATATGAAAAATGCTAAAACCATTAACATCCAAAACATGACACATCCATAGCACATCAATAATCTAGTCAAAAATCTCATCATATATATCTGTACATCAAAGTTTAAAAAAGTACAACATGTGTCTCTCTCTCAAAAACCATATACATCTCGCATCAACAGCTCACAGGTCAGTATATACATAATGCCAAAAATCCTCAAAGCTATGGCTATGGTGGTGGTGGTGGTCGTCGTGATGACACTGTATCATCCCCACCCTCTGATCATTTCCATCTATGAGAACCTGAGGTAGTCACATGAGACATCGATCTCTGATGGCTCAGCTCAGCTCACATATCTGAGTATCGCTATATCTGAGGAAACCCCCTAATGGCCCCCTCATAATATGTGATCTTATCTAATGCATTATTGTACCTAGATATAGGTACAGTCTACGGTGGACCCATCAACCCTGATGTTGCACCCTAAACTAAACCCCATGTCTGTGACTGTGATGGCTACTATGGCAGCCATTGAATAGGGTCCTGCCCTCCAAAAACTTATCCTACCAAAACCTGTGCCTGGGCTGTGGCCATCTACCCTTGCAAAATGGTAATCTACCTTGTCAAGGCAACCACCTAGCCTATCAAAACTATGACCTACCCCTGAAACCATGTCACTTGCCCCTATAATGCTATGACCTAGCCCTGCAAAATGGTCACCTGCCCTCATGCTGCATCCCTCTCCTAGATGGTAGCATCCCTCTCTTGTCTCACCGCATCCCTCTCTCTGCTCACTACCTGTAGATCAGGCTGTGGTCCTGCCTGAACACCTGTATACTGTCTTGCCCACCATGCTGAATAGGCCTCTGTACACCTTGGATCAACTATCCCAAGCCCTATCGATAACTCCTCAAAATTAGACCCCTCTATCTCCTCTGGCAGTGGGAGCATCACCTTTATGTCATCACACCTATACTGTGGAAAGGTGGGCAGCACATCCTATAGCAACCCATACTGGCACTACACTCTCTCCACTGGCACCCTCTCGAGCTCACTGACTCATCTACCCCTAACCCATCTCAAACTTTGCACCCCAACTAGCTACTCTGCCTAGTCTCTGAAGGCTGAGTACACCAGGTATGGTCTCCAGATGATGTCTACTGGGATCAGGGCCTCTAGTACCACTCTATAGTAGTCGATGTCCTTGACTACTCCATCCACCCACGTCTGCACCATGACCTCATGCCATCACCTGAATCCAACTCTAAAGCTGGCTTGGATAGCCACTGGGAGGCCAAGAGGTTGTGTGACCACAATATGCTCATATGCCCAGCAATGCAGGAGGTGACCTACACACAAGCTGTACCATCATTGCCAACTGATACCCCAGAGCTCTCTATACAATTGGGCCAAAAATATAGGTGCCCAGGCAAACACTATCTGTGTCTCCAACATCTCTATCAAAACTCCAGTCATAGTAACTAAAAATCTACCTCCCTCTACATTCAATAACATGTAGACTGTGATGCTGATCATCATCAGGATGGCTAGTCGATGCACATCCTCATAAGTGGCATACAAGGGCTCATATGCAAAACTGGCTGAGTGGTAACTCACCTCAGCTGCATGCTCTCCAAATAGTGTAACCATCTGAATATCATGCACCTCTCTCAAGCATGCATACAAGTCTACTCCATGTATCGACAGCTATAAAATCTGATACACGTCCTCCACAGTCACTATTAGCTCTCCTGTGGGCAAGTGGAAGGTGTTGGTGGAGTGATCCCACCACTCGATCAATGCCACCATGAGGCTCACATCCCTCGCTACTCAGTAGTAGCGTTGTAGCCTACCTAATCCCACAACAGTCATTTAGGCCCACTCCTCATCAGTAATGTCTCGATGCATCCATGTCAGCAATGGCAGGAGATGATCCCACAACATCAATGTCTACCTCACCTGCATCCAACCAATGCACACAACACCAATGTTAACAAATGACTAACAACCTCTTTGACCCCTCTTCCCTTTTGGGAGAACTACATCGACCTGAGGCCCCTAAAGACTGGGGCTATGTAGGTATCACTCAGTTGACATGGGCTCTCTTGAGGTTAGCTCAGCCATTCGCCCTTTCATCTACCTAATTGACCATCTACCCACACCTGTATGCCTATCCCTACACTCAAGAAGCTCTCGACATGACTTTGGCACTTCGACGTATCCATTTTGAAATCTTTTCAAACCAAGCAGCCACTGACATCGATTAGCATGCCAATGACGACACTTATCTAATCGACATCGGTCACTTAGTGACCAATGTTAGCAGATAACTGACTGACCTCAGTCATTGGTTGGCTGACGTCGGTGAACTCGCTGGCATCGGTGATTGGTTCAGCCCTAGGGCCGAATGGGGTGAGCCCTAAAATTAGGGCTTCCCCATTTTCACCCCTTTCCTACCCCAAAACCCTCCTAAACCTACCTCAAATGACCTACCTAGCCTACCCATCCCTCTAACTACCCCTCCCCCTCAATTTCAAACTAAAAAACACAATAAACTCAAAAACAAATCAAAATCAACAACAAACCAAATAATTCAAATCAATCCTCCTTACCTCATCCCGTCACCGCCACCGAGGTGGTATGATGGGTACCGCTAGTGGTGGTCCTCCCGCAGGGCCTTCTCTACCCTCTGCCATCTCTTCTGCCTCGATTTCTCCATGAACTCCTGGTGGCCCACAACTACCTGTTCAACCTCCAATCACTATCCACCTCACTCACTTTCTCACCCAATCTCGCTTTGACACCTCACGCTACTGTACCAGTCACCTAGAAGTCACTTTCACTCAATCAAATCTAGAGCTCACTTTTTCACTTTGACAAATATCACAAATTACTTTTGGTGGGCCACCAATTCAATTTTATCAGATTTGGTAGGCCGTTAACATTGGTAGAAGCGTGCCCTAGGCTACCGATGTCGGCTGATTTTCACTGATGTCAACCTCCTTTGGCCACTGACATCAATTTTATTACCAATGTCGGTGGCCTTAAAACATTTGTCCTCTTCCAAATGACCAAAATCATGCCCACAACAACTAGCCCTCATAGTAGAAGTCATCTTCACCTCCTCCTGAGGCACACTTGAGATCATTTTTATCTCCACCTGCCTCAACCAAAGACCTTAGAGATCACAACTATCTCCTCAGACCATGACCACTTTCGAGACAACTCTACCTTACTTTTTTTTCTTGCATATGCTACCTCACAACTAGTTAGAAAATTGTCCCCAACCCCCACAAGTATCAGATCACGCTCCAATTGATCCCCACTACTTGTGACTTTTTTGTGTATTCCAAGAACACTTCCTAAGCCTGAGATAGTTGGAACACGATGACCATTGGAGCTACAGCTTGGATCAAATAACCCAATCAGCTATGACTAAATGCTGGGGACCAGTTATTTTGATTTTATCACTCCTTGACCTTGACCTGCGACAATTTGACCTACCTATCGCGTAGAGTGGCATATGCACAATCCCAACCCTTTGCAGCGTTTACACTCAAACTTCACCATATCCATCCACTATCTATCAAATCGGCACCTGATATCAGGTTACCTTCCATCAACTCCCGCTTTGAGGGGGGAACACCTCATCCCATCCCTAGGGCAACTTACTCATATTTTTGTCTTACAGTTCATCAAGAACAACCAACAAGACAAAAAGGGGCAAATGTAGACACCAAAATTGTGTCTACTCCTTGGTCTACTCCCCCTTGGTCCACTCCCAAACATTCCTAACCCACACACTTATTAATTTAAAATAAATTAACTATTTTAAATTAATAACACCACCCTTGACACATCACCCATGACACCTCACCCCACCTTGGATACCTCTCCTTGGATACCTCCATCACCCCATGGAAAATCTTAAATGCCTAAGACCTATTTCAACCCTCCCACTAACCTCTCGCATCTATTTAATCTGCCTTTAGACCATTTTCCAATGACAATTAAACCTAGCAGTTAGAAGAATGGGCAAAAGGCTAAAATTAGCCCTTTTTCCCATTCTTTAGCCGCTAACGTTAGTCAACCATCGACTGACACCGATGGTATTGCTGACATTAGTTTATTTAAAATTGAAATTTGACCTCTGTTGTAGCCCCCCATGAATGTGAATTTTCTTGCTCCAGGTTCTCTTGCTCCTCGACTCTTTACAGGTATTAGCATCCCAACAGCACTCTCCAGGCTTAGAAACTCTGCATCAGTCACTCCACACCGGATTGAAGGTTGCATGAAGTCTCCCACATCAACCATAACGGAAACAGGTCTTCTGCACTTCTGGTTCTCTACCAAAATCTAAGTATTTTTGCTAGTTTATATATCAGTATTCTTTTAAATGCATTTGGTGATCCGTCCATTATCTATTTCTAGATACTATTGAGACAACCCGACCTTCCTCCTGAAAAGGCTGAAAAGCCTTCCCTCATCCTTATCTCTCTTTCACCCCTGTCTTCTATCTAGTCCCTTTTTCAGGCCATACACTCTGCCCTGTAAATCCTACACAACCCATTAAATTCCCATAGACATCCCAGACCATTCTGTTGACCACAGACAGACTTGAAACTCATCCAAAGCCCATTACCCCCATCGACATCAGCCTCCAAGCCCATTGCCCCTACCGATGTTGGCATCATAACTGATGGTGGCAACCTTGACCAACTGACGGCAACATAACTACCGACGTCGATGACTGTGGAAGATCGACAGCACAATAAAGTTACGCATTATCTCTATTTCTTTGGTTCAATCTTTCACCATTTCTCTTTCTAGCAACATTCTTTTTATCAACTAGTGGACTGTCATCCCTCTAAGAAGTCTTTGCACTTTTGGGACCGAGCCTTGTTTGGCAGTCCACCACCTATCTATCTAACATTTTCCTTGTTTAAGTCTTTCTCATATACAGGTGTCATCCTCCACAACCAAAGAGGAGCTCCTTCAATCGTCTGGATATGGTGCACAAACTTCATCTGGGTATCATCTAATGCTTGACCATTATCTTAGTTTCTTTCATCTTCTGAATGTGAAAAAGTGAAAAATAGTTAGAAACAGCTTCATATACAATTCAGTGTTATACTTAATTTCATGATACAATGCAATTTCAATACTTACAAGTTCTTTACATGATTTACCTACAACTATATGATTATAATATAGAGTTAATACTTTCAATATTTTTACATGTTTCATCCACTACTTCAATGATATATTCAATTACATAATATAATGTAATATAAAAACTCTTAATATGCTTCAAAGTTATATTAATAATATTTAAATGTGAAAAATATTATTAAATAATTATATATTTCACAAATTCTCTCACTTTTATTTTAATATAAGTGATTTGAAAGATAAATCCCTCATCTCAAAAGGGACCAACATACTGGGTTTGTCTTGAATTCAATCCCTCATAAAAAAACTTATTTCATAGTCATAATAATATACACTATGCAAATTATAAATATTATGGGGGCATACGTCTTGCATATGCACCCCACTCTTACAAATATTTGAGCACAAGTCCACATATAAAATAAATTTAAACATTTACAAAGTACAAATTAACACTTTATATAATATAAGGGTAATGATAATAGTTCATGTAATTCCTTATTTTTTATAAGAAAAGCTCCAAGAAGTTATAGTTCAAATATAGATCCATCTACATTAATATAATTCACTTTTTGTAAGTGGACCATGTTTGAGCTTAGTGATGCTCCACATCCTAGTTGTACTTTAACAAGACATGTACTAGTTTTAACCTCTTCCTTTTTTAGCAAGTGAGCCATGTTTGAACTTAGCGATGTTCCACATCTTAATTTTACTTTAGAAAACCCTATTTACCCACCTTTTTTTGTTATCTTACACTTAGATTTTAGTGACAATCAATGGGTAACACCTTTACTTCTTTTTAGAGAACTCTTCATAAGTGAAAGCACATCCTTTTTTAAATCAATAGCTTCATTCATAGATACTTGATCACTATTAATTTCACTATAGGTTATAATCCCATGAACCACTCATCCTATTACCATATTTATAAATATTTTTTCCTCATAGCTAGGAAGAAAATACGTTTGAAATATCCTTATCTCTACCTAGGTTAGTTGGTAACACAAAATCCTCATGTGAAGACAAATTATGTTTCTATTTCTCCTTTAATATTGTAATTTCAATTTATTTTTTTAAAACACAAAATTACAAAAATATGTTAATTACTTTTAGCCATGAAAATCAAAATAAACAATTTTAAACATAACATCCTAGGTGTGTGTTCTCAGATTGGGCAAGACATATAAGGAAAAAAATAAACAAATATAAGACAAACCAAAGATGATTTATACCTTCCATGTGGATGTTACCTTTAAGCCTAATTTTAAGCATGATTATAACTGGATTGTAGCCTTAGATTATTTTTCAATGTCACATTTTCATGTGGGTAGCATCTCCCCTAAGCAACTAGTGATTTTTTATGAACAATTGGGAGGAAGAAGTGAAGCTCTCTTGATAAAATTATATAGTGAGTTTGCACAAAAAAACTTGTATATAATGAAGAATGAATCATCGATTTATAAAATTTTCAAATGATTGTGAATGGTCCATCTAATATTGAGATGGAGGGTTGAGAATGGATCCTTAACCTCATAAATGTTGAAGGATGAATTTGTAAGAAGACTGCAATAATGGAAACATAGAGTATGTCATAAAGTAAAGTCATCAACCCATTGTGTATGTAAGAGAGGTGCAAGAGGTTGAGTGTGTAAGAGATGTGTCATAGAGCTTGCTTCCACTCCTCCCTTTTCTCATTGAATTTTACCTTTTGAATGAATATTAAATTGGTAAGTGTCTTGGATGATGAGGATTAATATGAATCATTGATTTGGAAATATTCATGACATGTACATTCTATGTAACCTCATTTTTAGGATAAGTATAATTATATTAATTAATAAATTATCTAATTAGGTTGATTTTGTCCTTTTGTAGTCTCATTTTCAAGGTTTAATTGATTTGATTTAATATTCTTGGTAAGATATTTGTAATAAGGGGACTAATTTAGGGATACTGATGATGAATTAGATGATTAAATATAATGTATTTACACAATTAGGGATGCACCAATGTGTCATAGAATGTGCATGTTAAATAGTGTGAAAGATTTGGAATGTTTTAATGGTTTCTAGGCTAATTTTTGTGTTATTGTAAGAAATTGTTATAATTTGAAATTTTGACAAGGGTGTTGTTTGACACAAACAAAGTAACATATTTTCAAAGAATGAAAGAGTCATTAAAATTTTATTTGAAAATGATTTAATAATGATGTTTTCATGTTTTGTTGATTCTTGTTCAATTTTCTAAAAACTAATTCACAACGGTGCCCCAAACAACATTTGGGAACCTAGGATGCCCCTTGAGGGAATGACCAAAAAATAATTTTGATGGATAGGCCCTCAAAAGGAATAAAATGACATGTTCCATAGTAGAAGAGGCCATGAAATAGAGAAGGTAGTTGAAAATAGGATTGAAAATGGTTAAAGGAGCCATAAATATTCCTCCCAAAAAGAAGAATGATGTAATGGGAGGGGTGGGGGTATTTTTGAATTTTGGCTATAAATTCACCCCTATGGGGTGAAAATGGTTTGTTTTCACTCTAACCTATTATAAATTTGTGATCAATATTTATGTGTGAGTGATATTCATTATATGGCACATATTCCACACCATAGGCACCTTAGTGAGCTAGTTCAAGAATACCAATGACCATGGGGGAGTGGGCAACTAGTAACTTAAATTTTTTAAATTTTTGGCATTTAGTATATTTAATACTAGGGTAAAGTAGGTAGATTGTAAATTTACCAATTTCATGAAAATTGAAATTGGTGGGGTCATCCATGCAAACATAGGTAATACTCACATAAATGGTGATATTTCTCAATATTATCGATAAATTGGTAGGAATGTGACAAAAAATATGATGTTGCTAAAATCGATAGGATCATAAAAATTAGATGGGAAAAAAATGAATCGATAGTATAGTATAAAATGTGAAAATGTCACTTAAATGATTGGATAGGTATGAAAAATGAAAATATAGTCTTGCTAAAATTGGAATTATTGTAAGTCATTTGGATGTTCTAAATTAATGAGATTGATGAGGGAAACAATGATATAGAGTTGATAAATAGTGAAATTACCTAAGATGAAAACACTTAACCAAAATGATAAAAATAGTCATGGAAATAATGGGAACATCCTACCAAATAATGAGAATGTCTTGCTAAACAATTAAATTGATGAAAATAAAGAAATTACCTAAGAGATAATTAGACCAGACTTGAAGAAATGTTGGAATGATTTATAAAGAGATTAGATTAGCCTAGATGGTTATAATGATGTTTTGATAGATTGATATAATTTATTTTATATTCTGATTAAAGTTTTATGCTAGGATACTATATTTAGATAGATTTATTTAGCTAAGTTCACTGACATGACTTTGATTAAAAGTGTGAATCTAGGTTCTGATTACCTAGGATAGATGGTCTCACATTTTACATGTACATAGTATCTAGATTGAGTAGGTTTATGATTTACTCAAATTATTTATTTGTTACACATCACATGGATGCCATTTATTTGGGCTACTAGAGCATTCTTGAGTGCATTAGCTAAGTGATGGCATTCATATATGTCAACTTTTCAATTGTCAACATGAAAGGCCATAATCACTTTCGAGGATGTTCATCAGATTTAAGCCAGTCTCTCTATAATTTATAGTAACAATTATAGGAAATTTTAAAGTATTTTATTAGAAACATGGATATTGAGATGCATGAGGGAGTGATATATACTAATTTTCTTGAGACCCTAATAGATGCGCCTCAAGATGATCTAGATCTAGTGGTGTTACCACCACTACCACTAGTTGATAGAGAGGTAATGATTTTTATGGGCATTATTAGTGGCATATTAATACATGATAAGAACATTTTTTAATTCCATATGGGTCTAGGATTAGTCATCTGAGATAATCTAGACTAGACTACCAATTTTACTTGGGACCTGATAGTTATAGCCTAGTTGTACATACTCTTGCATATTGTGGTCTATCACCGAGGTAGGACTATTGTGCCTTCTACATTGATCTAGGTTTGATCCTAGGTGAAAATTTATAACAAGTGGTTGGTTATTCTAATATGAGTGATATGAATAGAGTATCAATTAGGATATGGCTAGTATCATATAAGAGCAGGACATTGAGGTCATAGAGGGGATATTTTGCATTATTATTGGGCTATAGACAAGATGATCTATGGAGACTTCAATTGGTGGATATACTTATAGATTAAGTTTCAATGGATAGATTATGGCTAGGTTACACATTTTATGACTACAACTTAATACATTATAGGTAGGCCTAATTTTAATGTAGAGTGGTATAGGCTTGATCATGTCGTTAGGTAGTTTGGAATTCAATAGGATGTGCCTCAGGGACCTCACTATTTCACACATGTCACATGTAATATCAATGAATGGGGGCATCCTATCACCAAATATGATACATGATAAATTTTTCATAGTGTAACACATGTAATATGGGCCTATATAGGTAAACTAATATATGTGGGGGTGATAGGGGCAAATATTACATGGTGGGCCTTGCATTTCCCATTTAGATTGACCACACCATTGGTTCCTAAATAAAGAACACCTATAAATATTTTAGTTTGGTAATTGAGATAGGTATAGGGATAGGTACTAGGGCCATTAAATATTGAGAGTGATTTATAGTAACCAATATAGGGACCCATGCAAAATCATATGTTGATGGTTATAGATTTAGTAACAAAAAGTGATAGGAGTAGCAACACTAGTAGCAATAATAACATCGATGACTCATCAGGTCATGATGGAGATGGGGGATAGGGACCCAAACTAGATGTCAATATTCAAGATATTATAGGGGGTCCTATTTAGGATACACAGATGATAGCCAACAACTCTAAGCAAGTAGATCCTTTAAGGCTAGTTAGATCAGATATAGAATAGTCTACCATAGATGGTCTATAAGAGGAGATTACCATGAAATTAATATAGTTTTTTGGACTTGAGATAAGGGAAGATTAGTTAGAATAGTAACTTGTATACACATATAGATAGATCTTAGCCTTGTAAATAGATATTGACTCATGAAATTCTAATGTATCATATATGATATTCATTCATGCACAACTAACTACAAACTAGAGAACTAGAGTGAGAGAGATAGAGCTTGAGCTAATGTTTAGAGGATATATGGGGAGTGAGATTCATCTAAATAGTTAGTTACATATCATGGCCTCTCAAAGGTATTACTAGAGATCCTAAAAGCTAAGGATGAGGTAGGATACCATCAGAACCTATATGAGTCAATACTACCAACAAAGGGTAGGGCCTTGAGATTTCAAGCTTATGATATTCAAAGTTTTACATCAAGGTCAGAACATGCTTTAGTATCACATAGATCAATGGAATAACCTCCTACTCCACATCCATGACTGATTATGTATCTACCATAATAGACACCACCTCTATATGGGACAAGAGAGAGTGTACCATAGGATGATCCATAAAGGAACCCTCCTAGAGATGATCAGAGTTAGAGTTGATTTTTTGATATATCTTTATGTTTTTAATTATGACATAAAATATTAATTATGTATATCAATGTTTTATGATGTATATGAAATTCATTTTGGTTACATGTTGTATACAAACTCTGATATTCTTTTGATATATATGATGTTGTTTCTAATTCATTTTTGTTGATGTAGAATGTAGAATAGATGTCTGATTTGATATTGATGTTGAAATATTTTTTTCCATTATTTTATTGTCATAATTGCTTTACTGATTATAAAATGATGTGATGTGTCATTGATGTAGTGATATTGGATCATGATGTAGAATGTTTATGACTTTTTGTATGCACTCATTTATAGAAGTGTATCATGAGTAACAAATATGTAGCCATATTGTTTAGTTGCTTTTGGTGTGATTATGTAAAATGTGATGATGTTTTGATTATGAATTGAGCACACTTATACATGTGTATTATTATGTGACATCATAAATAAGCCTCTAATACTTGGTTATTAATTTTGCATATGACATTATGCACCATAATTATAAATGAATCATGATAACATTATTTGACATAAGCGTAAGAACTAGTTGATATGAAAATGTTGAAACTTGAGATCAAGATATGAAAAATCAAGACCTAAGTATAAATAATAATGTAATCAGTAAAGACTAGTTCAAATACAAATACTCACAACTCAAGATCAAGATATGAAAAATCAAAACCTAGGTGTAAAGCATAATGTACTAAACCAAACAAACCTATTTAATAAAACAAACACACCAAAAAAAATAACTAGTCACACATAAAAACACAATTTAAAATCAATAAAAATAAAATAAAACATCCTTATGAACATGTGATAAAAAGGCATTACTCTTGGGTTGTGCCCCTAAGTCTAGGAAAATTTCAAATAGAGAATGTGACAAACTAGATAGGAGGAAAATGGAAGGAGGAAGTGGCCCAGCTAACACTAAATTACCCATGCACCTAAGTTTTACCTACATATTTTTTCATAGAATTCATGCCAAATGTATTTCTCCCAAAAATGGTGAATGAATAAAAATGGTGATAATAAATGGGATTAAATTAAAAGAGAAGAATAGTGAAATTGACTCTCAAAATGATGAGAATGTTGAATAGATAACTCATAAAATGATAAGAGTGTTGAATAGATATTTTGTCAAATGGAAAGAGAATTATATAAATGACTCTCAAAATGGTGACATCATTGAATAGATTACTCTCAAAATAACATGATCATTATAGAAATGAATCACAAAATGATGATAACATTGAGAAATGACTTGCATGACTAGATAAGATGTTCCCACCCATAAATGTTTGACTACAACTGGGTTTTATCAGTATAATACTCAATTGATTCCAATTATAAAATAACCAAGAGGAGAAATCCACTTAAAAACATGATGAAAAATTATATAAATATTTTTTGGCTTGATATCTCTTTTTATGATTTTATGATTTTTTTAGATTTTATATTTTCTAATTCTTAGGATTTTTGGAATAAGATATATATATGAGTATTATGTAAGTAGAATATACAAGGGAATATAAATAAATATACAAGGAACTATCTAAAAAAATAAAAATAACTTTAGGTAGGGGTTCAAATAATAGCTAAACTAACTATAATAATACTACCAACAAACAACAATTAGGATGCGAAGGGGCTACCATTTAATAACAATTTAGGATGTAAAGGAAGTGATGTGAAATGGTGAAAAGGACTAACATGAGATAAAAGGAGCTTGTTAAGGAATATCAAACAAAATAACCATGCTGAAGTATTCTAACATTCCACCCACAAATATGTGTTTATGATGACCAAATTTGCACTATTTATTAAATCATTTGTTGAATCCACCTAGTGTACCTATAGGTCTTAATCAAATCAATATCATAATATGACATGAGATAATAAAAAGGATTGACTCAATAATGGATAAGGGACTAAGGGAACACAAAAGGACTTACCCCCAAGTAGGGTTACTCATAGATAGTGTTCAAATAAATCAAGCATAAAAGTGCTTGAGATGCATAATATTCATGGGCTCTTATAGTTCTTGTCCATATGTTTTTGACAATATGTATGCTCCAGATCCTTTTTTTTTTAATGAAGAATGAACCCAACTAATTAGGCTCAATTTTTACTTTCTTTTCATGGTCTACATTGGTGTTTTTCTAATTCTCTTTTAACACAAGATCACCAAATTCAAATTCTATAGAAAAGATTTGCTTGTTATAAATATGGCATGGGTGATTATGATATGACTTGAGATGGTTCAAATCAATAATTTATTTCTCATCCATAATATATAACTCTTATAGCTGAGCTACTCTATACTCCTCTTCATTAATTAAGTCCTGAAATGAGATGTATAGGGAAGAAATGCCATCTCAATAGGGAGGATAACTTCAAAACCAAAAATATGTAATATGGAGTTGTACTTATAGGTTGAAAATTCCAATCATGAATAACATCATTGACAATCTTCTTAATAATCTTGATCATTATCTTTGGGTTAATAAGGACTAGAAAGCTTGTTGTTAATATGGAATTGTGTACAAAGGGATTTCACGTCATTATTTTTGAAGTATTTTACATTGTAAGATATGATGGTAGAGGTAATGCCATAATGATAAATGAGGTGATTCAGAATGAATTTGGATATTTTTTTATCGGTTACATACATGAGAGGAATTACCTCAGCCCACTTATTAAAATACTATGTGGCAGTCATGATATGTCTAGTCATATAAGGATGTAAGGTTTATCTTACCTATGAGAGTGAGGCCCCACATTGAAAATGACCAAGGAGATGTAATAGGTTGAAGTTATCATGAAGGAAAAAGAATCATATCACCATATTTTTGATAGGAAAGGCACCTTTTAACATAGGCACATGCATCTAATTCCATTATGGACCAATAGTATCATGTCTAAAGGAGTATCTTGGCAAGGATAATTACACTAGTATGGGACCCACAAATCCCCTCATGGACATATTTAATCACTAATTCAAATTCACCTAAGGTTAAATATTGAATTAGTGTCCCATCATAGCCTCTATGATAGAGTGTACTAATGAGTAAAGTAATGGGATGCGATAAAAATGAAGTATTTATGTTGATTACAAGACAAGTCAACAAGAAGGATATGATATTGAAGGTAGTGTTATACATATTAGTACCAAAGGGAATTAGAACCAACAATATCATTTACCATTTTTGATGTTGGACAACTATAATCTAGTATTAAAGTATTTTCAATGAGGAATTTATATACATGAACATTAGAAGATATTTATATCAATGATTCAATAGTTTCCATAGCATTGGTTAATCTATTATTGATTCTTAAAATTTTATCAAAATGGATGCATTCAAAGTTTTATTTGAGACCATCAACCATGCCATTTTATGGCATGAACTTCTCATCCTTATTTTGATACTAGTTTATAAATTGATTGATAATCAATTATGAATCTCCATAGATAATCAACTAATAAATGCGTCACTACATTACAAGGTGAAGTCTTGTAATAAGTGACTCATACTCTAAAATTTATTAGTGCATGGAAAACCAATTTTAAATCCTTTGGGAATAATATCCCCTTGTATCCTGATGAATATAATGTCAACCCTTAAACCACAAGCTTTTAAGGAACAATCAAAATATAGTTTCGATTGACATGATTCATCCAAATTAAAGATATACCCCTTAGGGAAATGAAGGTTTAGAATACATGTATCTAAAAATGTGCTACAGTAATTTATTCTTCAATTAATTTCCCCTTGATGACCTTCTAACATACATATTCAATGTCAAACTCACTAAGCAACATAACCCACTTGGTCATGTTGCTAGTTAAAGTTGTTTTGGACAAAAGATACTTGAGTGGGTCAACTTATCAATAACAATGGTTTTGTTATTTAACATGTAGTGTCATAAATTTTGGGATGTGATTACCATTGCTAAGCATGCTTTCTCAATAGGTATATAATCATGCTAGTAAGTGACCAATGTCTTGATTAGATAGTATATTGCATGTTAATTTTCCTAATCATTGTGCTATGCCAAAAGTTCCCTCATGGCATGTTTAGTCTGTAAAATGTAAATCAATAGTGACTTCCCTAGCATTGGTGGGACCCACACTGGTGGATTTTACAAATAATTTTTTAAATGCTCAAATGATTATTGACATTTAGTGTTTCATTGAAAAGTGGTGCCTTTATTCAAGATGTGAATAAAAGGGTAGCATCAATGAATAATCTATTAATTGAATCGAGGAATAGATTAAGTTTTTCCCTATAACTTATGAAGCTATTTCAAATTAGAAGGAAAATGAATCTCTATGATGTCCTTAACCTTAGCAAGATCAAATTCAATACCATTGTGGGAAACAATGAAACCTTTTAATTTTCCTAAAGTAATACCAAATACACATTTTTTTGGATTAAGATGAACCTTATATTCATAAAGCCTTTTAAGAGTCTCTGTAGAAATATTGGTTGATTTGTTCATGTCTTTGATTTGCATGTGATATAATAAGTATAATACTCAACAATATAATGCATCATTCCATGAAAGATGAGTATTATTTCATGTTGGTATGTAGCACTGGTATTATTTAATCCAAATGGCATCACTTGAAAACAAAATGTCCCCTATGGAGTGGTGAATGATGGTTTATGATAGTCTTCAAGTATTATCTTTATCTGATTATATCTTGAGAAACCATCCATGAGAGATAACATCTCATATCTCAATGTTAGGCAAAGAGAAATCATCTTTGGCACATGTGTTGTTGCTTTCTCTAAATTTTATACATAGGAGAATACCCATTGGTTTATTACTGACTAGGATGATATTATATATCCATTATGAATACTCAATTGGTCAAATAAATCCTACTCCCAATAATTTCTTCAATTCCTTTTTGACTAATATAGTAATACATAGATGCATTTTGTGTATCTTGTATTTAATTGACTTGCATTTAGGTGCACACCAAGATGGTGTATGACCAAATTAAGATCTATCCAAAGTATGTATGAATAGGACCTTGAAAATATATCAATGAGTTCTTTGAGAATAATAATGATGAACTCCCATTACTTAGATATGAGGGACACACCTAGTTTGATAATTTTATGATCATCTATAGTACTAATATTGACTTTGATGGTGTCTTCCACTAGTAGTGTAGAACCATCCTCTAAGATAGAGGGTATTTATTGAAATTGATATTGTTCATCTAATTATGCACCATCAGGCTCACCTCTGAAATAAGAATTTGAATCAACAAATGTAGGTAATGGCCATTCAATAAATGTCTAAGGAAAATCTTGAAATAATCGTTAAAATATATTTTTCTCCTCTATACTCATAATGAACCAAATGTGATATGAGGACTTGTGGGGATTTATAATTCCTATGGAAGAGAAAAAAGTTACCCATCCTTTGGTACTTGAAATAGGTTTTCACCAAGGAACTCATATTTTTATATATTTTTATCCAAGTCAAAAAGTGCCTCAAAGATGTTTTCACTAGAGAACCTCACTGTTTGATTTTATTTTTGATTTTCATGAGTAAAGAAGTTCTCTTTCTCTCCCTAGTAGGCAATAGGGTCCAATGTAATTTCAAATCCTTGTCTATGTATCAAAGTGGTAGGCCATCCATAAGAACCATGAATTATAAAATTAATTCCTCATTATGGAAGTCATCTAATGGTATATCATCATTTTACTGGTCCCAATGAATTAGTTCAAGATAATGAAGAGTAAGAGAGAAATTGGATGTGGATGTGAGGGTAAAGAAGAGATCATTATCAAATAGGTTCAAATTGTCTAGTTCATCATAGTTAAAATTATTGAGGTATGTTTTTGTTATTGGTATTTTGGAATTTATGTTGTCATTGATGTCAAGCTCAATATGTATGTCATTAATGTCAAGGTCAATGTTGATGTCATGCAAGGTGAAGTGGTATGTGACAAAGAAGTATTATGACAAGAGAGAATTTGAAGGCAATCTATTATCTCTCTATTGAGAGATGATTTGAATGCAACCTGGTAATTATTATAAGTTTGATGACATGTTTTAATGTCAATAAAAATATTTAATTTCAAGATCAATATACAAGGTAAGCATATTATTGAGTACTGAGCTTGAGAAGCCTAGTCATGACTTTGATCATCACATGAAGAGACATAGTGAGAGGGTACGAAGATGGTGGTATGGTAAGATGGATACATGAAAATATGATTAGATGTTAAATGATTCCCAAGTGTTCATATTAATTTTTTAAATACTCAAGAAAGTTTCAAGGTAAACCTTTAAGGGTAAGGTCTTAACCCTAAGCATGCAACCTGACTAGTCCTAGACCCTACCTAACCTAATGAGGAGTTTTGAGGTATTATCAAGGTCTATTAAAGATGAAAAATAGTGATAAATCATGAAGTAATTTTTTTGACACTATGTAAACATGTGTATAAGGTATATAGGATTTCAAAGGAGGTTTCAAGGCTGGTCCATGGCTTATTCATTTGCATAAAGAGACCTAGTCAGAAGGCATATGCTTGGTAGCATGATGAGGTGAGCATTTTGAGGCTTGTGAGAAAAATATTGGTAGTGTGTTATCATGGTATGAGGTTTTATGACTTGAGTATGAGGTTTTGAGATTAGTGTAAGAGGTTTCAAGGTCTAAATGTCATTTACATGTATAGGCCTAGTATGCAAAGAGACCTAATTTGGCCTAATGAGGGATCAAGCTTAGTTTTCAAGGTGATAGATCTCATGTGAGATTTTTCATAGGTGTGATAGGTTTTTAAATATTTATCTTGAATTTTCAGGTCCTTTATTGAATTAAAAATCATAAAAAGTGAAGTTAAGGTCTCTCGAGTGCTAGAATTAGGTATTGTAGACTCGAGAAGGTTTTTATGATGTTCATTGGCATGTGTAACATTTTAATGAGGATAAAATTAGTTCAAGGTATTGTTGGAAGGTTTGTAGGTGTATTATATAGGAATTAGTTTTGGAAATTAAGGGAAATCCTTTATGAATGATTGCTAAGAGTAGAAACAAGGTTTTAGTGCTTTAAAAGCCTAACAATGACATGATATGAAAGATATTGATAGATATGGCTAAGAATAAATTGTATGACCTAGTTTTATAATTATATCATGTAGAGGAATATCCTAGGTACCTCAAATTGGAATTGGTCTAATAGATGAGTGGGTGGATCCTACAAGAAAAGCCATGTTTTTATAAAAATTGCTATAACAGGTAGAGTTGATCAAGTCAAATTTAATAAGTGGATAGAAATTTAATCTTTAAAATTATACCTTATTCCCATGGTGGTTTATAAGTAATTTATAGATATAAAATATTATAAACCAATCATTAAAGTTGATGTATCACTAAAAAGGCCTAGTGAGGTAGATAGTGAGAAAATTTAGGTAGAAGTGAGAATGAGATTAGGGATGTGTTGCCATGGATTAGGGATGGATCCAATTAAAATAGGTTGTTTTTAAATAAATTTAAAACATAAAATTGTGTATGTAAAAAATTTGATCTCAAACTGACATGTATAACACGGTGAGGTCTGTGTACAGTGAAACCATGAGATTGATCTGTAAGACCAATATTGATATTTGAGCCTATAATATATTTATTATAAGTTTATATAAGGATGCTTAAGGATAATATAAAACCATTTTAATTTCATTATAGTTACTCTACAAGTGTTCTAATTCATGTTTTTATGACTATGTTTTGAAGTCTTTAACAGTTCTAAGTGGTCATCCATCAGAGATGAGAATGAGGTGATTTGCATAGAGTTGAAGAGTCTAATGAAAATGAAGATGTTATAAGGGTATATAAGGTTATTATTATTTAATTGAGATTAATTAAATTTTATTTTACATAAGTTGGTGATCAAATGATCATGATTGGGTTTTAAGGCATGTTTGTAGTTCTAAGTGAGCATATGGAAGTGGTCATCTTGAAGTCTTTTACCTTGTATCATAAAGTCTAATGAACATGGTGATGAGAATAAGGTCATGGAGGTTATATAAATGTGATTTTATGGTATTTTTTTTAATAAATTTTTTTATGTGCTTCATTTTTGGTTGGCAAACTTTTTAGCAGTAAGAAGGCCTAATTGTGAGTATGCCTAATGGTGTGGTTCAAGGAGTGAAATGAGCTAAACGGTGTTGGGGACCCAAGGTGAGATTATCAAGTTTATAATTGAAGCATGTATGAATTTTTTCATACATTTATTTATTATCAAGATGTTCCAAGGTGGTCAAGGTGAAACATGTGTTTTTAGAAGGCTTATTTGCATTAGGTCTCTATTAGGCCTAATGATGGTTTTGGTACTTATGAGTGGTAGATGACCTATGTAGTGGTTTTATCTTCTATTAAACATGTTTTTTGATATATTATAATGGTTATCCAAGTATTTAAAGGTTTTTTTCTTACCAAAATATGTGAAAATAAGAGTTAAGTATAAAAAGAAGGTCTAATAGGCCTATTTTGACTAGTTAGAATATTGATGGTATGAATAAATGAAATAGAAGTTTGAAAACTAGGTAGATGGATTTAATACCATAAAAGAGGTGTGTTTAATATTTTATGAATTTATATAATATATATATATATATATATATATATGATGATAAATTTCATATGACCTAATTCAGTTAAGAAGAGAGCTAATTGAGTTAAGAGGCATAATAGGCTGTTTGAGAGGGATAGGAGAATGTGAAGAGAAAAAGAAGGTGATCATAATTAGTTGAGTGAGAAACAAGTGTCCAAAGGTGATTAGAGGCTCTATGTGGCTTATTTTATGTTGATTCACCTAGGTGGTTGGTGCCTCCTTGCATGTTGTTGTTTATTAAAGGCCTAGTTCAGTTGGTACCTAACTAGTAAGGGGTCGGTGCTCCTTGTGGGGTTGGTACCTCACTAAATATTGATTAATTAATTATATAAATTTATTTCAAGATGTGTTTTAATGGGTTTTATCCCCCATAAGGTTTCACCACATATATCTTATGTTCATATATTTTATGCTTATGTAGACACTTATTTATGCATTGGTTGATGTATATGTTTGAATGAATGCTTCATGAATGATAAGTGAAATTGAATGATTGTTTTAAGGTCACTAGTTCAACCCCCCTCTCTCATTGGATGTGATTCCAAAAAAATAATATTATTCTCTATCACTTTTGGGATCATCGTTATTATATTTCAAAGTTATATCACTATCGGACTCTAAGGGGTCACCTTCAAGCAATTTATATCCAATGAATTGAGCTCCATTATGTTTATTTTTAGAAATGAGCTCAATAATACCTTATTGTTTTGGTACTAAACCCTTTCCTTTGTAATCATGATATTTCATGATTCTATTTGTAATAATATATTAAGTTTTTTCTTAGAAAGAGGAAAAAACATCATTATATAGCCAAGAATCTCCTAAACTATTGGATTTCTCTTGATTCTACAAACTATTCTTATCAAAAGTAATAGGCCCATTTGGATGAGAATAAACATTTTTATGCCACTTCTCTTTAGGCATGCCATGGGATATGTGAGACTTAGGTAATTTAGCAGTATAGAAGTCATATTTGATGTGATATGTGACATGACCCTTATCTTCAATTTTGAAATAGGAAGAAATTATAGTAGGTGGAGAATTAGAAGTGGAAATAAGGCTACTTAGATCAACATAGTTGGATTTAAGAGGTTTAAGATTTATATTCTTATGCTTATTGGGTGCATGCTCAGTGCTAAGACAATAGTTGTATCGACCATATTCAACGTCTAAATTTTTACAATATTGATATGGCTAAATCACTATGAATAGTAACATACATTCCAGAATGGGAAAATTTCAAACATTGATGTAATGTAGAAGGGACTACATGTATTTCATAAATCCAAGAACATCAAAGAAGTAAATTATATAGTATTTTAATGTTAATGACATGGAAAATGGTATCATGGGTGACAGGCCCAACAAGGATAAGAAAACAAATGGTGCCTTCTGATTCCCTCTCTATATTTTCATATGCCTTAATAGTAAAGGTATCTAGTTATAAATCTACTAAGGTGTACCCCAAAATTTTAACCAAATTCAATGAAGTAATATTCAAACCCAAACCATATTCTATAATTACCCACTTTATATTATTATGGTAAATTATATATTTAATGTAAAGGGGATTATTATGTAATGGACCAAGGAATGACATGTCACTTTGGTCAAATGTGAATTGTTGACCTAGGGATAAGTGATGCAGGAGCATCACTCTTAGGGAAAAAAATTGTCAAATTTTGGTTTGATGTATTCAAATATGTTGAATAATGCCTTGGATGGACTTATAAGGCCCCAAGCATACTTATATTTCAATTTGGTAGGATAGAAGTGAATTTAGTTAGTTTAAATTTTCAAATTTTATTTTCCTGCCAAAACTAGTAGGTTTAAAATTTTGAATTTCTAGTGTGTCTCTAGGAATTATAGGGTATGATAAGGATTTTAAAAAAATTTCAACATATTTTAAATATATTTTGTGGTTCCTTGAGTCATTAAAAAGGACCAAAAGTGATATAGTCCTTAGATTTCTATGTTGGTACTTGGTCACCTTATAAAACTTATCATATGACCATTTAAACCTCTCCAAGGTGGTTACCAAACAATTAACTTCATATAAAATGTAATATTTTATAATTTAGATAGGTTTATGCATGTTTTTAGGTGACAATATTTGAGAAAAAGGAAAAAGGAAGATGCCCTATTTTGAGAAAATAAGATCCAGACCCTATTTTGTGTGCTCTTGATCAGTTTGCAGACTGTATGTTTCAGTATGTTTCAATATTATTCATCACTGGAATTGGAAAATAGTTATACACATATTTTAAGGATTATTTATGTGTCTCAATATCATAATTTGTAATTATTTATAATCAATTTGTTGGGAATCTATTTGTTGTGTGTAGTCTGAGTGAATAATTTTTGAATTAAATGATCATTGGATAGACTGTAATTATGTTATTATTAATATATAGTTATTTTAAATTGATAAATAAGTGTATTTTATCAAATTTAAAACTCAAAATGTTTGTTAATGCTTGAAATTAGTTTAAAAACCTTGTATCTATGATAGTCTTTGCATGGTTGAATGATGATTGTATTTCTTAGAGAAAAGATCCATAAAATGATCATTAAATGATTTGGGATGATAAATTGAGTAATTTTAAATGTTATTCTAAATTTTATTGATATTTTTACTATCTTTTATACGTTATATCCACTTTGGTAGGTATACAAACTTGTGTCTTTCTTGTTTCCATGCACAGTTAACCATGTTTTGAACTAGAAATATTTGATAGAGGATTGGTTAACACCTTCCATCAATTGGTAAAGTTTCATAGGACTTATATAGACCCTTAAAAACAAATTTGGATATTTTAAACCTTGTATAATGTTCACAATAGAATTTTACTGCTCAAAGGTGGTCACAAGTTTCCAAAAGCCCTAAACTAGGGTCTCAACCATATCAAGAGTTTGAACCATAAAAACACAAAAAAAATTGTATTATAGTCAATATTGAGGTTATATAATATATTTTAAAACTTTAAAGAGTGTATGGATAAAATAGTATGGTAGTTTGATGACTGTTTGGTATTTAGGCTTGAGGAGGCCTAATTGGGAAAGAGTAGTGTCTAGAAAAAGGGTATATAAGTGGATTTGAATAATAAAAATTTGTAAACATGTAGATATCAATATAGGGTACTCATAAATATAATGTATTTCTTAAAATCATTGTATTTTTCATACAATCAACAAAATAGGTAAAATAGGGATAGTAGCAAAGGGTCAAAAGCATAGGAGTTTGATAAAGAGTTAAAAATTAGAACTTATTGAGTAGAACATCTACATCATTTTTGTATTAGAGAAAACATTAGATAACTAAGAACAAGTGGGAGAGATAATATTATTTGTACAAGATAATAACATGTACTTATTTGATATAATACCTGAACAAGGTTCAAAATACCACCTAGGAGAAACAGTGGAAGTGTAGCAAGGAACCAATGAAACCAAGATGCTATATTGGTAGAGCTGAGGGAACTTAGATTTAACTTGGATGAAAGGATAAATAATGTATAAATAAACTAAATAAGAGGATTCCTAACATGGGACATAAGTGACAAGAAAGATGAGCCACAAGACCAAGAGGAAGTAAAGGGAGAAGAAACAATTGAAAGACCTAAAGATCAGGGAGTAGAGAGATTCATGAAGTTGATCATGAGTCAAGGGTCCAAACCAAAGATAACATTTACCACCTATTTAGGTGGTCTTGATGGGGATTAGTACATGGATTGGGTGAATGAGTTAAACAAATACTTTGAGTATGAGGAGGTACCCGATGATAAGAAGGTCAAGTTTGTAAGAACTGAGTTAAAGGGGCATGATTAATTGTGGTGGGAATTCACACAAGATGAGAGAAGAAAGAAGGGGAAGAAAAAGATAACTTATTGGGATAGAATGGTTTGCAAGATCAAAGGCAAATTCTTTCCAGGTGACTATGAGATAAACTTGTTTAGATAATTATAGAGTTTGAAGCAGAAGGAAATGAGTGTGAAGACATACATAGAAGAGTTATATAAGTTAATCATTAGGCATGGACATGTTGAGGAGGACAAATATAAGGTTATAAGGTGCTTTAATGGTTATAGTTACAACCTATAAGATGAACTAGCACTTTTGAGCCCAAAAACACTAGAGGAGTTATACCAATTTGCACTCAAAACTGAAGATAAGTTGAATAGAAAATATAATCAATATAATAGAGGAAGGGGAAGAAATTTTAGAGATACATGACAAAAAATGGGCTTAAGTATAATAAAAATAAATATTCAAAGTGAATAAAGTAATTCACAAGAGCAATCCACTCATTCAAGAGGTAGATTTAGAGGTAGGAAACCTTTCAATAGAGGTGGTTATTCATCAAAGGGTAGAGGATTAAGTGGAATTTTAAGCCATAATTTTAGGTGAAATGCATTTTCTAGCCATAAACAATAGGAGTGTCTAGAGGACCATCAATAAGAAGCCCAATAAATCAAGATAAAAATCAAATTGCACAAGGAGGAGAGGAAGAGAGTGTTTTCTTTCCTTTGCACATGGAAGAGCCTGAAGTGAGAGAATAATTTATCATGATGAGGGTGATGATCAAGCCACCCAAGGAGAAAGAGCCACCATAAAGGAAGAATCTCTCCAAGACAAATTGTAAATGCCAAGGTAAGTGTTACAAAATGGTCATTGACTCAATAAGTATGGATAATCTTATTTAAGTATAAATGGTTAACAAGTTTGGGATAAATAAATTACCTCATGCCAATCCATACAAGGTGTCATGGTTGACTAAGGAACATAAAGTCTTATTCAGTGAATAAAGTTGGGTAGAGTTTTAAATTGGAACATATAAGGATAAGGTGCTTTGTGATGTCATCCCCAAGGATGTGTGCCATGTGATTTTTGTAAGGTCTTGATAATATGATAGGTAAAATACTCAAGATGGAAGAAATAATATGTACACTTTGATGAAGGATGGAGTTAGTCACACTTTATTGGCCTTGAAGGATGAGGAGAATGATCAACAAGTTGGTTCACATGTGATTTTAGTAAGTGGAAAAGAGTCCTTGAATGCCATGCATGAAGAATTGATAGGATTATTTGCAATGGTAATTAATCCTAGGACTATTATGACAACCACTAATATCAATGAGATGCCTATATATATTCAATAAATGTTGGATAAGTATGTTGATATAGTTGTTGATGAGTTGCCCAACACATTGCCATCTATGAAGAGCATAACACACCATCTAGACTTTGTACTTGGAGTAAGTCTACCAGACAAGGATGCATATAAGATGACCCCACAAGAGAAGGTTGAGATCAAAATACAAGTGTAGGATTTTATTGACAAAGGGTTGATCAAAGAGAGCCTGAGTCTATATGTAGTGCCCACAGTGTTGGTGCCAAAGAAAGAAGGTGAGTGGAGGATGTGCACTGATTCCAGGGCCATCAATAAGATCAGTATAAGTATATATTTTCAATTCCCATGATGGAGGATTTGATGGATTTCTTGAGTGGATCAAGCTATTTTTCCAATATAGACCTCAAGAATGGATACTATCAGATAAGAATTAGGGAAGGTGATGAGTGGAAGACTGATTCAAGATGAATGAAGGTTTTTATGAATGGCTGGTCATGTCATTTGGTTTGACTAATGAACCTATCACTTTCATGAGATTAATGGATAAGGTTATAAATATTTCATAAGTGAGTTTGTAGTAGTTTATTTGGATGATATACTAATCTATAGTCAAATCAAGGAGGAGCATCTTCATCATTTGGATTGGTTATAAGGAGGATGAAAGAAGAGAGGTTATTGATCAACCTCAAAAAATGTGATTTCATGAAAGGAAATTTTTTATACCTTGGGTTTTTAATTTCACAAGGCATACTAAAAATGGACAAGAATAAGCTAAAGGTAATCAGAGAGTGGCCAACACCTAGGATAGTAGGAGAGGTAAGGATTTTTCACAGTTTGGCAAGTTTTTATAGGAATTTTATAAGAAACTTTAGTGGAATATGTGCTCCCATCACTGAAACCATCAAGGTAGATAATAAAAACTTTTTTTGGAATGAGAAGGAAGAAAAGAGTTTCTAATACTTGAAGGAAAGAATCATGGAACAGCCCATACTGGCATTGCTAGACTTCGACAAGGTATTTCAAATAGAGTGTGATGCAAGTGGTTTAGTCATAGGGGTTGTCCTAAGTCAAGAGGGAAAACCTATAGCCTAATTTAGTGAGAATTTGAATGATGCTAAGAAGAGGCATTCATCCTATGATTTGGATTTTTGTGCAATAGTGCAAACATTAAAGAAATGGAGGCATTATCTTATGCCAAAGGATTTCATAGTATACATGGATAACCATGAACTTTAGTTCATATCTAATCAACCTAAGTTAAACCAAAGACATGTGAAATGGGTGGAATAAATGTAAAAATTTACTTTCACCATCAAACATAAACAAGGAAAAAGCAATAAGGCTATAGATGCATTGAGCATGAGGGTCTTATTGGTGAATTAAATTTAGTTAGATAGTGTTATGATTGAGGCACTCAAAGATTTGTATGAGGATGATGAAGACTTCAAAGAAGCATACCATGCATGCAAGCACCCAAGTACACTTAATAAGGAGCCATGGTTGGATTATGTACTTCAAGATAGATTATTATTAAAATGAGTATAGTTGTGTGTGACCAAGAGATATATAAGAGGAAATATGATCCAAGAGAACCATAGTAGAAGCATGACAAGCCATTTTGGGCTTGACAAGACATTGGAGTTGCTCACTCGGCACTACTATTGACCTCGAATGAAAGTAGAAGTATAGAGGTATGTAGAGAGATGTAAAATTTATCAATTATCCGAGGGTAAGAGCACTAATTCAGGTTTGTATCATCCTTACCAGTCCCAAATAGGCCTTGGGAATCCATAAGTATGGATTTTATGATGGGGTTGCCTAGAACACAAAGGGGTTTTGATTTAATTTTTGTAGTTGTTGATAGATTATCTAAAATAGCACATTTAATACCATGTATAACTACTAATGATGCAACACATGTGGCTAATTTGTTTTTTAAGGAGGTAGTGAGGCTTCATGGATTGTTGATGAACATTATTTATAATAAGGACACCAAGTTTCTTGGTCACTTTTGGAGGACATTTTGGAAGAAGTTAGGCACAAATTTAAGTTTTATTTAAGCTAAAAATTATAAAATAGATGGGAAAACTAAGGTTGTGAATAGGATCTTAGGGAACTTGTTGAGGTGTTTGTCCAAAGACCATCCCAAATAGTGGGATCTTGTGTTGCCTCATGTAGAGTTTGCTTACAATGATTCTACCAATAGTAGAATTGGTATGAGTCAGTTATAGGTTATATATGGCATGTATCCAAGAGGTGTATTTGAGGTTAGATACATCATTAATATATTTAAGATAAGTGTTTAAGGTGAGGAGTTTGTAATGGCAATGAAAAAGTTGCATAAACGAGTGAGAAAGCATTTGGAGTCTAGTGTTGACAAGTACAAGAAGCAAGCATATTTGAGTAGGAAATAAGTGAATTTACAAGTTGGGGATTTAGTATTATCTCATATAAGGAATGAAAGGTTTCCAAGGGGTGAATATAACAAGCTAAAGATGAAGAAGATAGGTCTTTGTAAGATTCTCAGGAAGCTTACACATAATGCATACAAATTGGAGTTTCCTAGTGGAGTTAGAATTTAACCTATATTTAATGTTTCATATTTTTAACCTTATAGAGAAGGAGATGAAGGAGGAAACATAATATATGAATCAGATACAATGGACCTAGATTTGGCAAGACAATTTCCTAAGGCCAAGATAGAGAAAATGGAATGTATATTGGATAAATAGGTGATTAAGAGGACTAGAGATAAGCAATATTTCAAGTATTTGGTCAATTTAAAGAATAATACAGTATAATATGTCATGTATAGTAATGAGGATGACATAAAAAATTGATGGAGTACTCTATAAGTACTTATGGGCAGCAACCCATGAGTTATCTTTTCCTTCCCTAGGAGTATGATGTAAGGGCATCACTCTTAGGGAATATATTTTGTCAAATTTTGGTTTGATTCATTAAAATAGGTTTAATAATGCCTTTTATGTCCATATAAGGCCCCAATTATACTTATATTTAAATTTTGTAGGATATAAGTTCATTTAGTTAGTTTAAATTTCCAAATTTTGTTTTCCCACCAAAACTAGTAGGTTTAAAATTTTAAATTTCTAGTGTGTTATAGGACTTGAATGGTATGATAAGAATTGAAAAAGTTTTAAACATATTTTAAATGTTTTTTTAGGTTCCTTTAATCCTTAACAAGGACCAAAAGTGATATACTCCTTAGATTTCAATGTTGGTGCTTGGTCACCTTATAAAACTTGTCATATGACCATTGGTAAACCTCTCCAAGGTGGTTACCAAATGGTTTCCCTCATATAAAATGTAATATTTTAAAATTTATATAGTTTGACTCATTTTTTGAGGTTAAAATATTCAATAAATTAGAAAATGGAAGAAGCCCTATGTTGAGAAAATAAGATTCAGACCCTATTTTGTGTGTTCTTGATCGGTTTATAGACTGTATGTTTCAGTATGTTTCAATATTGTTCATCAATGGAATTGGAAAATATTTATAAATTTATTTTAAGGATTATTTATGTTTTTAAATATCATAATTTTTAATAATTTATAATCCATTCATTCATTATGCAAGAGTATTATCAGTCAGACTCTTATGTTGGGAATCTATTAGTTGTGTGCAATCTGAGTGAATACTTATTGAATTGAATGATCATAAGATCAATTATAATTGTGATATAATGAATATACAATTATTTTAAATTGATAAATAAGTGTATATTCTCTAAGGTAAGACTCAAAATGTTTGTTGGTGCTTGAAATTGTCATAGAAACCCTACATTTTATGACAGTCTTTGCATGGTTGAATGTTGACTGTATTTCTTGAAGAAATGATTCGTAAACTGATCATAAAATGATTTTGGATAATAAAGTGAGTTGATATTAATATTATTATAATGTTTCTTGATATTTTTATTGGATTTTATACATTATATCCACTTTGGCAAGTATACAGTCCTGTGTCTTTCTTGTTTCTATGCATAATTAACTTTGTTTTGAACTTGAAATCTTTGATAGAGGATTATTTAACACCTAAAATAAATTAGGAAAGTTACATATGACTTAGAAAGACCATTAAAAACAAATTTTGATCTTTAAAACCTTTTATAATACTCACAATATAATTTTTAATGCTCATGGGTGGTCACAGGCTTCCAAAATCCCTAAACTAGGGTTTCAACCATATCAGGAATTTGAACTATCAAAAATCCACAAAATTTTGTAGTATAGTCAATATTGAGTTGATCTAATATATATTCAAACTTTTAGGATTGTAAAGATAAGATAATATGGTCTTTTGATGATTTTTTGGTATTTAGGCTTGAAGAGGCCTAATTAGGAAAGATTAGTGTCTATAAAATGGGTCTAAAAGTGGATTTGAATACTAAAAATTTGTACACAGGTAGCTCTCAATAAAAGGTACTCTGAAATATAACTAGTTTCTTAAAAATAATTGTACTTTTTCCTTACAATCTAAAAAATAGGTAAAATAGGGCTAGTAACAATGGGTCAAAAGCATAGGAGTTTGATAAAGAGTTACAAATTGAAACTTGTTGAGTGGAACCTATGATCTAGGAATTTGACTCAAGAGAGGATGGTTAGTATGGTGTTAGTTCCAAAATGAAAACAAAATGAAATAAGCACACTAACTAGCATACCATCTCTAGGCTTAGACACTAGGGAGAGCTTAGTTAACAAAGACAAATGACAAACACAACTAAAAAGTAAATAATAAAACATAAGAATTCCTTCACCTTCCTTAGATGCTCCAAATTCCTTTGTATTGGTGGCTTGCTTAGATTGTGCTCATGAAGTCCTTGGCAATGGAGGTTTGGCTACCTCTCTCTCTCCTTGGCACCTTTGGCTTGTGGTTTGGATTGGCTTGGAATCAATTTGGTATTATAACACTAATTTCTTGAAGCTTTTGGAACCATTTTTGCATTATAACTTTGCATAATTATGTCTTTGAATTCATGTGGTGAGGCCTCCTATTTATAGATTTTTGCAAATGTTTATAATCAACCTGAATCATCTATCCTACGATTGAGATGTGTGGTTGAGGATTAATTCAATTTTTTAATTAAAATTGATAAATAGGCTCATCAATATTTGGAATAGAGGAGCAATTAAGAGTCATGGAGGGATTTGATGAGGCATGGGAGGCATGAATCCTGATATTTGTGGCATTTATGGCATAGGGATGTCTTCCCAATAAATGAGGTCACTTGATGACGTAGATAATCAATATTCATTCTAAAACAAATTATTCAACAATTTTACATGGAATTATTAATTAGGCTCTAACTTGGATTAATTAGATCTAAGCATGATTAAGGACTTTGCACACAAATTACTCAAATTAATCAAAATGCCTTGTTATTGGTCCAAAATTGGACTGGATTGGAATTAGAAGGTGATGTTAGATGAATTGGATCCATTATCCCATTTAGGATGTTACCAAAAGAAAATAAAAAAGGCACATGTCGTGTGCAAGAGATTTTATAGGAAATATCAATCCAAAGCACCTAGGTGCAAAATTGGCATTTCGACTTGAAATGATCTGATCAAAGTTAGCTGGTCCATAAATTGCATTACCCCATTTAGGGATACTCTAACCAAAATTGGAATTTGAATATGTCATTTTCACATCATTTAGCATGGTTTAGTGTTTTTAGGCCAAATTGTGCATTTTAGGTGGAAATTGGTCAAAACCCTGATTGGGAGTTATTGATGGCCAATTTTAGGTGTCTATAGTTTGCCCCTATTTGGGAAAATGTTACAAATCTTAGGCAAAGTAATGTCTTCTCAAATAATGAGAGATAGCTTGTATGCGAAGAGGAAGATTATGGTTGAAGAATAAAGCTCCAAATGGTTTTAGGAAGTCTATGATGATGCCCCCTCGAGGGAGTGGCCATCACATTTGTTGATGGATGGTACTTCAAAAAGAAACAAGAAGAAAGGTGGAATTGACTCGTGGTTGAGATTAATCCAAATGAGAAACTGCTTACATGCATTAATGTAAAAAGGATACTGATTTTCCCAAAGGTAGTTATAATCAGGATTAAAAGTCAAAATAATGATTTTCCCATAGGTGGCTATAATCATTAAGAAGACCTAGATTGGCTAAATATGATTTTGCCCTAGTTAGGGATGATTAAAAATCATAACTCAAGGATATAACCTAGAATATAGATTAAAGATGAGTGGGTGCAAAGTGATGAAAGAGATGGATAGAAGAATAAGATTGATAATTAAAAATGATTCAGTTGTACCTACCAATGAGGAAATGCTCATCCTAATTATCAAAGATACAAATAGAATGGTTAGTGGGTTGATTTGATCAAGATGGGTGAAAGGATTTACCAAGGTACCAAAGAGAAACTTATATGGCTTCATTGATTGTAGACCTTCCTAAAGCTGATTTTTGCTATAGCATGTGATGGTAGGTATCATGATAGAACATCATGAAGTCTTGGTTGAAAAATACATAAGGACTGACTCTTGATATTTAATAAACACTCAAAAATAATACACCAATGATAAAAATCATGATGATAACATTGACATATGAATATGGATAGACTCAAGAATAATGTGCTCAATGAATCACCAAATGAACACATATATACTAAGTTGAGGTAACAGTACTAAAAGAAAACAAACAGGTAAGCAAATAAATAAATTTAAAAAAAAAACAAAAATCCTAAAATAAACAAATAAACAACTTGAAATAAACAAAAAAACAAAAATCTTGAAAACAAAAGAAAAATAAAGCATCCTAACAATGACCATGCCTCAGTAAGACAGATCAAGGATAATTGACTAAGCTTAGACAGGATAAATATTTTTGGATTTTTTGAACTGTTATGAATATTTTTGGAATTTGTAGGTATCTTAACTCATTAGAGAATAACAAGATACATGCTTGCAAAATGGTGAGAGTATTTGGCTTAGGTTGCTCATAAAATGGTGAGAGTGTTTGGCTTAGGTTGTTCTCAAAACATTGAGAACGTATGGAAAGGGGATTGAGGTGACCTAAAAATGAATTGAGTATAACCCACATAGTCCTAAAATGACCTCAAGTCATAGTAATTCCATCCATACAAAAGGTGAGGAAAAACCAACTAGGTCCCAACAAGTTCTCAAATCTGGCAAATGGCCAGTCAAATGAAAATAGTGATGGCAAGGTGATGCGACAATGCATGGTAAACAAGTGTTTCCCCTAGTTTTCCCACATGTGATTATAACTAGGATACAATGGCATAGGTAAATGATACTGATTTTCCCATAGGTAGTTATAATTAGTAGCAAGACTAGTGAAACACTGATTTGCCCATAAGTCATTATAATCAGGCTCAAATAAATAAACATGGATATAGGATGAAAGATATATTGTTAGATCAACTATCACACTAATTTCATAGACTGTCATTATAAACTTAGATTGGATTAATTATTTAAACCTGATCAAAATCCCCTTGTAAAAGGTGCAGGGAGAACCAAATGAACCAAGATCAAAACAAGATTGGGTAAGATGACTAAAAATAGTCTTTGGTCTAGATAGGAATGAAATGATAGGATGATATGGTTTGGCTTAGGATAATGATGGTTTTTGATAGATTTTAAAATGGTAAGAGGGTTACCCCAAAGTGATGGGGTGACTCACAAGAATCTATAATAATGGCAAATAGGCATATGTAACAATGACAATGACACAACAATGAAATGGTATGGTAAATGTTTTTGGCCTAGGTGTGGTTTTTTATTCTATTGTTCCTATTGATGTGGAGATGCACATCCTAATCAACAAATGATATAAATAGAATACTTAATCATGTTAATTACTATCCCACACCTTGTCTAAATATCTGCTCTATAAAAAATGGCCTATATATTTTGATGCTGAGAATGCTTTTGTGATCTTCCTTAGTCATTGATTTTGATTTCTTCAAACGTCAAGACAAGGTATCCTTGTAGCCTCTAAAAAGGAAAGTGCAGCCATGGATGGTAAACAAGGACAAATAATGGATGGTAGGTTTGATTGTGAAATGGAATGGTAGATGATAATGAAATGTATAATGGTGGGGAAATAAATGAAGATCAGGAATTTTAGTCACATGTAATGTTGTTGATGCCAGATTTGACATAATTTTTGTTGTGATGGGGCCGAAGACTTATTCTCTGAATAGGACCACTAGATTTTTTTGTTATTTGATCTTGAGAGTAGCTACCATCTGATTAAGCTATAGATTGGAAGCTATTTTTATTTGATCTTTGATTTTGTCTTCATTAAGTAGTGATGAAATTTTGTGCTTAGCTATTGGTGCCTCAAAGAGGGTTTGACCAATGAAGTTGTCTTGATTGTCCTATAGCACCTTTGAGAAGGTTTCACTAAGTAATGTTGACTTTTGAATTTTATTGTCTTATAGCACTTCCAAAAATGTTTCACTAGAAGATGTTGAGTTTCGACTTTGATTATCTCCTAGCACCTTCAAAAAGGTTTCACTAGAAGAGTGCTCTTTTGATATATGAATGTGGTCTTGGCCTTCATGCTCTTCTTCAACTACTATGTCACCATGGATGTAGTTCAATAAAGTGTGATTCTATTAGTCCCAATCAACACTTGTGGGAGATGGAAAGTTAATAATATGGCTATCTTGGTTGATGGTAATGGCCTGTGAAATGGTAATAGAATGGGGAGAGGTTGCACAATCCTTGTAGAAGATATTAGGATAACTTGTGTCAAAGCCGAGGTACTCATCCTAAAAAATAATAGAAGGATCACAAATGTATTCAAACTAATCTGAAAGGCATGTGTAACCAATGTTGTAATAACAATGAACATATTCTTCTTATAAATCTGATTCTAACTCAAGAGACTATGAATTTGATGTTAAAACTGATATTGATTGTGATTTTGATGCTAAATCCAATGTCAGTTCAAGAATGGAACTTGAATCTAACTCTAATTCTTCATCTGATGGGTAATCTATTATAATGATGTCTTGTTGAATGTTTAGTATTGGATAAGTAACAACTTATAATGGCATGATGGGATCCACAAAATCTAGTTTGTCAGAATGGGACTCCTCTAAGATGGGAAAAAGGTCAAGAGATAACTCCTCAAAGACTAGCTTTTCAATAGGAGGCTCTTGAAAAATAGGAACATGGTTGAGGTAATGATTTTCCTAAAGGTGAATATAATCATTAAGAAGTGACTCAGAAAAGACTGGCTTGTCAGAGTAAGATTCCTTGACAACTAGTATAGGATCAATAGGCGATTCATCATAGGTTGACTTATCATAAGTGGTTGGTTCAAAAAAAACCTCTTAGATTGGTTGGTTCTCTTGGCTTTGGTTTATAATGAGTTAGAATATACCATTTTTGAATATAGCTTGGTCTTTGAATGATTGTATGGGTTGAGGTTTAGATGGGAGTGGTATTGGATGAGGAATGGTTTATGGTTAGATAAAGGTAGGGCCTTGGGGAGCATGATTTCTCACATGAGCCAAAGGATGAAGTCTTGAAATGGTAATGATAGGGTGGTGTGGAGTTTGATTGATCACACAAGCTAAAGGACTAGGTCTTGGAATGATGAAGGGGCATTGTGGAGCTTGATTGCTTGCACAAGCTAAAGGATGAGGTCTTAGTATAGAAATGGCTGGGAGTTGTGGAGCTTGATTGCTCACACAAACCAAAGGATGAGGTCTTGGTATGGGAATGGTGTGACATTATGGTCCTAAAATAAAAATGGTATGATGTGGTGGATCCTGATTAGTCATATAAGGTAAAGTATCCAAGTCTTCCTCGTAAACCATATCATCCTAGTTGTGAGTTGGCTCATAAGATGGTTCTTAACTATGTTCCATGTACTGATTATTGAAAAGAGGATATGGATTTGTATCCCAAACAACATTATCTATAGTTGGGTCTTTAAAGTCTTCCTCACAAGCCTCTTCATACCAATCAAGGTCTCGAGCTGGATCATAAATTGTTTCATGACTTTGTTCCCATGAATGATTAATATGAGGTGGATAGAAATCTATCTCACAAACCATATTAGCATCATTGGGATCTTGACTAAAGCCATAAATTTCATGTTGTGCAGACATTCTATCATAATATGGATTGTAAGTGACTCCACCATAAGTGTAGCTAGACATATCCACAAAAATGATGAAAGATCTGAAACAAAAAGGCTTAGAGTTATACTAACTCTAAAAAACTATGTCCAAAGGACAAATGGTTCAAGCTTGGTCAAACTTGGTTAAAAGGGTTTAGTTGTATCTCTAATATGGTCTGAAAGTGGAGATGTATCTACAAAATGATTTATGCTAAAACTTGGCATAAAACAACCTAACATCAAATGTCTAATGTCTAATGTCATATGCACAAAAGGTCAAGCATCTGAATAAAAACTGGCATGTCAAAGGTCTAGGTCAAAGTGTTCCAAATAAGGTCTTAACTAGGAAATGTAAAAGTTGAGTTACTAGGTTTTTTGTCCAAACATGGAGTCAAAAGTTAGGCTCAAACAAATAAGCATGCACTAGGACTTTTGGCCAAACATCATCAAAAGCTAGACTTAACAAAGGCTGATGTGATTTGATTTAAACTAACAAGTTTGGAAACAACTTTGACATAGACATGGCACATAGAATCAAACATAAACATGATTAGTTGGCATAAGGCATAAAACAAAAGGCTCTTAGAGAAAGGCTATTTTTGTCCCAAATAAAGGCACAAATAATGATGAGAATAGGCATTAAATAAATAAACCATCAATAGTTTTCAAATTTGAGTAATCGATTAACCAAAGTTATGCAACCTAAAAGAGAAAGATCTATGTATTAGCCCCATGAATCAAGGCCTAATCAAAATCAATCAATGTTTGAATCCAAACTTGACAAAGCTAATTGAAAACTCAATGTTGAAAACTAGGATTTAACCAAATAGGCTAGACAAGATTGGACAACATGATGGCACAAGACAAATGTCTAAATGGTATACATTACATGGTTTGAAAAATTCTTTTTATATAATCTTAAATAAGTATTGAAACAAATTGAGCAACCTAACAGCGTAAGCATGCTCGAATGATGTGATCAAAAATTTTGAGGCACAAGTGTGGTGTAAAATGCCCACCATAAATCTTCTTTAGATAAAAGAGTGACATATAGACAAACTGGTTTTGACATGGATTTATAGACAAATAAACAAGTTTTACTCAAAACAAACTAAATGAGAAAATGATCCAAAAATATACTAAGTATAATCATCCAAATCCTAGAAAGGGTATGGCATGTGGGGTTGACTAAACTATCAAGTTTTGAACGTCTCTAGGGCAATCAATTACACAATGAATTTAACATCAAATAATGCAAAATACAAGCATGAAAATTAGGTGACCGCATCATTGGCTATTTTTAAAATGGTATAGTCCTTTTTACAACCACTACATCCTATTTTTCACTTAGTGTAGTGCTATTTCCAAATGCAGATACATCCCATGTACAACTCCAAAGGAGTAAGTGAAGTCAATGTTGGGAGGTGAAACCCTAGGTCAAAACTTCCCTAAAGAACTCATAGGAGGTAATGACATTCCCCTTGTAAGCCAAGATGCAAATAAATGAAATACATAAAAAGAAAGACTTTAGGGTCATTTTCAAGGTCACCCAAACTTTGACGAGTTTTTGGGGAGTGCTTTAGATGATTTTATTTATAAGCCTTGGACTAGGCTATTTTCAATAGGAATTATGCTTTTGATTCCAAGGGTTCCCTAAAGGGAACAAATGGAAGAACATACACATAACATTCCTCTTTTTTCCAAACAAAAATATAATTAAACAACTATTACAAACAAAAATTTACAAGTGTGTTCAATTTTAAGTCCAAATGAAATATTTGGTGGTGTTCATTTGACCCCTTGGTCTTAGTTGTAACTTTGAAAACATTCACCGTAAACATCTAAATTCTTGTGTTAAACACCAAAATAAGGTTCTTAATTGCTTTTTTTTAAGCATGCAAAAGGTGATCTAAACATGTTTTTGTCCAATGTCAAGCTTGGTCCTATAGCAAAAATGTTAGCATGTCTTTTAGCTTTGAAGCTATTTTTGGTTTGAAATAATAAACTTTAGAAAAAGAGCTCTTGGGTTTGTGTTTTAAGAAAAACATAGTGACCAATGTCAGTTTCTATAACCGATGATGGTGACATTTTATAACCAATGTCAGTTATCCAACTAACATCAATTATATAGACCTGGGAATTTAGGATGTAATAAGGAAAAATCATTGAAGAATAGAGAGATAAGGATAGATTAGTACATTTTGTAATACCGAATATTTTATCAATGAAATAGCCATTTCTATTTTGAAAGCAAATTAAATTGTTCAATCTTGTTTATAGGCGGAGCAAGGGCCCACTCCTCCAAAGAACCAAGATCTTCATCTTTGATCGGTATTTATATTTTATTCAAGAAAATAGGTAACTCTATTAAATTTATAAATTCTTCTAGCTCCTTTAAGTTAAAATATATTGTAAATTTGTTCCAACAGGCATATTAGATTAAATTCTCATTTCTTTGCAATTATTTTCTAGCAATTTATTTTATTCTGCAAACATGTATTTATTTCTAGCAAATCTATTTCATTCTATAAATGCATGTTTATTTCCAAGTAATCTATTTTTCTTCAAATGAGTGTTTACTTCCAGCAAATTCATTTCTGCAAGCATGTGTTTACTTTCAACAGTTTTCATAGTTTGATTCCAATAAGGTTTTGACCAAGAAGTTCTTAAGACATTAAACCCCCCCCCCCCCCCAAAAAAAAAAAACAAACACCTACAATCAATTACTAAATTGCTACAATTCCTCTTGTTGCATATAGCTTTAGACACAACTTTGGTTAAATATGACATCAATATAAAGTTGATTAAATTTAGGGAATAATGACACCCAACATTTTTGGTGCCGTTGCCAGGGATTCACTAGTTGGAATTTTCTGATTAGGTGTCAACAAGAGCAACAATCATTCATTTAGTAATTAAAGAAAATTTCCATAATTTATGAGTAGACCACAAGACTCCAAGGGTAGATTTCTCCCCAAAATATCTGAACAAGAATTTCCATCATCTTCTAGTTTAAGTAAGGATGCTGAGCAAGAATTGGAGGCACCATTATCTCCTATAAGACAAGAAGCAAAATTGCCATTCTTGGAATTTTTGGATTTGTCACCAGAACCAAGTAGAACCTTAGGGAGGAGGATTATTTCCCAAGATCCATTGAGGGAAATTTTTGATTCTCAATTGAGTAGTCAACCTCCTACTCCTAACTTTTCACCATCCCCAAAACAGACTACATACCACATTGATTGGGAGAAGAGACTAGAAAATACTAGAGAGATGGCACGAGAAGCTGGAAGAGAACCTAAGAGAACCTTTACCTATCCCATTCAGATCGAGGATGATGAAACCACTATGAAAATCATTTCACCTACACACTTTCCCACATTTAGAGGAATTTCATTTGAAGATCCTGACCAATTTTTGTTTGAGTTTAAAGTACTATGTCAGACTTACAATTACAAGACAGATAATCAAAAACTCAAGTTATTTCCATCTACTCTGAAGGATGCAACAATGAGGTGGTTTATAGGATTAACATCTAATTCTATTACCAATTGGGAACAAATGGAAACTCTCTTCCTAGACAAATATCAAGATTATTGTAGAGGAAAAAATCAAAAGGAATTTTTTTTCAAAATCAAACAGGAAGAAGATGAAAATATGGAAGATTATTTGGACAGATTCCTCTTTGTGATTAAAAGATGTGGATTTATACTTCAAGAAGATTTAATTAAAACTATTTTTCTCAAAGGATTGGATGATGAATCTATGGAAACCCTTGATTTAATTGGTGGAGGAAACATTGCTCAATTAAGAATGGATGTAATCATCAAAATTTGTAGAAACTATTCAAGGACAAAGGGTGGTCCTAAAAAAGGGAAAATGGTTAAAAATTTGAATCCTGATATGAAAAAAGTGATGGATGAATTGGAAAACTTTAAAACATACATATTAGTTCAATTAACCTCCACCATGGATGGATTACAAGCTAAAGCAAATGCCCAACTTGAACCATTAGCCATGTATTGTCCTAGATGCAAGGAGAAACATGCGATAAGGGAATGTCCTTTGAATAAAATAGAAGTATGTCTTGTCTATGAATCTAAAGAACATGATACTCACACTTGTTCTCTTCTTCTACTCATAAAAAATCAGCTCAAACAAACTAATACATCATCCACCATAGAAGAATTGAATTTTGTTCAGAGACAACCCAACCAAGGACAATTTATGCCAAGACCAACTCCTAATCCCTAGATGATGCCATGGGTAGCTCAAATAGTACCACAAAGTTAGGGATAGCCACCTTGCGTCCCTCAACCCACATGTCATTCTTAGGAATGGGCAAGTCAATCTTGGTATACTCAAGGACATCAACAACCTTGGGTTGGTCAAGGAAATCCTTATGTTTGACCACAACCTAGATGGGGCCCTAATAATTATGTGCAAGGGAAAACATATCTAAATCAGAACCAACCAAACATAAAGGGACCTCCAACACAAAATCCATAGGCTGAAAATGTAGTTCAAACATAAATGCTAGCACAATCAGTAGCAAACCCAAGAAACAAACAAATAGCTCCTGTATATGAAACAGAACCAAAAAAATTAGTTGATTTAAATACAATGGATTGTAAAAACATTCAAATTAGATCTGTAAAAATAGTTAGTATTCCTCCTATTATAATCACTGAAATGGTAGAAGAAGATAAAACCCCTAGCATAGTTACACCTAAGGAAGATGACAAAGAATGAGATAAGGAACCAGAAAGAAATTCTACTGAGATTCCATTTCCAGAAAGACTTAAAGAAACCATAGAACTTAAGGAATTTGAATTGGTTTAGGAACTAAGAAGATTGAATATTGAAATACCATTGTTACAAGCAATTAAGGATATTCCAAATTTGAACAAGATAATAAAACTATTATGTTTTAAAAAACCTGGAAGAAAGAAGCAGTACCCCAGGACTATTCTGGTAGACAGGAAACTTGCTGATTTATTAGTAGGAAAACTCCTACTACCCAAATATGGAGATCTTGGAGGCCCTGTTATTTCTATTTATATAGGGAATAAGGATATACATAATGTTTTGATTGATTTGGGCACAATTATCAATGTAATGACAGTGGATACTTTGAAAACATTACCATTACTAGGCATAAAACCTGCTAATACCATATTGCAAATGGTAGATCAGTTTGTAGAAAAACTAGGAGTTATTAAATATGTGGCAGTAATGGTGAAATCATGGGAATATCCAGTCAATTTCCTTATCTTACAGCCAAAAGGTAAAACACTTGGTTATCCCATTATTTTGGGGAGACCATGGTTAGCTACAGTTGTTGCCTTAATTGATTGCAGGTCAGGTGATATGACTATTTCCAATGGTAATAATTCTAAGCAAATTTCATTATATCCTTCTGCACGACATTTTATTGATAATCAAATAAAATTATGGGTTGATAATCCTGATATTAATGATCAAAATTTGTCTTTTTTGGCTATGATAACATTGCAGGATCATGCACAGGAAATAAAAGAGATGGTTAATCCTTCATTGAATGAACATCAATTGTCATTGGAGCAAATGGGATTAGCTCTGGAACCTACAAAAAAAATTTTGAAACCATCATAGTTAGTTTTGGAACCACACCAATTCTCTACAAATAGAGATAATTTCACTCTGGAGAAAGGATCTGTAGCTTTAGATTTATAGATATCAGGAGATGATGAAGAATTTCTAGACAAAATCAATAATGAGGAATTTGACCTACAACAAGATAAGTATAATAACTCTTCCTGTTGTCCTTTGTCTAGAATTCTATCTCAAAGAAATTTTGGAGATGTTGCTACATGTCATATGTTGTTAACACATGCATGTCCACTAAACACCCTAATGGAACCCCTTCAACAAATTAGTTCATCATATCCTGGAACCAAACATGTTGAGATTCAACTAGGATTTTTTTTGAATATTAATAGTTGGTTAACAAACGATGAAGAAGCCAAACTATTTGATGTTCTTAAGGATCATACTAAAGCTTTTGCTTGGGACTATAGAGACATGAGGGGAATTCATCCAAGTATTTTCACCCATCACATTTATACTGAAAACATTAGACCAGTTAGGCAACCTCAGAGAACGATTAATCTAGCTTTAAGAAATATAGTCAAACAAGAAATTGAAAAACTATTACAAGTAGGTTTTATCTACCCTATTCCAGATAGCCAGTGGGTGTCTCCTACTGTAATTATCCCTAAAAATAATGGAAAATGGAGAATTTGTGTTGACTATAGGGAACTAAACAAATCCACCCTAAGAGATTATTTTCCCTTACCATTCATAGATCAAGTCTTAGACAACCTTTCAGGTAAATAGTACTTTTACTTCTTGGATGGATTTAGTAGATATAATCAAATTAGAGTTGCTACTGAGGATCAGGAAAAAACTACATTTACTTGTTTGTGGGTACCTTTGCTTACATGGTATTACCATTTGGACTATGTAATGCTCCAGCAACATTTCAGAGGGCTATATTAGTAATTTTTGCAGACCTAACAAATGACTGTGTAAAGGTATATATGGATGACTTTACTGTGCATGGAGATACATTTGATGATGCCTTGATAAATTTGGACAGAGTATTAACAAGATGTGAACAACATCACTTGTCTCTTAGTCATGAGAAATGTTTGATGATGGTTGATGAAGGGATTGTATTAGGACACCATATTTTAAAAAGAGGAATTCAGGTTGACCAAAACAAAATCAAGATTATTTCATATTTGCCTATTCCTCAAACCCCCACAAATATCAAGTCATTTTTAGGGCATGATGGATACTATAGGTGCTTTATTAAATATTTTAATAAAATCGTTGCCCCCATGTTTAAGTTGCTTGCCAAAGACTGTGAATTTCTTTGGGATGAACAGTGTCAACATGCTTTTGAAAAAATTAAAGAGAAATTAGTAACTACCCTAGTATTGCAAGGACCTAATTGGGAGAACCTTTTCACATCCAAATTGATGCCTCAAATACCTCAATTGGTGCAGTTTTGGAACAAAAAGATGAAGAAATAAGAATGCATGTTATTTACTACCTAAGTAAAAATCTTACTCCCATTGAAAAAAATTACTCTACCACTGAAAAAGAATTTATGGCCGTGATCTATACAATAAATAAATTTAGACATTACATTACAGGGTACAAAATATTTATACATACAGATCACTCAGCAATTAAATATTTAATGAACAAACTAGTGGTTGGAGGTATAATAATTAGATGGTTATTAATTCTAAAAAAAATTGATATTACCATTGTGGATAATCCAGGAAAATCTAATGTGGTAGCTGATTTCTTGTCATGACTAACCACTACAGGGGACCAGGATCCAGTCAAGGACAAATTTCCAAATGAACAGTTGTTTGTTATCTCAGATAATACACCATGGTTTGTTGACATGAAAAATTATCTTGCAACAGGGAAGTTTCCTCTTTCTTTCACTAAAAAACAAATAAAGAAGTTAATCAAAAATAGTGCACAATTCAAATGGTTAAATGGAATACTATTTAAATGTGGTCCTAATTTGGTTTTACACAAGTGTGTGATAAAAGATGAAATATTTGACATCCTCTAGGCATGTCATGATGAACCAAGTGGAGGACACTATTCAATGAAAAGAATAGCTCACAAGATACTTGGCACTGCTTACTATCGGCCATCTCTGTACAAAGATTTAAAGAGATATATCAGGAAGTGTGATCCTTGTCAAAGGATGGGACAACTAACCATTACCAATGAAATGCCTTTGTAACCACAAGTAGTGATTGAACCATTTGAGAGATAGGGATTGGATTTTTTTGGACCCTTTAATCCTCCTTCACAGGGAAGAGATCACATTCTTGTGTGTACTGATTATGTAACAAAATGGGTAGAAGTTTAGGCTTTAACAAATGCCGCTAAAGAAGTAGTTTCTGATTTCCTTTGGCACAAAATTATGGTAAATTTTGGAGCACCAAGGAGCTTAGTTTCAGACTAGGGACCACAATTTATGTCCAACATGATCCAGGCCTTCACAATGTATTATCAGATCAATCATAGGAAGTCATCTCCCTATCACCCACAAGCAAATGGACAAGTTGAAGTAACAAATAGAGAATTAGAAAACATCCTCACTAAAATAGTTGAATCTGAAAGAAGAGATTGGGTAAAAAGACTACCTGAAGCTATCTGGGCTTATAATACAACTTGGAAAACCATAATAGGATATTCACCATATGAGTTAGTCTATGGAAAAAAGCCCTTGTTGCCTATTGAGTTCAAACTACAAACATTGAGGACAATAGCTAAGGTGGGAATTGAATTGGATGTAGCCCAAAAGGAGTGAATCCTTTAACTCAATGAATTGGATGAATTCAGAATGGAAGCACTTCACCAAATAGAGATAATTCAAGATCAAAGGAAGTAATGGCATGATTTACATATCAAGGAAAGACAATTAAAAGTCAGAGACTGGGCATTGCTATTTGATTCTAAATACTAATTATTCAAAGGCAAACTAAGAACCACATGGTTGGGACCTTATCAGATCAAGAAGATATTTGACCATGGTTTTATCCAGCTACTTCCTATTGATGATAGTAGAAGAGTACTCTTGGTCAATGGCCACAGGCTAAAAATTTATAGGAAGCCTCCTACTAAGGATAAATTCTTGAAGCAGATTGAAGTAAACAAAGAATTTGATCATATGGAAGAACCCAGTTCTTCCAAAATGATCAAATAATTAGATGAAAAGATCTAGAATAAAGGGAAGAGGATGAAAACTAATAAATGGTGTTCTCTTCACAAAAAAAATAAAAGATCAATTGAAAACCAGTAAATGGCAATTGATCTTCCTTTAAAAAAAAAGAGATCAATTGAAAACCAGTAAATGGTGGTTGATCTTCTTAAATAAATGGCTAATTCAAATAAAACTTTTTTTCTAACTATTTTATAACTACTTTTCAGGAATGATGAGTCATCATAGCAGAGGGATTACATCATCAAGGATGGTAATTATGTTTTTAACTTGTTAAAGGTTAAATTGAAAGTTTGCATTTGTGATTAGACCTAATTTAGAAAGACTAGTATGATGAGTCATTTATTATACATCATGGTTAAATTTGCAAAATCATGAGAAGGATATTAATGATGGAATGAGTTGGCGGATAATCATTAAAAAAATCATTCTTGAACCAACAAAGTAAAAGTTAGTTATAGAAAAATTTCAAAAGAAATACAGTGAATTACCTCCATTAGTTCCACAACTGAGTACCATAGTTCCGCAGTTGAAATCACTAAATTTCATAGCTGAGTACAATAATTTTGCCACCAAATTTGCCAAATCAGCAACTGAATCTACTAGTTATGTAGTCCAAATCATCAGTTTTGCTGATAAGAGAAACAATCTTTAACTAACCTGTGTAAAATTCAAGAAGCACAAATCATGGGAATCAAAAAGAAGTTAGAACTAGAAAATGATACCCAGCTCCTTGGAGATGAAGAAGTAGCAACCATCTTTCAACATGCAGGTTGGCTGGAGTTTCTAAGGAAATTTCCCAAGTATAACGATGAATTGGTAAGAGAATTTGTTATCAATTTAGAACAATCAAGGACAAAAATTAGGAAGGTTGTTATTCTTTTTTTTGTACATGTAATAAGTGAAATTTTTGGAATACCAATAGTGCATGTCCCAAACCCTGTCAAAGGCACATTAAAAGACCTAGCTAAAAACCTGTTGAAAGAAGGGAAAGTTGAACCCTAGTATATTTATAATATAAAGAAAATAATTAAGGGAGTCAAAAGGGCCACCCTACCTAAACCCTTTGATAGAGTAGTATTTTGGATAGTTAAGTATTTAACTTGTGATGGATAATTTGGGATAGTAGGAAAAGAAGTCCTAAAAATCCTTATACACCTCAGATATGGAGCCAAAAAACTAGAATATATAGTAAACCTTCCAAGGTTTCTTTTTGACTCCATTTATACAATGGCCCAGAGGTATTCTTGGGGTGTAGGAACAATCATACATCATGGGTTAGTGTATTTAGTATGCCAGCACCATTTACTTTCAAAGAAAAATGGAGAAGAAATATGGGACAAATTTCTTGGCAAATTTGGGCAAAACCCTAGTATTTCTAGAAGAATAATAGAAACTCCTCCTGCCCCTTCAGTTCATTTGAAATTTGATATCATTGCTGAAGAAAATAAAAGATTAGGGGAAGAGGAAATACCACAAAGAAGAAAATCTAAAATAAAAGTTAAAATTATAGACCCTCCTATGCCTTCTCAGGACATTTCTTCTTCTGTAGAAGCTACAGAAGAACGGATACCTGTCTCTGATAGTGATAGTTCACCTAGGCCTAAGCAAAAGGTGAACATCAAAAGAACCTCTAAAAGGAGACCTATGTCTACACATTTTAAGGATCCTCAAGAAAGAAGATATCATAAAAAGTCTAAAGAAAGTCTAGAGGAGATGGAAGAACAAGAAAGACTGGAAACTGAAACTATTGATATTTTGGGTAGCATGGCCATAACTCCTCCTGAACCAAGTCAAACAAAAAAGGAAGAAGGAAGTGAAAGATTTGAAGAACAAGATTTCCAAGAAATGAGTGAGACAACAACACCATCACATGTAGAAGATGAACAGGCATCTTGGAGAAGAAAAGGGAAATCCCCTATGGTGGAAGATGAATGCTTAATTCCCTAAGAAATTTTAGAGAAAGAACAAAACCAGCAGATTAAACAAGCTCTATTTTTATCTAGAGTAGAATTCATCATCAATAAAAAAGATGAGGAATTGAACTTCCTCAAACTCAAATTAGAACATAAAGATATTCTCCTTGAAGAATTAACAAACCAGTCAATAGCCAAGAATGAGGAATTAGCAGAGACTAAAAGGTAACTGATGGAGAATGAGGGAAAAATGTACAATAGAGACCTCTATGTCAATAGTCTCTACACAGACTAAATTGACTTATCTACCACTCAAGCAGTTATGGGATGATACATGCAGAGAACTTAGTGTAATCAACGCATCCAATACAAATTTGAAAGACAAACTGGCATAAGAAGAAGAAGCAAGGAAGGAATGGGAAGACAAGTTTTACAAGGAGGAAAATGATAAGTAAAAATGTCTTATTAAAATATAGATAGTATATATGTTGAGTGAAAAATTGCTTGCGTGTAGAAGACCTTCACTTGTTTATAGCATGTTTTTAGAAGAACAATTCATTCGCTGGCAGTTGACAATGATAACAAGTGGCCTTCCACATGAAATAAAATATGAAGCTAATTTCTTGGCCACCTACTCCTTAGCCAATACAGAATAGAAAAATCTCCTTTGTGAATTCTACCTCTACAATTTTATGCTAGAAATAAATACAGGTTTTATGATCAATTTGTATGTAGGGGAAAGTCAGCTTAATGCATTTGTCTCTGTTATTCAAAATCATATTTCATGGAAGGAAAGGGAGTCAGAGCATTGGTCAAAAGCTAGTTCATCCAGTCTCTATATGCAAATTTATTATGGTAATCCACTTGCCTTTTCTACACATTTCCAATCCCATGCATTTAATGACAAGTTTAGGGGACCTTATCTTTTCAATTTACAACAAAGCATGGATGTCTTCACCTCTTATGAGGAGGCAAATTTTGATAATATCTATGATGCATGTTCAAAAAGATGGGAATTTATTCTAGTAGCATTTAAAATAAGGGAGGTAATATCCCCCTCAAATTTGATCTAGAGTTTACAAAGGGTAAAAGCTTTATGTACAATAATTCCTTAGATCAATGAAACTCCCCTATGCATATGGATAGGCATGCGGACAAGACCACCTCTACTTCTCACTCTCATATCTCCTTGAAAAAAGAAAGAACTTCAAAACCCCACTCAATTTGAGGAATGGAAAAATAAAGTGGAAGCAGGAGCACGGTACATTACTTCTGAATCTAAACATTGGGATATTCAGTTCTAGCCATTTGATCTGAGCTATCAAATGGAATGCAGAATATACAATCCTAAATTTGAAGAGTAACATTTGTAAAGGGACTTAAAAATAAGTAAGTATGGGGGAAATGATGAGGCTAGGATATATTTGATTAATGTATAATAAATTCCCTCATCTTACTCTCTTTTTTTATTAAGTTTGATTGCATTTTGTAACTTTTATTTTGATCTAAGATAAGTTAGGATGTAATTATCCATCTTTTGTTGATTATGATTCTAACATTTACAAACCCTATAATTCCTAACAAGTGTTTTAGAACATTCAAGTTTTGCAATAAAATAGGTCATCATCAAGCTAAAGAGCAAATATGAAGTGGATTGCATGTTTTTGGTAGCATTGGAATCAATTCAGCTTAGTTCCAGAACTCCACCATACTATTTCAAGATTGTCGCACCTTTAGACTTAGCTCCAAAACTCTATATTTAAATCTATAAAAAGTAAGTAATAAAACACAATAATTCCTTCACCTTCCTTAGATGCTCTAAATGTCTTTGGAGTGGTGGCTTACTCAGCTTGTGCTCATGAAGTCCTTGGCAATGGATGCTTGGCTACCTCCATCTCTCCTTGGCACCTTTGGCTTGTGGCTTGGCTTGGCTTGGAATCAATTTGGCATTATAACACTAATTTATTAAAGCTTTTAGAACCATTTGTGCATTATAACTTTGCATAATTATGTCTTTGAATTCATTTGGTGAGGCCTCCTATTTATATATTTTTGTAAATGTCTAGAATCAGCCTGAACCATCCATCCTGAGATTTAGATGTGTGGTTTAGGATTAATTCAATTTTGAAATTAAAATTTATAAATAGGCTCATCAATATTTGGAATAGAGGAGAAATTAAGAGGCATGGAAGGCTTTGATGAGGCAGGGGAGGCATGAATCCTGATATTTGTGGCATTTATGGCCTAGGGATGTCTTCCCAAGAAATGAGATCACCTGATGATGTAGATATTCAATATTAATTTCCAAACCAAATTATTCAATAAGTTTCCATGGAATTCTTAATTAGGCTCTAACTTAGATTAATTATCTCTAACCATGATTAAGAACTTTATGCACAAATTACTCAAATTGATCAGAATGCCTTGTTATTGGTCCAAAATTTAACCGGATTAGAAATGGAAGGTGATGTCAAATGCATTGGATATATTATCCCATTTAGGATGTTACCAATAGTAATAACAAACGCACACATTTTGTGCAATATATTTGATAGGAAAGATCAATCTAGAGTACCTAGGTGCAAAATTGGCATTTTGACTCGAAATGATTTAATCAAAGTTAGATGGCCCATAAATTACATTGCCCCATTTAGGGACACCCTAACCAAAATTGAAATTTGAATATGTCAATTTCACATCATTTAATGTGTTTTAGTGTTTTAGGACAAATTGTGCATTTTTAGTGGAAATTAGTCAAAATCTTGATTGGGGGTTATTGGTGGCTAGCTTTAGGTGTCTACAGAACCTTAGCATCAACAAGGTTCCAAAAAGTGCTTGGAATCGGCTATGATCAATGTCAATTAGAACCTTGGATTATCTTAGAATGTCATAAAATATTTCTTTGTGGACTTCTAATGTATGTAAAAGATCAAGAATATAAATTTATGCTAGTCTCTTATTTAATTGTTCCATAATATCATATGGATTTTCAAAAGATGTTGGACTAGTTATTGAAGGTAAAGGGGCTTGGACTAGATTATTGTTAGAAGGTGATGAATAACCTTGGATGGTAACCCTTAGACATTGAGTTACAACATCATATTTTTGAGATAGAATAAGGCTACCAAGTATGGAATAAGTAGGTGTAAGACCTAGAGTGGTAACCCTAGATGAGTTTCAATGATGTTATTATGTGTTAGAAAAGGGCCACTAGGATATTGTTGATGCTTAAAATTGTGCTTGATCTTAATCAATTAACAATGGGAAGTTTCAAGCTGTGGGATAATGTGGCTTGAAACAACCTCCAGATTTTAGAGAAGCTGGTCTCTTCTTTTGAATCAAGTGTTTGGGGAAAAGGGATAGGAAATTAAACAAAAATGCAAATGCAAAAAATGAAACCTAACTATGGTGATGTGCCTGAGTGTAATCCTAATCCTAACCTGAGCACAGTGAGACTATATGTAGGATTTAATTACATTTAAGAGCAGACAAGTGCATGATCAATGTAAAAGACTGAAATAATAGAAATAGGGGCTCACAACAGGGGCTTCTTTTGATGAGATACAAGAAATGTCAACAAAGGCATAGTGTTCAATCTTATTAACTCATTCAGTCACATAAGAGGCACAGAAGTCACGTACAGTTATGTATAACTTATGATTCAAGAAAATGAGACAAAAGCAAATGACATTCTTAATCACAACTCTAGAGCATCTACAGTATAGAATCCTTTTACAAATAACATAGATAACATCAACCAAGGCATAGAGTTCAATCTTCTTAATTCATTCAGCCACATAAAAGGCACAGAGACATGCACAATTACATTAACTTTACAACTCAAGAAAATGAGACAAAAGCAAATGATATTTCTGGTCAAAACTCTAGAAATTCTAAACTATAGAAAACTCCCCCCTTTTAAGGTCTTCTTTTCTACTTTTATAGCCTCAGATGCTCTTCCTTCGAATCCTTTCCCATGATTCTAACTCTACCTTTAACTCATAGGGGACAAATAGATGGCACTTTTAATGCCTTGGAAAGGCCATGCTAGAGAAGAGCGGCTGCCCATGACTACAGCATGGTGATTCCTGACTAGTACTTCTTTCTATGCCTGAATTTCCTCGTTCCATCACCTGCTTAGCCGTGTAACCGTCTATTCTACCTCCACTTATAGGGGACAAATAGATGGTCATTTCAATGTTTGCAGACCCCAAAAATATACCCTAGCAAACTGTTCCATCTACTAGAAATAACTCTCACCAAATTTCTCTACAGCTAGTCTTGAAATAGATGCACAGAACACCCTATTCTGTCAAAATGTGAGAGGACACTTAGTCGATCCCAAAAACTCTCCTTATTACCTAGAATGCATTAGAGAATGACACTTGGCACTTTTTTCATGACAAGGACACGTGACTCCCTCTGCATTCCCTTTTATCTTTCTCGAGAATGTTCCACCTTTTGACACCTATCACAATCTGCTTCTTCGATACTTTAACTATTTTACAAAACAAAATTCACCATACCTTGCTTGAACAACCCTTGAAAGGAGGAGGGATGCACATAGAAATCTCTACTTGGTGACACTTGGTGATTCCTAGACCTTTGAAATAAAACTCGGGACCCACCATGGTCTTTATTCGACAATGAAGCCTTGAGGATGGGCTTCTGGATGTTGACACATGGCAACCTCCGTCACTTTTGGGAAGATGCATGGCAACTTCTGCTTATCCTACTAGGGGTAGGTGTTAGCTTTCACTCCCTCTAGGAATGAAGTAGAAAGGGGCTCGAAAAGTGACACTTGGCAGTCTCTGCTTCACTTTAGCACTTAGAAATTGAATGATGTTTCTCTACCTTCAAAAAAAGTACTCGATCCCTCGAATTGCCTGATGAACTAAAATGTTGAGCTGGCTGTCTCTCAAATGTCAACACATGGTAGCCTCTACTTAGCTACTAGTGGATACATGGCTCATTCTATGGCCTTCTAGAAAGTTATGAAAAGTGTCTCGGATGATGCCAGCTGGCCGGCTCTGTGTTTATGGAAAGTGACACTTGGCAGCTTCTGCTCAAATTTGATACTTAGGAAAAAATCAAAGAAACAAAAGGGAAAGAAAGGCCTATGTTTATACTACGCCACTCAGTAGCTTCCATTGCACTTCAACACTTAGGCAAAATGGCATCAAAATAATCAAACTCGTGCTCTGCTTCAAAACTCTGCCACCACGACCAAGGAATGTGAGAACCAAAATTGTAGTGCATGACTGAACAATAAAATACAACATAGAGTAAACATTACTCTACAGTTACTGGCAACTCATAGGGATTTTTGGGCCTACTCAAAAAGAATCCACGACTCCCACTCTATCAAAATTTGCCAAAATTTTATAGCTTCAAAAGTGTTGTCTGGTAGATGGACCATTCATGGTTAGATAGCCCTTGCTTGTTCTATAATTTTGTGAAAGCTAAATCAAGGCTGATAATGTCCTTGTGTGAAAAATGTTACAAGATCTGCACTGTAGCTTTTAGTTTGAATTCTAGCTAGGAAATAGGAACTAGAATAACTTCAATCTCTTTGACTGAGGAATCATCCCGCAGGCTCTGGAAAACCATCTGATCACATTGTTTGGCCAGAAGCAGTGGCTTGATTTGATCGACCATTAGAACAGTGTTGGCATTTGGAAATAGAGAAGGTATTCCTAGTTGCACTAGATCTTCAATATGCTACCTCATCTTGTCAATTCCTTCTTTCATGATCTCGAGCAGCTCCTTGCAAGTGTTGGCTATGACATCACAATTGAGCACCTCATTGACTTGCTTCATGATGGCCATTTTGTCAGTGATTCCTGCAGCTACCAATGTTGCATCTATTACATCATAGAGCTTCTATAACAAGGTTTAGGAGTCTATGACTTTGTTAGAGACTAAAGCTAGAGTGCTCTTCACTGAATCCTCCACCTTCTTGCATAATTTCTATGCATTAAGTAGGAAGGTGAGAGATGGCTTAAGCTGAGTAATCGCTAAGGAGATTCTTTTCCATACCGACTCGTAGAGATCCTTCACCAGTTGCAACACTCTGACACTTTTCAGCCTATTCACTAGCTCTAGCATCAACTACACCACTTTTTATTGCTATGCATGGAACTGGGCTTGAAAATCTATAGTCTTATTTTGTTCCTCCAACAACTTCTACTACAACTTAGTGACTTGTAGTTGGTGTCCTTCAACTCTTCCCTGTAATGTTGCTTTCTCCCACCTTACGGTTGTTGCCACATCTTTTGCCTGTGTCAGCTCTGCTTTTAATGAATCAATTTAGGCTTGGACTACCCAGTGAGTCTAAAGAGAAAAAATATCTTGCAAATATTTATTTAGACCTGCTATTTCATTTTCTTTCTTCTTTATTTCTTCAGCCAAACTGTTAGAGTTTGCCTTCTCTTTGGCAAAATCGGCCTCCATCTTTTGTAGTCTTCTGGATGTTTTCAAACAATCTTCTGTGACTACAGAAGTGGACTATGTCAAAATCTCAACTCTATCTTAGGTCCTGAATAAGGACATATCAATGGCCACTGCATTCATTGTGTAATCCTTCAGCTACATTTGTTCACTCGACTTGATGACATTGGGTGACAAATGGGTCACTGTCAATTGTTGTTATATTGGGTCAAACTATGACCGCATATGAGGAGCATCCAGTGCTTTATTTTCTTTTGACCTCTTTTTCTCCAACCAGGCTTCTCTTGCCTTTCTAGCAGCATCGGCCTGTGTTTGGAAGGTGGAAGGGGACGCAATGTGTCCCCCTGTGAAGGGATATCCCTGAGGCAGGCCATACTAAATAGCCAGAGGTTGGCTATGAGGAAGCTAAAGAGGCAACATTTTGGGGATAGAAGGGGAGAAATGAGGTAATGTTAGGGCTAGAGGTGCCAAGGATGGGGTGACTTGTGAGATGGGGATGGCAGCGGTGGTGGGAGGAGTCATTTGACTAGGTGGAGGCATTATGCCACCCAGGGAAGGAATAGATTGAGAGGGAGGAGGAGGAGAAATACTTACTTGAGGGGGAATTATTGGATGCTGTAATTAGCATCATGGAAGTTCATTTTCCTCCTTTGAACCTACTTAGAACTGTACCCTCTTTCTCTTTCTGAGTGTCTCCAATTTTGGCTACGATTGAGTGACTTCCACATCTATTGTTTCCAGTGGTGCTTGTGGTGAACCGAGAATTTCAATAACTCCCAATGATGGAGAATACTTTAGTGGTGAAGACACCACATTGCATTATTGTTCCATTGTGATAAGAGGTTGGGGCTAGGCTGATGGAGTGGCTACAACATCTTTCTCTAAGGCTTGTGGTTGCGGGCTTGGTCCTGCTCTAGCTTCTTGCCCTATACCAAGTGTTGGCAATGGACTTGATTCTAGGCTTGATGCAGGGGATGGATGAAACTCATCCTAGAGCTCTTCCCATCTTTCATTTGAATCCATGCTCCTGAAAGTGTGGGTGGTTTGAGAGATTTCTTGCCTATATTCCCAATAGGCTTCAATCTTCTCCACATCCCAATCTTTATTTTTCAAAGTCCTTCTCAAACCAGAGGTCATCCTGACTTTGGGATCATAATCCCTCTGCTTGTCATAGAAGGTTTCCCATGGCCTATTCTGAGGCTGGGGAAAATCTGTCAACTCAACATAGAGACCAAGAGCATCTTTTGTAGGGTTTTTCTTAGTCTCCCAAAAAGGGTGGCCTTCATGTGCAATCTTGGCTCCAATCTTATTGTTCCTTACCTAAGAAGCTATAAAACCTCTTGTGTCATAAACCCACTTATCCTTAACTAGCAAGAAACCTAGGAAGGCTAGCTTCCTCAGTATCACAGTCTCAACATCCCTGGATTCCAAACTTACATTACCCACCATCCACGAAAGATTGTACATTTTCCTCTTCTTCTTCCCAGAGCCATACTCATTGTCAACTACCGACACTTGCCTAGTGACCTCCAAAAATGCCAACCTAAGAGTTAAAGTCTTTGGCAACAACACTGGTTCCCCACAAAAATTGTGGACCCTTATGATCGTATGGTGTGACCCAAAATAGAAGTCACACGGGATTGGACAACTGACCAGGAGGTTCGCAACACTTGGAAACACCCTATTTATTATAGGTTCAAGGCTAAGACAACACAACATGGGGGTGGAAAACAATTCCAAAAAATCATAGAGGTCACTAGTTCTTAACAAAATGTGTGTCCATGTAGACACAGGAATGGTTATTTAGGGGTCAAAACCAAGGTCAAACAAGTTCAAATTCATATGCTGGGTGAAAATTTTGGGGCTCTAATAAACCATGAGATGGAACAAATAAGATGAATACCTGAACACCCTTTTGGTTTTGAACTGGGTTAGTTGTTCGACTATCGAAAAGGCAATGTGCTCTGAGAAGTCCAGTTGATATTCCTGGGTCTTGTCGACCGTTTTCAACCTGAACAGGATGGCCATTTGCTCTGCATACACCACTACATCATCCTTCATGCCAAAAATGAGGGCCATCATTGACAATGCATCTTGGTTGGTGGGTGTGAATTGAGCTCTTGGTACAGGAAGCATGGGTACCATGGTATCACCATCGACCATTTGTAACTTAGACCTTAAAAACCTTGTCTAAGTGTTGACATTCACCCACGTCCTTTACATCCTATCAATAGTGGGGAAAGTGGCAGTATTGTCATATAGTAGGGCTAGCATGTCCTTGATAGCTTGTGGGGTGATTTTCACCATGAAGGGACCCCATTGGATGATGCAAGATTATGCATGGAGTGAGTCGGTGCATAGTTCAATCAAGTCGAGACATGGATCCACTGCTGGGACAATGAACTGGACCTCACACCAATTGTGAGGTCCACATCCTCATTCCGAACGTCTCATACTGCCCTGCTCTGGCTCTTTGAAGACACCTTTGGTGTGCCCCTTCTTGAAGATTTTTGCTACTAGCTTTCTGCAATATGGGGTCCATGATTCCATCCGCATAAATTTGTACTTTTGATGGGTCACTGGCTTGACCAATTCCCAAGATTTTGGTTCTTAGATAGGCTCTCAACGGTTATGCAGGAGCTAAAGTGTATGACTTACTGGCAAGCAACCTATCAAGAGATCCAAGCATCCCATCTCCTTGTGAAGATGATGCTCCCACCATTTCTCACTTTACGTAATACATGGTATGAACTTTATGCAAGACAGAAAACACTCTTGTTGAAACAAGTTTTACTAGGCACTAAAATTTGCAAGGAGCAGGATATTTTTGCAGGGAGGAATGTTTGAGAATTTGTAAACTTAAAATCTTGCTAAATGATATTTATGGGCCTATCAAGTCTCCAAAGCTTTAAATTTGGATGACCATTAGCAAATCCTACTCAATCTTCTGGGAGTAGCGAGGTGGACATGCTATGCAAGATGCGGTGCAATGTACCTTTCAGATCTCAAAAGATTTGGGAAGCATTTAATACAGCAAAATTTGAAGAATTTAAAAACTTTCTAAGGTACCGACTTTGTGTTTAAAACACTTATTTAAAAGGAAAGTGGGAAAACAACAACTAAAATAAAAACAATGCAGGAATGGGAAACTACCTAACTACATTAACTAAGCATCTATATTTCCCTCTAGGATCAAAAATGAAATTTCTCTTGAATCCTTTATGACAAGCCAACTTGTGTTGCCATACAAGTGATTGAAATGGGTATACCTTTGGTGAAATTTCCTCTGCATAGGCCACCTAAATTTGCCTGCTTTCGAAAGAGTCTGAGTCAAACATGTGTTCGACACCCACAAACTCTTCTTGTTCTAGAAAGCCCATCAAATACTGGTTCTTCATGATGTCGTGTCTCATCAAGAAATTAATGGTTGTTGGTTCTCCATTCTGTGGCTTATCTCCTTTTGCCTCATTTTTGAGTTCTATTACATCATCAAGCCCTTTAATGGCTTCAACCTCTTGCATGGATAAATCTGAAAGCTAACATTCCCTCTGTTTATTTAGTTGAGTCTCAATTTTGGCTTCTCCATATTTGGATAGTTCATGGCCTTCTTGAAGGATAGTGTCACCTGTCTCAATAACTTGATCAAGGGAGTGTCCATGCTCCTCCACATCTTCTTGCAAAGTGAGAAAGAAGTCAAAAATGATCTCTTCCTCATCAGAGGTTAAGACAAAAGCTTGTGACTTGTCCTCTTGTTCATAAAAGGGAGTACCTATGGTGATTTCCTCCTCATCTGTCATGAAATCATCTTGACTAGCCATGAATTGAGCACACTCTTCTACAAAAATGTTAGCTGCTTCATTATCTTCTTTCTTCTAACTTGGAAACTCATCATCATGCTAAAGGACCTGAGGATTGGTATAAGAATTATCTTCTGACGTAGGCTCCCCGTTAAGGTTTGAAAGCTCTATTTCTCTCTTTCCAAGCAGTCTCATCTTTCCCTCTAATTCCTCAACTTGCTTAGCTAAATTTTCTTGAATTTTTTTTTCTTGGAGCTCATAGGAATCATCATGGAAGTGGGGAGTGTATGAAGGCTAAGATGAGAAGCAAGAAGCTTCTTGAGAAATGGTGAGAGGGACTTGAGGGGAAAGTAAGGGTTAGGAGTCCTCTTCCCTTACTATTAACATAGACTCGGCATTATTGGGGAAATAACCTTGACAGTTTTGATTTGGCTCATGAACAGGGGTGGCGTATGTCTGATATGGAATTTGTGGTGGTGATTGTGCAAGTTGATAGACTTGGTAAAGCTGTCCCTCATGGATGCTCAGCTTCTCTTCTAGAAATGCAATCAATCCACACACATCCAGTATCTCATATGTAAGCCTTTGCCAATTTTCTCTTTCTATGGGATCCCATTCACTTTTAATCAGATCTACTGCATCCCTTACTTGATGAATGACATGGCTAAGAATTTCTTGGCCACATCCCCTTTTTTTGTCAAGCTCTAATACATATTTTTTACTTCCCAACAATGATTTTTTAAAGGTGAAAATAAGATTAGGTTGAGCATGGGATGTGACATATTGGGGAGAGTGGGCATAAGACTGGTATAGCTCATGACAATATGCATCCTTGTTACTTGATGTGACTCCATGAGAAGCTTGTTCTTGATTAAAAACATATGAAGGAGAATAAGACTCATGGCTATGAGTAACAAACTTATACATACCAAATAGTGATTTCTTGATGGTACCAAGATTGCTTAATCAGCTGATTTGACTCAGAGTCACTGTTGGTGTTGATGAAACAAAAACCTCCAAAGGCTAACTGGCTAAAGAACGCACCAAAATTCTTTAACTCTTTGAAAGATTGAGTCCCATCAGCCATACCAAAAATTGTTGATGCTTAAAATTGTGCTTGATCTTAATCAATTAACAATGGGAAGTTTCAAGCTGTGGGATAATGTGGCTTGAAACAACCTCTAGATTTTAGAGAAGCTAGTCTCTTCTTTTGAATCAAGTGTTTGGGGAAAAGGGATAGGAAATTAAACAAAAATGCAAATGATAGAATTGAAACCTAACTATGGTGATGCACCTAAGTGTAATCCTAATCCTAACCTGAGCATAGTGAGATTATATGTAGGATTTAATTACATTTAAGAGCAGACAAGTGCATGATTAATGTAAAAGACTAAAATAATAGAAACAGGGGCTCACAATAGGGGCTTCTTTTGCTGAGATATAAGAAATGTCAACAAAGGCATAGTGTTCAATCTTATTAACTCATTTAGTCACATAAGAGGTGTAAAAGTCACGTACAGTTATGCAAAACTTATGATTCAAGAAAATGAGACAAAAGCAAATGACATTCTTAATCACAACTCTAGAACATCTACAGTATAGAATCCTTTTGCAAATAACACAGATAACATAAACCAAGGCATAGAGTTCAATATTCTTAATTCATTCAGCCACATAAAAGGCACAGAGACATGCACAATTACATTAACTTTACAACTCAAGAAAATGAGACAAAAGCAAATGATATTTCTGGTCAAAACTCTAGAAAGTCTAAACTATAGAAAATTCCCCCCTTTTAAGGTCTTCTTTGCTACTTTTATAGCCTCAGATGCTCCTCCTCTGGCTCCTTTCCTATGCTTATAACTCCACCTTTAACTCACAGGGGACAAACAGATGGCTCTTTTAATGCCTTGGAAAGGCCATGCTAGAGAAGAGCGGTTGCCCATGACTACAGTATGGTGATTACTGACTAGTACTACTTTTTGCACCTAAATTTCCTCATTCCATCATCTACTTAGCCGCACAACTATCCATTCTACCTCCACATACAGGGGACAAATAGACAGTGCTTTCAATGTCTGCAGGCCCCAAAAATCTACCCTGGCAAATTGTTCCATCTACTAGAAATAACTCTCACTAAATTTCTCTATAGCTAGTCTTGAAACAGATGCACAGAACACCCTATTATGTCAAAATGGGAGAGGACACTTAGTCAATCCTGGAAACTCTCCTTATTACCTAGAATTCACCAGAGAATGACACTTGGCACTTTTCACATGATTTCCAAGGACACGTGACTCCCTCTGTATTCCCTTTTATCTTGCTCAAGAATGTTATACCTTTTGACACCTATCGTAATCTGCTTCTTCAATGCTTTAACTATTTTACAAAACAAAATTCACCATACCTTGCCCAAACAACCCTTGAAATGAGGAGGGATGCACGTATCAATCTCTGCTTGGTGACACTTGGTGATTCCATAGACCTTTGAAATAAAACTTGGGACCCACCATGGTCTTTACTCGATAATGAAGCCTTGAGGATGGGCTTTTGGATGTTGACACATGGCAGCCTCTACTGCTTTTGGGAAGATGCATGGTAACTTCCACTTCTCTTACTAGGGGTAGGTGTCAACTTTTGCTCCCTCTAAGAATGAAGTAGAAAGGGGCTCAAAAAGTGACACTTGGCAGTCTCTGCTTCACTTTGGCACTTAAACAAAATTGAACAATGCTTCTCTACCTTCAAAAAAAGTACTCGATCCCTTGAACTGCCTGATGAACCAAAATGTTGACCCAACTGTCTCCCGAATTTCGACACGTGGTGGCCTCCGCTTAGTTGCTAATGGATATGTGGCTCATTCCATGGCCTTCCTGAAAGTTACGAAAAGTGTCTCGGATGATACTAGCTAGCCGTCTCTGTGTTTGCAGAAAGTGACACTTAGCGGCTTCCACTCAAATCTGATACTTAGGCAAAAATCAAAGAAACAAAAGGGAAATAAAGTCCTATGCTTGGACTAAACCACTTGGTATCTTCCACTACACTTCAACACTTATGCAAAATGGTATCAAAATAATCAAACCCATGCTCTGCTTCAAAACTCTGCCGCCACGACCAAAGAATGCGAGAACCAAAATTGTAGTGCACGACTGAAGAATAAAATACAACATAGAGTAAAAATTACTATACAGTTACAATGGGGGAGTTCCTATAATGTAAGGGCTAACATGTTGAGAAATTTTATATAGAGGAAGGAACCATAACATTTTCATAATCATATGGGACATTATTATAGCCAATATGGTTAGTTTGGGAATCTTTACCTTTATTATGATTGCTTTGTTGGTGTTACTATTCATGATTCTAATTTTGATTATTTTTTTGAAGATTATTATGATTAGTTTGATTATTGGAATTGTGATTTGGAAATGGGTCTTTAAAAACATGCATTTATTGATTTGAATTAAAAGCACCATTATCTAATGCAATTTCACCTCTATCAAACAAGTATTGAATGAAGTATCTAAGCTACACACACTTGTAAATACCATGTACTTTAACACAATGGAAATCACAATATTCATTGTCTTGATACCATGTAGGATTTGGTTGGATTTCATCAAAAGGCTTGGTACTTGGATAAACGATAATGTTTGGCCAAGTAATTTTCAAAAAATTACCTTAATAAGATTATTGAGGTTAGAAAAGAACCTATTTTGGTACTGATTCCTTTGAGGTGGATGTCTTTGCAATGTAATGGACTATATAGGGGGGATATTTTAGACTGTAGTGGTTACACCATTTTTACATGACTTGATTTAGTTATTCCATTTCCTACAACATACTTATTTGAATTGAATACTTTAGGCTTATTAGATGTGTTTGCTTGTGCTTATACATTGGCTTAAGCTTGTGCTTGATTCTAAGTATAAATCTTAACCAAACTCTTGTCAATGAGATCCTTTTTAATTTTCACTCCCTTGTCAATAATCTCTTAAAACATGTTGGCACACTGAGATTTAATATTATAATTTATTTCTCCATAAAGGTTGGAATCAAAGGTGTTTTATAACTATTTTTATGGAATATTATGTGGGAAGTGGCTAGCCAAAATAATTTATCATTTCAAGAAAGTAGAAAATCTTTCTCCACCTCTTTGTTTGGCATTGCATAGATCAACCATGGTCAATTTAAGCTCCATGCTATATGAAAAGTTATTGAAAAACTTCTTAGATAGGTCATTAAAAGTATAGATTTATCCTTTTGGTATATAGATAAACCTCTCCAAGGATTATCAACCTAAACTACATGGAAACAAGTGAAGCAAATAAATATTGATACAAGCTAGTTACTAACATGCAACAAAGAAAACATTTAGGTGTTATCTTGGATCACCTTTCCCTTGTATTTATCAAATTTGGGCATCTAAAAGTGAGATAGGAAAGGTACTTAGAGGAAACTCATGTTAAATGGAAAAGGGAATATGTCATCAAATTTGAACTTCCTACCCTAATTACTTATTTGGAGTGCCAAAATTACATCTTTCACCTCTTACAAATCCTAAAAAGTGGTAGTATGTTGGGATGGAAGAGTACATGTTTTTGGGTATTTAAAGGTGGATTACCTTGACTAGGATAAATGGGTTAATTAATAAGGGGATGTGTAGGATTGGTTACTCTTTATGTCAAGTTAATAGGTTATTCACCCTATAACCAAGATTCTATTTATGATAGGGTACATTTTTTTGACTTGTATTTAGAAGTGGATTAGGAATACATTTCTCAATAGGAGGAAACTATTGTTGAAATAAAGGTTCATTTTAAGATACCATGATAGAAACCCCTTAGGTTTGTTTAGGCAAATTGTATTCATAGCCTCTAAAAATCCAAATGTGTAGAGGAGGGAAAAAAATTCCTTGTTTGTTTTATGTACAACTGCTCAACAAACTTTTGTTGGGGTGACAGGGCATTATCCTACTACCACATGGCACTATCTTCTCGGGTGGCACTATGTTGTCATGTGATAGTATGATATCATGTAAAATCACACTACTACATGAAAACATTTTATTGGGTGACACCATGCCATAAGGTAGTACCATGTTGCCATGTGACAATACACTATCATATGAAATCATGTTATCACATGACATCATGTTATCACATGACATCATGTTATCAGGTAATGCCATGTTTCCAAATAGTACTATGTGTTAGGAATATAGAATATAGAGAAATATTAATGAAATAAATATGGAAATAAAATGCATAAAACACAACACAATAGAGACATATATTTAATGTGGTTCACCCAATATGGGCTATGTCCACACAAAAATAGCTATTCCTTATTTTTTATTCCAATAAATGAAGGGAAAAAACCTAAAATACATCCACTATAATATCCTCTCCACTCATACACAATATGATGCCATGATTACAATGTGCTCATATGAAGGGGGGGTAATTAGGATAAAAATGCATAGACATAATTTATACCATTAGATCTATGACCTAATAGTGAATGGTCTAGATTTATTACAAAATTACAATAGTTTACTGTGACTTTTTAATGAAATTTTGATTCAGGGGTGCTTCTCCTGAACCCATACTAGGGGGGATTCCAAGTAGGTCACCAACCCACCTAGACCCCCATGACAACCATAGTGGGGGAGATTTACCCCCCATACTCCCATGCCAAGAACTGGGCATTATAATAAGATTAGGGTCTACCATCCAACAATATCCCACTTGGATATTGATTGCTACAACTCCACCACTACAACTCTTCCTTGGAATTTTATTTAAAATTTGACCCTGACATGTTTCTCATCTTCTTTGTTATCCCTGAAGACCTATTGAAGCTAAAAAACTCTCTAGATTCTCCTTGGTGACTACTTTTGTTAGCATATCTATAAGATTCTAACTTGTATGGATATTTTACAACTTTAGTTGACCATGCTCAAAAACTAAATGAATGAAGTGATACCTTAGTTGTATATGTTTGGTTATTTAGTTGAATTCCAAGTTCTTTACTAAATTAATCTCACTTTGGATATCACTATACAACCTAAAATCTTCCTAATTATGCCTCAACTCTTCCATGAGCCATTGTATCCATATCATCTCCTTGCTAGCTTCTGTAGCTGTAACATACTCTTCCTTTGTAGTTAACAAAGCAACTATCTTCTACAATTTTGAAATCCAACTAACTATTGTATCTCCAATAGTGAAAACATAACCTGTGGTACTCCTCCTACCATATAAATATTTAACCATGTCTACATCAACATATCCTTATAAGATAACATCTAAACCTTCATAACATAATCATATATCAGTGGTCCCTCTCAATTACCTGAGAATCCACTTGACTGCATCCCAATGCTCCTTTCCTTGATTATTCATAAATTTACTAACAACTCCCATTACATGAGCAATATCTAGTCTTTTGCACATAATAACATACATTAAACTTCCAACTATTGAAGCATATGTAACTTTAAATATGTAATTGATTTTTTCCTATGTTTTAGGACATTATTCCTTTCTTAATTTCAAGTTACCTCCCAAAGGTGTACTTATAGGTTTTACATCTTAAATATTGATCCTAAATAACACCTTCTTGAGAAAATATCAAATTTTTCATGTCTCTTATTATTCTCATACCAATGATTTGCTTTGTAGCACCCAAATCCTTTATTGAAAATGAAATTGATAATTTTATTTTGAGATAATTTATAACTTACATGTTAGACCCTGCAACAAGCATGTCATATAAATACAATAACAAGATAATATAGCTATCATTATCTAATCTCTTAAAATATACATAGTAGCTATAATGACATCTAATATAACCTTGTTCTATCATAAACATGTCAAAGTTTAAATACCACTATCTTGGATCTTGTTTTAGGCCATATAAACTCTTCTTCAACTTGCACACCATTTTCTCCTTACCTTTGACTTCGTAACCCTATGGCTATTCCATATATATTTCCTCCTCTAAGTCACCATGAAGGAAATTTGTCTTCACATTTAACTATTTAATGTGCAAATATTCTACTACTACCAACAAAAAAACATTTCTTGTAGAATCCATTTTAACTACTGGAGAGAATATTTCATCAAAATCTATACCTTTCTTTTATGCAAACCCCTTTACAACAAGTCTAGCCTTGTACCTTTTTTTCCCTCCATCTTCTTCCTTCAACCTATAAACCCATTAATTACATAATGCTCTTTTACCTATAGGCATCTGAACCAAATCCCAAGTTTGGTTATGTACCAAGGAATCCATCTCCTCTTTCATGCCTCGATCCCACTTCTTTCTATTTTCTACCTACATTACTTCTTCATATATTTCTGGCTCACCACCATTAGTCAATAATAAATAATAAAGTGAAGAAGAGTATCATTCAGGGAGTCTCCTTACTCTAGTATATCTTCTAAATACACTTTTAGGAGTTTGAGGCACTTGTTACATATTCTAATTTTCTAGCACTTTTAGAATTTCATTTCCAGTGATTTCATCAAGTACTACATATTCAATATTTGGATTTTCTTGTTTCTTTCCCTACAATTTATCTATGTACATGAATTTCTCATTAAACATCACATTTATACTCCTAATGATTTTATGATTATCAAAATCCCATAATTGGTAACCAACATTATTAACTCCATATCCAATAAAAGTACATTTCATGGATTTTGCTTCAAGATTGGTTCTATTTTCTTTATCAATATAGACAAATGCTTCAAAACTAAAAGCCTTTAAAAGGAATAATATACCTTTTTACCTATCCATGATTCTTATATAATGCCACCATCCAAAGGACTTGAAGGCTCTCTATTTATAAAAAAACAAAAGTATCCACAACATCTACCCAAAACTATAAGGGCAACCCTGCATGTAATATTATGTTCCTTGCATGCTCCATGATTGTCATGTACATCCTTTTTGACACACCATTTTATTGTGGTGTTCTTGGAACCATATTATCTCTATGAATCCCATGGGATGAACAATAATTATCAAATTCTTTACTGTAGTATTCACCTCCATTATCCAATCTGACAGACTTAAAATTATTTCCTATCTCATTCTCAACAAAAGCATTCCATTTTTTTAAAGTATAAAAACATAAAAGTTTATTTGGATGCAATAAACCCAAGTTTTTCTAGTTGCATCATCAATAAAATTAACATAATAATAAGAGCCACCAAGGGATGATACCTGAGTTGGTCCCCATACATATATATGCACAATCTCTAAATTTTCATGCTATTTTATCTTCCCAAATCTGAGAAATTTGACTCTTTTCTATTTTCCATCCATATAGTGCTCATATAAATTCAAATCCACTTTCTTCAAATTTGGAAATAAAGTTTTTGAGTGGAGAACTTACATCCCCTTCTCACTCATGTTCCCAAGTCTATGGTGCCATAATTTTGTATCCACTTCTGTAGAATCTAAAGTAATAGAAGAGTCAAAATTACCATTAGATAAATATAATTTACCTACCTTCTCTCCTTTTTCTATTACGAGTGATCCTTTAGTGACCTTCCACAATTTTTTTGCAAATGTAACTATGCAGCCCTCACTTTCCAACTACTCTATTGAAATTACATTTCTTCTCAAATCCAGAACATGCTTCACCTCTTTTAGCAACCATTTGTTTACATTATATAATTTTATTTGTATATTAACCTTTCCTAAAATTTTAGAGGATTCACCATCACCCAAATAAACCTATCCAAAATCATCTTGAACATAGTCTTGAAAATATTTATTATGGGGTGTAGCATGAAATGAAGCCCCTAAATATAACACCTAAGAATCATTAATATTATCTAAATAAAGGATTAAATAATATTTTAACACATCACTTGCTACATTTTCTTCCTAATTTTTATCTTGTTGTCCATCTCCTTGTTTTCCTTTTCTAAACCAACAATATTTCTTCAAGTGTTCTTTCTTCCCACAAATATATCACACCAACATTATTCTAGATTTAGATCTTCCCTTATTATACTTCCCATGATTTCTTGGGCTCTCTCCTCTATCATTTTTTCTTCCCCTATTCTCCATAGTCAAAGCATTATCTAATGTCTCACCCATGCTTTTCCATAACATTTCCTTGCTAAGAATAACACCAATAACATCATCAAAATTTAAAGTGTTTGAACCAGAGATATAATTACTCACATCCATGATCAATCCATTCCAACTTTCTATCAATGAGCATAAAATCAAAATAGCCCTAACCTCATCATCAAAATTTACTCCTACAGAGCTTAATTGATTTTTAACTTTGTTAAATTTATTTAAATGATCAATAACAAACCCACCTTCTAACATTTCTAGATTAAATAAACACTTCACAAGAAAAACTTTGTTGGAGGCTGAGGGCCTTTCATAAACACTATTCAATGCCTTTATCACATCCATTATTGATTTTGAAGGCCACCGATGCTACCAGGTATAGTTATATTATTCCTAGTGCCTTTCTATCAATAACCTCCTAGTCTTCATCCTTCATAGTCATCATCTTCTTTATTATTCCTCCCAATGGTAGGAAAAGTTGCTTTTGATATAGAGAGTCCTCCATTTGCATCTTCCATAGCTGGTAGTTTAGGTTGATGAACTTTTCAACCTTAAACTTGCCTTCTTCTACCATTGCTCCCATCAAACTAAGAACCCTCTTTTCTTGCAATTTTATCTACCAAAAAAACCTTCAACTCTAATACCAATTGTTAGGAATATAGAATGTAGATCAATATTAATGAAATAAAGGTGGAAATTAAATGTAAAAAATAAAACACAATAGATACACATATTTAATGTGGTTCACCCAATATGGAATACATTTACACATAAACATTCAACCTTTCTTATTATTCAGTCCAACAAATGAAGGAAAAAAACCTAAAATACATCCACTGTAATATCCTTTCCACTCACACACATTATGTCATCATGATTATTATGCCCTCATACAAGAGGAGGGTTAAATTTTAGGGAAAAAATGCACATACATAATTTCTACCATTATATCTATGACTTAATAGTGATCAGTCTAGATTTACTACAAAATTATAATATTTTACAATGCATTATAATCTGGACCCCCATGGTGACCATAGTGGTGGGGTGCATTTCCCTCCACATCCCCCTATCAAGAATCTAGAATTATAATAAGATTAGGCTCCACCATCCAACACTATGCTACCATGTGGTAATATGTTGTCATGTGACATTATGCTAATGCATGACATCATGTTACCAGGTGACACTATGCCACCATACAACATCATATTGTTAGGTAGTAGTTTTCCCCTAGGTGACATCATGTTATAATTTCACACTATGCTTCCACATGATAAAATTTTATCATTTGGCATGTTGGCTCCAAGTAGTGGCATGTTGCTTCATCATAGTATGATGCCATGTAGTAACATGTAGCCACTATTTGACACCTTGTTGTCATCTGGCACATGACCATCTCTCACCGATCACACCAACCAATTGATCTAGTTCCCTTAATAGTTTATAAATACCCCCATAGTGCCCTCATTTTCATACTTAGATAAGAATTTTCTCATTCTCCCTTTTCTTTTTAGGCTTAAACTATAACTTAAAAGTCTACAATGAAATTTTAATGGTTTCTCGATCCACAAAAACTAAAATAGGGGTCATCCAAAACTTAATTTTCAATAATCTATTGTGTCTAGACTTCTCTAGATGGTGAAACAACCATAATTATATGTGGATTGAATAAATAAATGCCTCAATATGACACAATGATCAGCCATAACTTGTTACGATCTCTGGTTACCTACTATAACCATATTGATACCCATTTCTATGTCTAGTTTAACAATAAATCAATATTATTTGATACCTCTCCATTGGATATCCATAATTTAATAGGCCTTACATATTACAATGCAAGTGTTGTTAACACCAAGGTTTTCTTATTTGATGTTGACAAAAATTACTTGGAGTCAGTTTACAAATTGGCCATAGACTCAGCTAGTAAGTGTTAAATTTATTAATGATATTAACTCTTTTAATTATTTATGAATCATTTATTATAATTAATTTTATGTCTTAATTATAATTTAATTTTTTATATTTTTATTGAAGATAGTCAGCTCTGAAAAGGAATCTTGGTTGAAAAAATATCTAATCCATTTCTCAAATCTATTGTGCATTTATTCCAATCCAAAATTATTTTGTAGGGAAGACCATCACACATTCCCTTTTGGGATATTTGCTACATTCTTCATTCTTTGTTAGATGTTAAATGTGACTGGTGCATGGTTATATCTAGTAGGATTAGATTTGAGTTGAATTATGCATTTTCTAAGGACACTTTCACCATTTCAACCTCCAACTATATTCTAGCCTTGTATTTTGAGGCTTTATATGATATATAGAGTAATGTAATTCCCACTACCCTCCATCAAAAAATGAAATATAATTCTTTTTCTATTGATGAACAGGAGGTAAGTTTAGTTTTCATAATAATCACTACTATTACTTTATACATATTTCAAGTTTTAACATTTCTTGGCATGTTAGTTTTTATAGGTAAGAGTGCATGCATATGCCACAAGAAAATAGGTGGCATCCAAAGATCGACATGCTGCAGAGGGCTCTAGTGATACTGAGTCTATAGATTCTTTATTTAATTAATTTGGAATATCCAAACATCCAAGACATGATTTTGTTTCATCTCCTCTTCCAAGTTCACCCAAATTTCCTTGAATGTTTATTTCTTGTATTATTTAATAGAAAAAATATTTTTCATATTAGTTTTTTAATTTATTTATTTATTGTAATTAACTCTCAAATTATTGCCATTGAGGATTCTTCCTACCAACACAATAAATGTTTCCCACATTACATGTTTTTTTTTACTTGAAGTTTCTTAGAATTAGGTAGCTTATTAATTGGATAATTTACTCATTTTGTAGGTGAACCCACCACTATCACTTATATAAAGATAATAAGAGGGGAAGAGGTAACTCCCATAAGGGAAATTATAATGGAAGAGTTAACACCCACAAGAAAAATCAAAATAGAAGAGGCAACACCCATAAGAAATATCAGAATGGAAGAGTCAGTCACCCTGACTACATGTAATAACAAATTCTTTTTGAATTTGCATTAATTTTATGGTTTTTTAATCTACCTATTTTGACTAATTATTTTTTGCAAGCCACCCTACATCTGTGAGGATACCAAGATGTATACCACCACCCCCACCACCCATAAAAACTTAGAAAAGAGGAAATAATATCTCCCTCCCTACATAGAGTAGAGGAACCTTGTAAATTTTTTATTTCCCAAATTTCTCTATTGGTGGTGTTTCTAGTGCACAAGGTCTTACTTATTTGAAGTAAATTGATCTAGATGAAGAGTTTATTGGGATCAAAAGTGGGTCCCTGACTGATGGTGGATTAAATCCACATGATTTTATTCAAGTTGCTAATATTCCTACATAAGTTCCTTCTACAGCTACCTCTTCCTCATCCACCCCCATTGATAATTTAAATGTCTTTGATGATTTCATAACCAATTTTTCATTGGATAATCTAGTTTAAAAAAATATGCTTGCTAATCTGAGGGATGATGTTATTGATGAATTTAATGATTTAAAACAATGGGATATAAGGGCAAAAGCACTAATCAAAGAAATAAATGCACGTTATCACAATCACTCCCTAAGAGTTAATTTATTTTTGTGTGTTCAAAATTAACCCTCAAATATTGACACTTTATTCAATCAAGATCAATCTAAAGTAATTTTTGCTAACAATGTTTAGAATGATAATATTTTAATAAATATGATAAACATCTTGGAAACTTTAAATGGAGAAGCTTAGACCTATTTCAATAAGTGGGCTAGAGATATAAACCTTGTTACCATTGCACAAGCAGAAAAGGAGAAAATTGTGGTAAGTTTTCATTATCTATAACATGTATTTAAGTTATTAAACTTTGTATGTGCTTGAGACTTATATATTATTTTTTATTTATAGAAAAATATGAAAATTTGAAGAAATAAGCATATCTTCTTAATGTTCATTTGAAAAACACCTGCAAAAGTATCACCTCAACGATTACATTCAAGGAAAAGCTTGTTTTGTTAAATAAACAAAACAACACTTTGAATAAAATTATTAAAGAGCATGGGATGGATCCAAATATTTTATTCAATAAAAAAATAGAGGCGGATCCAACCATTCTTTTAGATGGTGATGCACCAAATGAGGAGAGGAAAATCTTAAAAATATCAATTCTATTACAGAGGATCTTATTAAGGAAGGAGTTATTATGGAGGATACTTAGGTAGGTCAAGCCATCAGGATTTTAATGGAGGGTGATGGAAAGAAAAAAGTGGATGGAGAGTCTATTGTAGATAAATGTTAGTTTATTTCAAAAAAATTATAATGTTCAAAATGATAATGATTTATATATGTTTGTTTCAAAAACACTTATTTTTCAATACAATTTATAATGTCAATGATATTTTACACTTGCTCTAAAATCCAAATAATCTAGGTATATAATTTTAATATTTTAAATGTATTTTGGTCAAGCTTAAATATTATATGGAGATAAAGTAGAGTAAATATTCTATAGATTTATACTATTTTATTACTTTTACTATTTGAAAAAGTATTGGTTGAATGTGTATACACATAATATTTTCAAACTTTTATCACTTACTGACACTTTGTATCTTACAGGAACCCATCGAGTCTCAATCTCTCTAAGTGCATGCCTTAAGGGGTGCACCAAGAAAGGGGTGGGTAGACAATTAGTGCTTCATAAGATTATTGTTCCATTTTGCACTTGTCATATATACACTTGTCTCCTAAAACCATTTAACCTAGCTTATTATTCTTAGTTGTACCCATTCCAATCATTTGTCACATCATTATCCTCTTATTCCTTGCCTAATCCCCCTTCTGATAGTTGGTTGTACTAGGTCAACTAGGTTGACCCTGTACAATTTTTAGTCTCTGATTATTATATAAGGTTGACTGGATTAAACCTATACTATTTTGGGTTATTTTTCACCTTGGATCTTTTTATCCTTTTGGCTTACATAGCTAGAGACCTAGTGAATTATCTCCTAAAAACATATAGGGTTGATTGGGTTAACACCGTACAACTAACATATTCAAAAGGATTTAGGGTAAGATCCACCTATATAAACAAGTTCATTTACAACCATTTGAGAATAAAGAAGTGAAGAATAATAAGTGTGAATGAACATCTACCTATTGACCATTCTACTTGAGGAATAAATCTTAGGGTTTCACACTTTATTTAGAGATATGGATCTTATCTTGTGGATAAGTCTTTTGCATGCATACATAGGTTGTGTAGCCTAGATATGATTTATTTTTATTATCCTTACTTTAGTCATATAAAATGCAAAAATTGGTAAGTTAAGTATGGTTATTGACACCCAACCCATAAGTCCCTCTTGCTTACTCTCATGACCGTTATAGGCTTGTTTTATTGATTCCTAGTCATCCATGGCATTCTAGACTTGACCCTAGCTAATACATGACTCTCTATTGATGACCAATCCATCCCCTTAGGTCTGATCTACCTAGGACAATATCACCACACTAGGATAATAGTGCCAATGTCACTCCTGTATGCTTTTGACACTATTATCCAAGCTTATTTCTATCCCTAACAATCAATTCCTTTTGGTTTCCCATCTTTGTCCTTATCAACATAATGTGAATGAATTCATCCCATGACCAATAGATCCCTATAAAATCCCATTCAAATATAATTTGGAGAGGGTTTGGAAAATATTATCAAGTAATCAAGAATACAAGTGAAACCACTTAGGAAATATTCCATATTATTTGTATACAACCATCTAGTATAGTACTAAATATATCTAAATCTCTACATCAATCCCTATCTATCCTCAAGCACATATAGTTCAACATTCACTGCATTCTCATATCACAATTGCACCAAGCACTTTTAAATGGAAAAATACATATGACTTGATCCCTCTTTAGAGTATTGGTATGTAGGCAACATGCCCACACATGGGGTGTGAAGCACATCTAATGTATCTTACACACACTAACCTCTTTTCCCTATTTGTAAAAGTTTCATTTAAGTAAATTAAAGGCATATAAATGAATAAAATCATATCTATATGGAGCATTGCTAATAGTGAGGCTTCACAAATTTAGAGATAGTATTACACAAATCTACCAAATAAAACCCATAAATCTCAGATCCTCAAGATAACAATGTCAGACAAGGACAATAGTGCTGGTGCCACTCTAATCCACCTTCAACACTCCTATCCAATTAGAAAATGAAATCCAAAATCCTATTTGTGATAGTGTTCTAGGTCTACACAATGAATATTAGACCCTATCTTAGTTAGATCAACATAGTTTTAGTTAAGTTTCATTTTATCCCTTGTATAACTATTTTTAGAAAAGCTCTAATTAAAAATAAATTTCATAAATTAGTATCTTAATTATTGTTTATTTATTTAATAATTTATAAATCCAAACCTTTAACTAAATTAGGAATAATACATCAATATTCCCAAAACTATTAAAGTATTTGGTGAACCCGACTTCATTTGTGCACAAAAATCATATAAACCCTAGGGTAAATTCCTAGCTAATTTTTCACGTAATTTTCTAATTTTTTACCTAAATATTTAAATTATAAATTCATGTCAAATTTTAAAATTTAGTAGTAAATTTTAAATTTTAGTAGTAAATTTTAAAATAATTTTTCTATCAAACCCTAGTTGTCCATACTAGGTCCTAGTAATTTTTCAATCATTTTCTGAATTTTTACTAGCATATTTAAATCAAAAAAACTATTCAAAATTCAAACATTAATAGTAATTATCAAAATATTTTTTTCCCAAACCCTAGTTTCATCTACTAGGTCCTATTAAATCACTAATCTCTCAATAAATTTTTGATTTCTTAGTTACATAGTTTACTCAAAAATTCACTTTTAATTTCAAAAGTTCATAATAATTTGTTAAAATTGTCATCTTTCAAACCCTAATTGCATACAATAGGTCCTATTTCTTGTGAGATATTACCTTACATCTATAATCAAATTGAAAAAAATGGATCTCACTTATTTACAATTTTTTCTTACATTTCTTGAAAAAAATAAGAACATCATGGTACTATCATGTACATGAATGATGAAGTTTATCATATGTTAAAACAAAGCTTTATTCTTTGCATTTCATGCTTATTTTTTATAATAAGGAATGACATTACAAAATTCATGGCTAAAAATGCACAAAATTTCAATATCTCTTTTGTGTACACACTCTCTCTCTCTCTCTCTCTCTCTCTCTCTCTCTCTCTCTCTCTCTCTCTCTCTCTCTCTCTCTCTCTCTCTCTCTCTCTCTCTCTCTCTCTCTCTCTCTCTCTCTCTCTCTCTCTCTCTCTCTCTCTCATGAAGAATAATTTCCAACTCTATTTTTCTAAACATGTTCAAAATATTATGTTACAAGTCAACATTTATTATGCATTCAGCCACAAATTCATGCTTTCTATCTCTTGATTTATGTTTCTCATATAGAATTTTTTTCAAGTTTATCATGATAAACACATTAGAAATGACATTAATGCAAAATGCCATGCTTTCTATCCCTTGTTTACTATCTCTCATGTGGATTTTTCTTTATAATAATATTGTTATAGAACTTATAACTATAATTACATGCATTTTATCCCACATACATGGTTTTTACCTAAATTATTCATCGCATAATCTATCAACCACCTACCAAGTTTCAATGTCATATTTTATGCATAGGAAACAATTTCCTTCTCCTCCTCTCCCCCAAGAAGGTGATAACTACTTTCCCTCTAACTAGGTCCATGCTATTACCCTCCAAAAAGGTGAGGCAACCCATACTATTATTTGTACTAGACACATTAAACCTATATCTTCTTCAAATTCTATTGAACATATATGCTTACATGTCCAATCAAAAGCAACTAGGGTTTGCACTTGTGAAACTGTAAGGGATCAAATCACTAGTATGAGCAAGTTAATTTTAAATTTACAAACAAATAATTAACTATTACATGAAAAGATCACAACATTGGAAAATCATATTACAATACAAAATCCTCAAAGGAATCTTAGTGTCAATCATGTATATGCACTTTCACCTAGTCAATGGGTTGTGAGGAATGTTACATATCACAACAAGAAATCAAAACAAAGTAACTCTACAACTAGTGATTCAAATATCATTCAAATATCAAATAAGAGAAGTGAGGCAATAAGGGAAATGATTAAATTTGATTGAACTACCTCCTCTACATCTAGTAAGAAGATCTAGATACTATTATGCATATCATAAAATGCATGGGCATCACATAGATTCATGTTTGACATTAAAATAACATATAAAATGTTGGGATGAATAACCAGAAGCACACAATTGATTACCAAGCAACTTAATATGCGGAAATTAACCAGAATACACAAGTAACTAGAATTCAGAAATAACACATGATATGAGAGACAATACACAACTTATATTAAAACTCTTTCAGAAGGAAATACAACAAAGAAGGCTGCCACAGTTCTTCTTCCTTACACACCTCTAGGGCTCCCACACCTCTAGGGCATAAACAGTAAATCTTCCCTCAAAGCTCTCTCCCTTAGGTCCCAACACCCAACTCAAACACAGATTTGGTGTTCACCTTACACCTATGCTCCACGCACTCCACAAGTGCTCCACGCACTCCATAAGTACACACTGTACTCCAAGTAGACCCCACCTAATTCTGATCCCTATTGTGTTGCTATCCTATCTGATCTTGCACACCTACAAATCAATATGGTTCTGCACACCTGTGAACCTTGACCTTGCACACACATACACCTGTAAATCAATGATATTACTTACCCATGCAGATCTCCTATAGAGGCCATGCTCACCTAATGACCAAGATCATACATACATGAAGAACCCTACTGATTCTCCAATACAGCACCCACACTTGGTACTGTGGCACTAGGAGGAACACACCATTCCTCTCTTCTCTCTGAAGGAGCTTATTTTCTCTCTTACTCTCTAGCACTGATTTACAATACAACCAATGAGTCTCTCAAATAGATCTCATGCAAACAATAATTAGACACCTAATTACAATAATTAGATCCGCAAATCTTAGTCTAAAACTGGCTCTTGACATGCAAACACTTGGTTCGGTAGCTAACTGCCCGTAAAACACTCAGTCTAAACCACACAGGTGACCGACATCAGTCCCTGTCTACCTGGGGGTGCCGATGCTGGCTGACATATGACTGACATCGGTTTCCTTCCTGTCTCCTCCCTACCGACGTCAGTTGGCCTGATTGACACCAGCGACAGTAACACTCCATAACCCTTCGCAACCTCCTTCCCTGCTTGCATCAGTGAAGCTTTTAGCTCCACAACCTAATAATCTCCCACTAGGAGATAAATAGCTACACTGTACCTATACCTGTACCCTGTCTAATCTGTTTCCTGGCTTGTATCCCTCTTCAAGCTCAATCCTGAAGACAACCCACCACACACCTGTGATGTACCTCCTGTCATCTGAGTACCCTGCCGCATCCGTATCTACAAATCCATGTAGTGAAGCCCTGACCCTGAATAGCATGAATCCCTACTATTGGTCCCTCTCAAATACTTGAGAACCCACTTCTTTGAATTGGCTCCTAACTCTCTGACAACACCCACTGCTTGGGCAAGCTCAGGCCTATACCAGACCTCATGTGATTTCAGACACTGAACTGTCCAGCCCTTACTGTGCTCCAATTCTGCATCTTGAACCTTGCCAACACCTGATTCACATCAGCTCCCACTCGAGACAAACTCACCCTGTGATCTCCCATGTCTCCCATGCCAAAGAATTTCACTGTTCCAAATTCTTTATAGCAAACCACTAAACTAATCTTACCCTTAGCTCAGCAAAACCCTGTATGTACAAACCTGCTAGCAAACATACCATCCACATACAGCAACAGAATGATGTTGCAATCATCATCCACCTGGTAAGACAAACCATAGTAGTTACCCTGACATTGACTAAAGTCGTGCTTTGTCATCCCACTGTCAAAACCTGTACCACTGTCCTACAGCTTCCTCAAGACCATATGCCCTGGTCTTCCATCTCACGTGTCCATTCTCTCTATTCTTCAACTAAGGTATCCATTCATCTCTATGCTTTCTTCCTACTGGCAACCCTACCAAATCTCCACTTGGTTCTGCAATCTCTCTATGCCATGCTCCCACTATTTCTTGGATCCTTCCTGCTCTGCAGTCAACAACTAGTATAAAGAAGAGGAACAACAAATTTGAGGCTTACTATATTCAATTCTCTATATGGGCATTTGAGACTCCTTAACAGTGCACTATCCACCCAAAATCTATTACAGTAACCGACCTCAGTCACCACACAGTCTACATCCAACCGACGTCAGTTCCATGTGCCTGTCCTGACTACCAACCTTGTCGATGTCGGTGTCCTCCTGCTACCGATGTCGGTCCTCATGACCGACGTCGGTCTTATCCTACCGACGTTAGTTTTCCTACCAATGCCGGTACCTGTGTTCGCCTGTGAGTGATGACTTTTTCCCCGCGAGCTCCTTTGAATCAAGTCCCATGTCCAAACTGCCCTGCCCAGAAGTATCCAGCCCCATCCACTGGTCTCTGTCTGCCATCTCCTCCATAAACACCAAGGCTTTCTAGTTCTTAAGCTTGTCAAATATATCAGTCTTCCTATTAATAACATGCATCTCCTTCATACTCATGTGACCAAGCCTACGAAGCCACGTCTCCGCAACAAAAGAAGAATCAGTAATATAAACAAGTAGATAAAGAGTACCTATTTTCTTACCACCAGCTAATTCAAGTGCATCCGCTGTGAGAGTTCTTGTGCATCTCTCATCACCCAACCTTTTTGAAGAAATTAGCCATATCTCCAAACCTGGGACCTACATGACCTCCTTCAACACCCATGTGTTGGCCGCCTGCGATTTCAGCTTCACTTCCCCTTTGTCAATTCTTTGACAAGGCTCTCCAACTCCTCTCCCTGGGGCTGCATGGAAAGAGGCAACATAATCTATTATCCAAGATTCAACTTTATCCAAGAAACCTCCCAAAGCATCCTATGCAACAACACCTGCAACATCTGCATTTTCAGTTCCTTCATGCTGATCTGCTACCAACCAACAATATTCTTTTCCCTGCTCTTTCTTTCCATAGGACCGTAAGTGACCATCTGTGCTTTTCAACTCCTCCATTCTTAGCTTACTTTGATTTGCCATTGCTCTACTCCCACTCGATCAGAAACCCCTGAGAGTGACCTGTAACCAAACACAAAACTTGCTCCCTACAACCTGACTCTGATACCACGTGTTGGGATGAATAATCGGAAGCACACAATTGATTACCAAGCAACTTAATATGCAAAAATTAACCAGAATACACAAGTAACTAGAATTCAGAAATAACACATGATATGAGAGACAATACACAACTTATATTAAAACTCTTTCAGAAGGAAATACAACAAAGAAGGCTACCACAGTTCTTCTTCTTTACACACCTCTAGGGCTCCCACACCTCTAGGGCGTAAACAGTAAATCTTCCCTCAAAGCTCTCTCCCTTAGGTCCCAACACCCAACTCAAACATAGAGTTGGTTTTCACCTTACACCTATGCTCCACGCACTCTACAAGTGCTCCATGCACTCCACAAGTACACACTGTACTCCAAGTAGACCCCACCTGATTTTGCTCCCTGTTGTGTTGCTGTCCTATCTGATCTTGCACACCTGCAAATCAATCTGGTTTTGCACACCTGTGAACCTTGACCTTGTACACACATACACCTACAAATCAATGATCTTACTTACCCATGCAGATCTCCTATAGAGTCCATGCTCACCTGATGACCAAGATCATACATACATGAAGAACCCTGCTGATTCTCCAATCCAGCACCCACACTTGGTACTGTGGCACTAGGAGGAACACACCATTGCTCTCTTCTCTCTGAAGGAGCTTATTTTCTCTCTTACTCTCTAGCACTGATTTACAATACAACCAATGAGTCTCTTAAATAGATCTCATGCAAAAAATAATTAGACACCTAATTACAATAATTAGATCTACAGCTCTCAGTCTAAAACTGGCTCTTGACATGCAAACACTTGGTTCATTAGCTAACTACCCATAAAACACTCAGTCTAAACCACACAGGTGACCGACGTCATTCCCTGTCTACCTGGGGGTGCCAGCGCCGGCTGACATATGACCGACGTCGGTTTCCTTCCTGTCTCCTCCCTGCCGACATCAGTTGGCCTGACCGATGCCGGTGACAGTAACACTCCGTAACCCTTCGCAACCTCCTTCCCTGCTTGCATCAGTGAAGCTTTTAGCTCCACAACCTAACATACAAAAGATAATTGATAATAAATATCCTCTACAAGGTAAATCAATCAAGCAATCCATAATGACACAAGAACATGTTCATAAAAGGTCAAATTATAAAACAATACAAATGTGGTTACCAAAACATAACTCAGAACAACAAAAGGATCAAAAAGAAAAATTGAAACAAGAAATAGTACTAAAAGCCTAGGTAAAGTAAGAAAAATATGAAAATCTACCTCTCTAAAATGAGGCTCAACTTTAAAAAAAATATGCGTTTGGTCAAAAATATCTACAACAGTTTGATTATGAAGGTCAAGGGTTGGGAAATCATGCTCAAGGCATCACTACTCCTATTCCAATAGTTGATAATGTTTGTCACCACGGTTTGGGATTTATTGAACATCCTAAGGTAAATCATTCACAAACATAATTTATCAAAAGAAAAGATCCAAATACAATAAAAGTCAACACTATCATTTTATTAGTTCAAAATCAAGATGATAAAGATGAGTGGAACAAAATAGGTTATTATGATTTCCAAGATACCGACAATGAATCCAAATATTTAGAGTCATATTCACAACCATTCCCTCATGCTTCAAAATCATGCATGATTCTTTTGTTCAATATAAGACACCATGATAGGGAGTCTCCTATGAGACTCATCAATTAATATCATTTCTTCTCAGTATTTCTTGTACATAGCTTCTTTTTGCTTACTTGTACATAATTTCTCAAATTTCTTGTACATATCTTCTTTATGCTTGATTTTACATAGTTAAAATATATTCAAAATACAAAAACAATACAAAATTATAAAATACAAAAACATTCAAATATGTCAAAAACACCAAAAATATTTTGATTATATGCATCATCCATACTTTACAGTTCTACTATCATGCTAGACTTACATTTGATATTATATACTATTGTTTTTTGATTTATCTACATTACCATGCTTCACTTGATCTTTTTTGAGTGTGTGAAGTGAATTTTAACTCCTTGATTGATTTGATCTACCCATTGAGGGGGAATCCTACTTCTACATCAAGACACACATCGATATATCTACCCACTAAGGCATCATATACATTACTACACCATCCATATTATGTCATTCCTACACCACATACTCTAGTCATCATGTTGATATACATTACTTACTTGATTACACAGATTACTCTATTGACTTTTACTAGTATATAGAACTTGTGTATTTCTTAGCATATACCTAATCTTGTACTAACATGTCTTGCATAAATATACTTCTTAATTTTATTAGTTAGATGCATTTATACTTCCAATATTTTACATGCTTTCCTTTATTGCTTAGCATTAGCTTGATGTGATTGCATTTCTCAGTTCCTATTTGTCTCTTGTATGTGTCTTAAGACATTTACCAATGCCCATTTCATCTATTCACATGTGTGCCTTAGGACATTTGCCAATGTCCTTTACCCGTACTCTTGTATGTGATTATGGCTTCCATGCCAACTTGCTTCTTTCAACTGTATGTGTTTATGGAATTTGAACATAACTTGTATGCTTGCTTTCTAGTTTGAGTGACATGTTCCCATGTCCCTTGTTTTCTTGGCCCCTTGGCCACTCTTTTACACTTCTTGCTTCTTAGCTTGTGTGCTTATTACTTGTTTTTTTCTCTTTTTTTGTAATGCCATGATCCACATCGTGCATTTATCTTGCTTTCTTGGATGCCATGATGGACATCATGCTCCATCCCTCCAAATAATAACTAAAAATTAACCAAAATTTACATTCTAGTACATTGTACATGTTATTACATTGTTATATCTATCTAGGTATACCCATGTTGATCTAACAATCTCTCAAAACAAACTATACTATATCTTGAGGTATCTTATCGATTATCAATGCTATATCATCTATCTTTATAGCATAACATACTTGTAGGGCTCTTTCTTCTAAGGGCAGTCATTATAGGGTCTTCATTCCTACCATCAGAAGAGGGGGAAACAAATAGGGGTTTTATCTCAAAGATCAGAGATCCTAATAGTCAAAATAGTACCATTCAAAACACCTTGAATAGTAACCAAACATCTAACTAGTTAGAATAGACTAGGCAAATAGTGAAGAATCTAGAATAATCATTAGATTTGGCCCAAGACAACAACATTGAGACTAGACTACAGTGTTGATATGATACTATCCATTTATAACACTCATGTCTAAATAGTATAAAAACTAGATTTTTTAGAAATAAATAGAAAGGTAAGTTTAGGTATAGTTTTTTCAGCTATAGTTCAGACCAAAATTAGTAGTTTTAGTATAGTTTTTCTTAGAGAATATAGATATAGGGGGCATCATTCATGACATGATGTATTGAACATATAGTTTTATATAGGTTAGTTAGTACAAATTCTAGATCAGAATCTATGTTTCAGACACCAGAGATTGGGGGTTATGTGCATGGAACATTTGTTTTCTTTCTTTCTAAGTTCAACATTACCAAGAATTCTCAGTAGTTGCATGAATTACTCCATCTACAAGTGGTTAGAATCATTTTAGTTTTGATTTCATAGAAGCCTAACTTTTGAGTACCTAAGTTCTTGAGTGGCTTTCATATAAGCCTAATATCCATCTTTTAGAGTGGCCTAGTTCTCAGCATACATTCAACTGTCCATGCCAACATTGTTAGATCACAATACATTTATGGGATTCAAGATCCATCTCATATAACACACATTCCATATCGATATAAATTTATAGCTTCACTTAATGGGGTAATGATGGAGTGAAAGGACTAACTAGCCTTTATATTCTTGAGCGACCTATTCATAGGGATTGGACACACAAGTCTAAACATCGATCAACACATGCATGACCACCTAAATTCACTTAGTGGGAAATGATAGAGCCAAAGGGCCATCCTTTATATTCTTGAGCCACCTAATTAGATAGATTAGACACATAGTCCAAACATCAATTATCACACGCATGATCATGTAGCTTCACTTAGTAGGAGATGATGGAGCCAAAGGGCTAGCCTTTACATTCTTGAGCCGCTCTAAAGGAATTGAGAAATTAGCTCTATTTATGATATTACTCTTGGTTCAAAACACATCCAACATCACCCAACACATAAAACATTACTCAATAGCACAAGTTTTATATTGGTTCACGTATCCTCTCTCTCTCTCTCACCCAACTTTATACATTCTTATTTTAGATATAACGTATCTAGTAAAAACTTGTCTACTCTTTATTTTCACTTGCAGATTTACACTTCATAGCATTCTCTCTCTATGCAAACCCAACATCACACAACTTCATGAGCTTCACCATTGTAGGTAAGTTTAGTTACAGTTTCTATTTTTCCTTTATCTTAGTATTTTGCTTTGCTACATCACTAGAATAAAGGGGGGGAAATGTAGTCATATAAAATGCAAATAATTGGTAATTTGAGCATGGATAATGATGCCCAACCCATAGGTCCCTCTTTCTTTCTCTCATGATCCTCATAGGTTTATTTTACTGATTATCAGTCATCCATGGCCTTCCAAACTTGACCCTAGCTAAGCCAGGACCCTTTGTTCATGACCAATCCATCCCCGAGGTCCCATATGCCCAGGACAATATCACCACACTAGGATAATAGCACCAATACCACTCTTATCCTTTTTTAGTGCTATTTTTTAACTTTATTTTTGGCCATAATGGTTAATTCCTTTTGATTTACCATCCTTATCTTTGTCAGCCTAACATGAGCAAATTCAAGCCATGACCAATACATCCCTATAAAATCACATTAAAACATCATTTGAAGAGGGGTTGACAAATATTATCAATTAAATAAGAATACAAGTGAAACCACTTGGGAAATCTTCCCTATTCTCTACATATAACCATCTAGTACAATCCTAAGCACATCTAAATCTCCACATCAGTCCCTAGCCATCCTCAATCACATCCAATTCAACATTCCTTGCATTATCATATTACAATCACACCAAGTGTTTTTACTCATTTTTTTGCTTTTACATTCAGAATAAGGAAGAAACTAAGATTAAATGGTTAGGGGTTAGATGATACCCAGATTAAGTTTGCACACCATAACTAGATGTTGTAGGAGCTCCTCTTTGGCTGTGGAGGAAGACACCTATAGATAAGAAGAAGACTTCAAATAAAGAAAATGTTAGAATAAGATAAAGTGGACTGCCAAGCTACGCACTTGGTCCCAGAAGCGTAAAGCTCCATTAGGGATGATAGTCCACTATTTAAGACAAAAATATTTGCATGAAATAAAATGATAAAAGATTTATAGAAATGAAAAGGTAGAGTGTTGTGTACCTATCTCCTATAATCCATGAGTCTCAGAATGCCGGTCAAAGGGTTTTGTCTGGTTTAGGGGTTGTTTGAGTAGGTTTTGGTCTGCACAGTTGCCGACGTCGGTTATACTGTTGATGTCAGTAAAAGATGTCGACGTCGGTTATACTGCCGATGTCAGTAGGGGAAATAAGTCTTTGGATGGGTTTTAGGTTGTTTCTATGATTGACAAAAGAGTCTGGGAATTAGGTGGTTTGTTTAAGATTATGGGGAAGAGATTAGGATCTGAGGAAAGGCAAAAGGTATATGGTGGGTGAGAGAATAAGGTAAGAGTCAGAGGAAGGCTTTTCAGCACTTCTACAGAGAGAGTTGGGTGTCTTTTTATAGTATCCATAAATAGTAAATATAAACTAATTACCAAGTTATTCTAGAATTGTGAAATGGAAACCAAAAGAATACTTGGCTTCTTGGTGAAGACCAGAGAGTATCAGGGATGTTTGTTCCTATTGCAGCTAATGTCAAAGATGTCATATAATATTTCCAATCCAATGTCTGGAGTGATTTTTGTAGAGTTTCTGTAGCCTAAAAAGTGATAATAGAATTTTTATGCTTCGTCTCAGAGTGTACGCATCGATATCAAAGAGGGAGGGTAGAAGAATTAGAGATTTCAATTCAGGATTTGGGATTAGAACTTGGTTTAAGAAACTGACGTCAGCGATTTTGCCGGCATCGGCCGATAGTTGACCGACATTGGTGGCTAGAGAATTGGTAAAAGGGATATTTTTAGCCCTTTTCATGTTTCTCCATCTGCCAAGTGCATTTTCCCTTGGAGAATGGTTAAAAGGTGAGGTTATTAGGCACGAGTGTTGGTTAGGAGGTTGGAATGGGTCTTAGGTAGTTATGATATGAAGGACTTAGTCATAGGGTGAGTCATAGGGTAGGAAATGGTCTAAGGGAAAGGTGTCCAAGGAGAGGTGTCTAGGGTGATGTCATTAATTTAAAATAACTAATTTATTTTAAATTAATAAAGTTTGTAAGGGACCAATGGGAGTCGACACAATTTTGGTGTCTACATTTGCCCCTTTTTGTCTTGTTGGTTGTTCTGAGGAACTACAAGACAAAAATAGGAGTAAGTTGTCCCAAGTATGGGATAAGGTGTAGGTTGCCCCAAGTATGGGATGAGGTATTCCCCCTCAAAGTGGGAATCGATAGAAGGGAACCCAAAATTGGGTGCCAATTTGATAGACAGTAGATGGGTATGGTGAAGTTGGAGTGTGAACGTTGTAATAGGTGTGATTGCATGTATACCACTTCACGTGATAAGTAGGTCAAATTGTCATAGGTCAAGGTTGAGGAGTGGTAAAATTGAAGTAACTGGTCCCCAAATTTTAGTCATAGCTGATGGAGTGAAATGATCAAAGCTGTAGCTCCAATGGTCATCATGTTCCAAGTATCCTAGGCTTAGGAAGTGCTCTTGGAAAACATGAAAATGCCACAAATACTAGGGATCAACTGAAGCGCGATCCGTCAATAGGTGTGAGGGTCGTGGATAATTTGCTAACTATTCGTGAGGTAGCATATGCAATCAAAACTGTTAGGTTGTGGAGCTAAAAGCTTCACTGATGCAGACATGCAGGAGGTTGTAGGGGAGTTGCGGAGTGTCAGGAGACATCGGCGTTGGTCTGGCCAATCGACGTCGGCAGGATAAGATAGGAATGCAACCAATGTCAATCATGGATCGGCCGGCATCGGTGACCCCCAGGTGGACAGGGACTGACATCGGTCGCCTGTGTGGTTCGACTGCGAGTTTATTACGGGCAGTTAGCTAACGAACCAAGTGTTTGCATGATTAGATCTATTTTTAGACTGAGAGCTGCGGATCTAATTATTGTAATTAGATGTCTAATCATTGTTTGGATGAGATCTATATAATAGACTCATGGTTGTATTGGAAAGGTGTTCTAGTTTGAGTTGAGCAAAGTCAGCTCCTTCTATGTGTGAGGTGAGCAAGGGTGTTCCTCCTAGTTCCACAGTAGTACCAAGGTGGGTGCTGGTTTTGGAGAGTCAGCAAGATTCTTCAGGTGTGTAGGATCTTGGTCACAGGTGCATGGCCTATATAGGAGATCTACATGGTAAGTAAGATCGTTGATCTGCAGGTGTATATGTGTGCAAGGTCAAGGTTCACAGGTGTGCAGAACCAAGTTGATTTGCAGGTGTGCAAGATCAGATAGGACAGCAACACAATAGGGAGCAAAATCAGGCAGGATCTACTTGGAGTACAGGTGTGTACTCGGATAGAGCAAAGAGGAAGGCAAGGGAGTTCCTTCCATAAGTATGGTCTGTTGAATTTCAAGTTGTTGCAGGTTCATGGGAGATCTACTTGAAGTACGTTGAGTACTTGTGGAGTGCGTGGAGCACTTGTGGTGTGCGTGGAGCACGGGAGGTGAACACCAACTCTGTATTTGAGTTGGGTGTTGGGACCTGAGAGAGAGAGCTTTGGGGAGAAGATTTAATATTCACTTGAGGTGTGGCAAACCTCTGTAAGGTGGTGGAGAAGAAGTGGCATCTTATTTATTGTATTCTTTTCTGTATAAGTATTAATACAAGTTGTGTATTGTCTCTCATATCATGTGTTATTCTGAATTCTAGTTACTTGTGATTCTAGTTAATTTCCGCATATTAAGTTGCTTGGTTTGGTAATCATATTGTGCTCTTTGGGTGGAGCAAGATCCTGACAAGTGGTATCAGAGCTAAGGTTGCAGGAAGCAAGTTTTGTGTTTGGTTACAGGGCACTCTCAAGGGTTTCTGATCGAGTGGGAGTAAAGAAACGGCAGATGAAAGTAAGCTAAGAATGGAGGAGTTGAAAAGCACAGATGGTCACTTACGGTCCCATGGAAAGAAAGAACAGGTAAAAGATTATTGTTGGTTGGTAGCAGATCAGCATGAAGGAACTAAAGATGCAGATGTTGCAGGTGTTATTACACATGGTGATTTTGGAGGTTTCTTGGATAAAGTTGAATCTTGGATAACAGATTTGGTTGCCTCTTTCCATGCAGCCCCAGGTAGAGGAGCTGGTGAGCCTTGCCAAAGAATTGGCAAAGGGGGAGTGAAGCTAAAATTGCAGGCGGCCAACACACAGGTGTTGATGAAGGTCATGCAGGTCCCAGGTTTGGAGATATGGCTAATTTCTTCAGAAAGGTTGGGTGATGAGAGATGCACAAGAACTCTCACAGTGGATGCACTTGAATTAGCTGGTGGTAAGAAAATAGGTACTCTTTATCTACTTGTTTATATTACTAATTCTTCTTCTGTTGCAGAGACGTGGCTTCGTAGGCTTGGTCACATGAGCAGGAAGGAGATGCATGTTCTTAAGCGAAAGACAGATATATTTGACAGGCTTAAGAACTGGAAAGCCTTGGTGTTCTTGGAGGAGATGGCAGATAGAAACCAGTGGATGGTGTTGGATACTTCTGAGCAGGGCAGTTTGGACATGGGGATTGATTCAGAGGAGCTCGTGGGTAAAAATTCATCACTCACAGGCAAACATAGGTACCGACATAGGTCAAGAGGAACCGGCATCGAACAGACAGGCACCGATGTCGGTCATGTGCAGACCGAAGCCGGTGATGTCGGGCAGGGTAAGACCGATGTCGGTCAGGAGGACCGACGTCAGCAGTAGGTAAGACTGATGTCGGTCAGGAGGATTGACATTGGTAGTAGGGACACCGACGTCGGCAGGGTCGGTAGTCAGGGATAGACGCATGGGAACTAACGTCAGTCGGATGCAGATTGTGGAGTGACCGAGGTCGGTCACTGTAACGGATTTTGGGTGGACAGCACGCTGTCAAGGAGTCTCAAACACCCATATGGAGGACTGAAGATGTAAGTAGGCCCTCAAATTCGTTGTTCCTCTTCTTTATACTTGTTGTTGATTGTAGAGCAAGAAGGATCCAGGAAATAGGTGAGAGCATGGTAGGGATATGATGAAGAACCAAATGGAAGTTTTGGTAAGGTTTCCAGTGGGAAGAAAGCACAGAGATGAATGGATACCTTAGTTGAAGAATAGAGAGAACGGATACGGGAGACGGAAGACCAGGTCATATGGTCTTGAGGAGCTGCAGGACAGTGGTATAGGTTTTGATAGGTGGAGGATGAAGCATGGCTTTAGTCAATGTCAGGGTAACTACTGTGGTTTGTCTTACCAAGTGGATGATGAGTCGTGACATCATTCTGTTGCTGTATGTGGATGGTATATTTGCTAGCAGGGTTTGTACATATAGGGTTTTGCTGAGCTAAGGGTAAGATTAGTTCAGTGGCATGTCATGAGGAGTTTGGAGCAGCAAAATTCTTTGACATGGGAGACATGGAGATCACAGGTTGATTTTGTCTCCAGTGGGAAGTGATGTGAATCAGGTGTTGGCGAGGTTCAGGATGCAGAGCCGGAGCACACTAAGGGCTGGACAGGTACAGTGTTTGAAATCACATGGGGTCTAGTATAGACCTGAGTATTCCCATGCAGTGGGAGCTGTCAGAGAGTTAGGAGCCAATTCGAGGAAGTGGGTTCTCAGGTATTTGAGAGGGACCAGCAGCAGGGATTCATGCTACGTAGGGTCAGGACTTCACTACATGTGTTTGTAGGTTTGGATGTGGCAGGATACTCAAATGAAAGGAGGTACATCACAGGTTGTGTGGTGGGTTGTCTTCAGGATTGATCTTGAAGAGGGATACAAACCAGGAAACAGATTAGATGGAGTACAGGTATAGGTATAGTGCAGCTGTTTATCTCCAAGTGGGAGATTGTTAGGTTGTGGAGCTAAAAGCTTCATGATGCAGACATGCAGGAGGTTGCAGGGGAGTTGTGGAGTGTCAGGAGACACCAACATTGGTCTGGCCAATCGACGTCGATAGGATAAGACAGGAATGCAACCGATGTCGGTCATGGATCGACCGGCGTCAGCGACCCCCAGGTGGACAGGGATCGACGTCGGTTGCCTGTGTGGTTCGACTGCGAGTTTATTATGGGCAGTTAGCTAATGAACCAAGTGTTTGCATGATTAGATCTATTTTTAGACTGAGAGCTGTGGATCTAATTATTTTAATTAGATGTCTAATCATTGTTTGGATGAGATCTATATAATAGACTCATGGTTGTATTGGAAAGGTGTTCTAGTTTGAGTTGAGCAAAGTTAGCTCCTTCTATGTGTGAGGTGAGCAAGGGTGTTCCTCCTAGTTCCACAGCAGTACCATGGTGGGTGCTGGTTTTGGAGAGTCAGCAAGATTTTTCAAGTGTGTAGGATCTTGGTCACAGGTGCATGGCCTATATAGGATATCTACATGGTAAGTAAGATCGTTGATTTGCAGGTGTATGTGTGTGCAAGGTCAAGGTTCACAGGTGTGCAGAACCAAGTTGATTTGCAGGTGTGCAAGATCAGATAGGACAGCAACACAACAAAGAGCAGAATCAGGCAGGATCTACTTGGAGTACAGGTGTGTACTCGGATAGAGCAAAGAGGAAGGCAAGGGAGTTCCTTCCATAAGTATGGTCTGTTGAATTGCAGGTTGTTTCAGGTTCATGGGAGATCTACTTGAAGTACGTTGAGTACTTGTGGAGTGCGTGGAGCACTTGTGGTGTGCGTGGAGCACGGGAGGTGAACACCAACTCTGTATTTGAGTTGGGTGTTGGGACTTGAGAAAGAGAGCTTTGGGGAGAAGATTTACTATTCACTTGAGGTGTGGCAAACCTCTGTAAGGTGGTGGAGAAGAAGTGGCATCTTCTTTATTGTATTCTTTTCTGTATAAGTATTAATACAAGTTGTGTATTGTCTCTCATATCATGTGTTATTCTGAATTCTAGTTACTTGTGATTCTGGTTAATTTCCGCATATTAAGTTGCTTGGTTTGGTAATCATATTGTGCTCTTTTGGTGGAGCAAGATCCTGACAAAAACAACCAAGGCATAGTTGTCTCAGAAAGTGGTCATGGTCAAAGGAGATAGTCTCGATCTCCAAGGTCGTTGGTCGAGTTAGGCTGAGTTATAAGTGATCTCAATTTGTTTGTGGGTGATTAGAGAGATGTAAATTATCTCCAATGTGCCCCATGAGGAGTCTAAAATGACTTCTACTATTAGAGATGGTTGTTTTGGGCATGATGTTTGGCATTTGTAAATAAGACTAATGTTGTGAAGTCACCGATGTCAGTATAAAACTGATTTCGCTCATAATAGCTACCGACGTCGGTGGAAATCGGCCAACATTGGCAGCCTAGGGCACGATTTTGCTGACATCGATGGCCTGCCAAACCTGACATAACTAGATTGGTAGCCCACCAAAAGTCATTTGTGACTTTTGAATAAGTGAAAAAGTGAGCTCTGAGTTACTAAGTGATTGAGACGTCCATTTTGTCCATGGAAATAGTGTGAGGTGTGAGGTTGTGATTAGGTGCTAGAGTGAGGGAGGTTGGAGTGTTGTTGGAGGTGGTGGAGGCATTTGTGGGCCACCAGGGTTTGTATTAAGGAGATGAGGTAGACAGAGATGGTGGAGGGGGGAGGAGGCCCTGTGAGAGGACCACCACCACTGGCACCGATTATACCACCGCAGTGGCGGTGACGAGATGAGGTAGGGTGTTGAATTTGAGTTTTTTTAATTGGTTTTGAATTGAATGTTATTTTTGGTATTTTTAGTGTTTTTAGCTGTAGATCAAGGAGGAGGGTTAATTAGAAGGGTAGGTAGGTGAGTTTAGGTAGTTTTAGGAGGGATTTTAAGTGATTTAGGGTAAAAAATGGGGAATCCCTAATTTTAGGGCTTGCCCCATTCAACCTTAGGGCCGAACCAGTCACCGACGTTGATGGTTCCACCAATGTCAGGTGACCAACAACCGACATCAGTCACTTAGCTGCTGATGATGGTTAGGTAGTTACCATCGTCGCCACTCTAACTGATGTCAATTATTGTAAAGTATTGCTTAGGTCATTTAAAAAAAGTTGGGAAATGGTAATTTGGAGGGCCTAAGTCATGTCGAGGCCTTCTCGGTATAATAATGGTCATATAGATTTAGTTAGTGGGTCCATTAGGTAGATGAATGGGTGAATGGCTGAGCTAACCTCAGGATACCCCATGTCAACTGAGTGCTACCTACATAGCCCCAATTTTTAAGGGCCTCAAGCCAATGTAGTTCTCCCAAAAGGGAAAAAGAGTCATAAAAGGTGTTGGTAGTCATTTTTTAACATGGTTACGGTGTTATTGGTTAGATGCAGGTGAGGCAGACACTGATGCTATGGGATCATCTCCTGACATTGCTGATGTGGATACATCATGACATTACCAGCGAGGAGTGGGCCCATATCACTGCACTGGGACTAGGCAGGCTACGGCGTTACTACTGAGTGGCGAGAGATGTGAGCTTGATGGTGGCACTGATTAAGAGATGGGATCACACCACCAACACCTTTCACCTGCCCACAAGAGAGTTGACAGTGACACTAGAGGACGTGTATTGGATTTTGTAGCTACCAATACATGGAGCAGACTTATATGCATGCTTGAGAGAGGCACACGATATTCATATGGTGACATTGTTTGGGGAGCATGCTATGGAGGTGACTTACCACTTAGCAAGTTTTGTGTATGAGCTAGTATACGCTACAAATGAGGATGCGCATTAGTTAGCCATCCTAATGATGATCAGCATTACCATATATGCACTCCTTGATGTAGAGGGAGGGAGATTCCTGATCGCTATGATTGGAGTTTTGGTAGATATGCTGGAGGGGAAGACAGTGTTTGCATGGGCTCTAGTTTTTCTGGCTCAGTTATACAGAGAGCTCTAAGGGATCAACCGGTGATGATGGTATAGCTTGTGTGTAGGCCACCTCCTACATTGTTAGGATTATGAGCACATCATGGTCACACGACCTCTCGGCCTCCCAGTGGCTATTCAGGCTAGTTTCAGAGTTGGGTTTAGGCGATGGCATAGACTCATCATGGCACAGACTCGTTTGGATGGTGTAGTCTAGGACATTGATTATTATAGGGGGTATTGGATGCCCTGATCTCAACAGACATCATTTGGAGGCCATACCTTGTCTATCCGGTGTTCAGAGACTAGGCAGAGCATCTGGTAGGGGTGCATAGTTTGAGATGGGTTAGGGGCAGGCGAGCCGGTGAGCTCGAAAGAGTGCCAGCAAAGAGAGTATGATGCTAGTATGGGTTACTATAGGATGTGCCTCCCACCTTCCCACTATACAAAAGAGATGACATCGAGGTACCACTCCCATTGCCAGAGGAAATAGAGCAGCCTAATTTTGAGGAGATACCTACAGGGCCTGGTGTAGTAGATCTAGGTTGTACAGAGGCCTACTCAGCTTGGTGGGTAGGGTAATATGTAGGGGTTCAACGAGGATCACCACCTGATCTCCAAACAGTCACTAGAGATAGGGAAACTGCTATATAGGAGAGAGATGCTACCATCTGAGAGAGGGATGTAGCATGAGCACAGGTCATAATTTTGTAGGGACATGTAGTAGGGTTTCAGAGGCAGGTGATAGTTTTAACGACATAGGTGGTGGCCTTGACAGGATAGGCTACCACATTGCAGGGGTAGTTAGCCATAGCCTAGGCATAGGCATTAGTAGGGCAGGTTTTTAGAGGGCAGGACCCTATTCAGCCACCACCATAGTAGCCAGTATAGGATCCAGCTCAGCCACAGCCACAGAGTTCACTACAAGGCATGGCATCAGGGTTGATGGGTCCACCATAGACTGTACCTATATCTAGGTACAACACTGTGTTAGATGAGATCACATATTATGAGGGTGCCATTAGGTAGTTTCCTCAGATACGGTGATACTCTGAGATGTGAGTTGAGCAGAGTCGCCAGAGGTCTATGTCACGTGCTACTACCTTAGGTTCTCAAAGACAAAAACAGACAGAGAGTGAGGATGATACAACATCGTCACGACCACTACCACCACCACCACAGCCATAGCCTTGAGGCTTTTATATTTTAGCGATTATGTATATACCAGCCTGTGAGCCGTTGATGCGAGATGTATATAGTTTTTGAGAGAGACATATTGTACTATGGATGTACACACACATAATATATGAGGTTTTGGTTTTATTGACATGTTATGGATGCTATGGATGTTAGTGTTTTTAGCATTTACCATATGTTTAATGATATATGCTTAATGTGATGAAATATGTATGATGATGTTATGATGATGTTACAGCCTTTTCCATATTGTGTGATGGTGTATGCTGTAACATTTGCTTGCAGTTTTTTCATTCTTAACAATTTTCCATATTGGTGATGGATGTATGCTAAAAATGAAATGAGTTTATTTATGCTTTAGCACTTTTCATATTTGTGATGATATATGCTTGACATAAATTGTGTTTGGTTTTTAGTTTCCATGTGTATTGTTTTCCATAGAAACTAATGTGAATGGGCATGTAACGAAGTCAAGTAAGAAGTGAAAGGCGCCTTGCTCTTTCATTGATAGAGACCATAATGATAGCATAGGTAGGAGGTTTTTTGGAAACAAAAATCCCCGTTCATGTATTACGTCATTGACCATTGGTTTGTGTTAGAGTAGTCGAATCACTTTGACATTAAGTGAGCTCAAAATCCCTTGAGTATGTTGGGGTAATAGATGTGATTAGGTGATATGTTAAGATAGCGTAACTCTTGTTTAGCAGGGATAACTTTGCCCCTTTTATAGCTGACTCTAAAAATGACCATAGGCAAATCCATGACTTTATATTTTGTAGACTGATCAATGCGGGGAGTCTATTTAGGGATGTTGTTTTGCTTGGTGGTCATGTGAAGCTGATTTATGCAAGAAGCTTTTGAGAGGGTGTTGTTTGTAGCAACATTCGGGCATAGCCATCCTTTGAGGGAATGGTCTATAGTTTATTTTGTACACTTGGAGGTTTTTGAATAGCTGTCCTTCAAGGGAGCAGTCTATTAATTATAGCAATGATGTAGCTATCCTTCGAGGGAGCAGTCTACATTTATAGTTTATATGACCTTTGTCAGGCATCTCAATTTTATGTTTTGTTTCTTGATAGAATTTTTGGTCATGGACAAGTCTATAGAGGTTTTGGAGTCTCATTTTTATTAGGACAAAGCATTAATGCAACAAGGGTTAACTAATGTTTGTGGGAAAAAAGGATTGAAAGGAATAGGAATGAAGATGACGAGGGTTGCTCAAGGGACAAGCTCAAGTTAAATATCAAGTGACTGATTACTTGATTAATAGTAGAATGGTTGTAGATGTAAGGCATTAAGGGGCTTAGGTTTTGGCCGGCCTTCGAGAGAAGATAGATGATAAGTCCCTGATCCATACTTATGTGTTATGATATAAGGTCTGAGCCAATTAGGAGCAAACTTGCCTCGTTTGCTTCTTTCCATATTGGTCACATGTTGGTTTTATTTGAGGATGAGATCCCTAATTTTGAAATCTCATTCTCTTAGATTTTTGTTATAGGCATGTTTTATGCGATTTTGGTAGATATGGAGATGGTTAAGAGTGGCAAGACGACGTTCGTCGAGTAACTCAAGTTGAACTAATTGATCTTGACAAACGTCATCATTAGAAAGTATGTTGTGTAAGGAGATTCAAAGAGAAGGTATATGTACTTCAAGAGGCAAAAATGCCTCAGTTCCATACACTAGAGAGAAAGGTGTAGCACCCATAGAGGTTTGAATGCTAGTGCGATAGGCCCACAAAGTGCAGGGAATGTGAATGTGCCAATTGCTTCCAGTGTCATTGACCACCTTCATGAGGATTTTGGTTAAGATTTTGTTAGAAACCTCTACCTATCCATTTGATTATGGGTAATAAGGTGAGGAGAAGCTGAGTTTGATGTCAAAAGAGTCGCAAAGTTTTTGGATAGTTTTGTTTTTGAAAGATTTGTCATTATCGGTGATGATCTTATGAGGTACACAGAAATGATAGATGATGTGGTTTTTGATGAAGTCGACGATTTTGTCAGCTTTAGTAGAGATGAGGGGAACAACTTCCACCCATTTAGTGAAGTATTTGGTTGCGGTGATAATGGACTGATGTCAGAGAGATGAATGAGGGTTAATCTCACCGATTATATCTAAGCCCCATTGTGAAAAGGGCCAAAAATCCTTAGCAATTTGTAGAGCGTGGCTAGGGATGTGAAGTAAGTTAGCATGTTGTTGGCATTTGATACAACGCTGAACATAGTCACTACAGTCTTGGTGAAGAGTGGGCCAATAATAGCCCAGGTGAAGGATGCGCTTTGTAACTGAGTTACCACTGAAATGTCCTCCACAAATTCCATCATGGACTTGCTTGATGGCATGAGATGTTTCAGTGGAGGTTAAACATCAAAGAAGGAGGCTATCGAAACCTGTTTTGTAGAGAAGACCCCCTAGCATGGTATATCGAGTAGTACTTTTGATAAAATCCCACCGTGCATTGCTAGAGAGATCAGGAGGGATAATAAAATAAGTCAAGTAGTCCACAAGTTGTTTATACCAACCATCCTGTGGACTAGAGTCAATGGTGCTGACAAGGTTGATGTTAGTGGAGATACATGAAGGCAATGCCAAATGATGTACCGTAACATAAATTCTCAAGGAAGAAGATGAGGATGGTATATGTGAGGCTAAAGAGGCCATAGTGTTAGCAAACTTATTCGTAGAATGAGGAACAGTTTGTAAGAGGTAATGGTCGAAAGATTCTAGCAATGTGTCAACACGGTGTTTATACCTTTGTAAAACTTCATTTTTACAAAGATATGAACCGTTATTTTGATTGAAAACTAGTTGTGAGTTGCCAAAGATGTTTATTGTCTTGATGCCTAAGAAAAGGATGGTTTGAAGCCCCAAAATTAAGGCTTCATATTCAGCCATGTTGTTGGTGCATTCAAAGTCAGGTTTAAAAGAGAAAGGCATGGGCTCACCCTCGTGAGGAATAATAATGACCCCCACACCCCCACTGTGTTGACATTTATATCCATCAAAGAAATTGTCATTTGATAGAAAATGTCATCGATGGATAACGTGGTGATAGATTCATCAGGGAATTCACAGTGAGAAGGTTAATTGTTAGGTAAAGGGGTGTCTGCTAGTTGATCAATGATTGTTTTCCCCTTGATAGACTTTTGTTGAATGAATTCCAAATCAAAATCAGTGAGGAGCATGAGCCAACGAGCCATACGTTTATTTTGGTATGGCTTGGAATGCATGTATTTTAGAGGGTCGGTGTGGGTGATGACATAAGTTTTATGATTGAGAAGATAATGATGGAGTTTGGAGGAAGCAAAGACTAATGCCAAGCAAAGTTTTTCGGTATGAGTATACTGAGTTTTGTAATCAATGAGTGTTTGGATTATGTAATAAACCAATTGCTCATGATGTTGTTCATCTCAATGCGTGATCATGGCACCTAAGGAATGATTCATTGCTGAAATGTAAAGATAGAAGGGTTGATCTGCTTTAGGTGGAATAAGGACTGGTGGAGAGACAAGATAGCATTTAAGAGCCTCAAAAGCCTCTTGGCAATCCTTATCCAAATTAAAGGAGACATCCTTCTTGAGGAGGTGATGAAAGGGTTGACATCAGTCAGATAGTTGCGAGATGAAGTGATGAATAGATTGAAGCTTCCCTTACAGGCTACGAAGTTGTTTTAGGTTGGTTGGTGGGGGCATCTCGAGTATAGCTCGAATCTTAGCAAGATCAACCTCAATGCCACGAAGAGAAATGATGAAGCCTAAAATCTTCCCAGAGAGAGACCCAAAGACACATTTCTTGGGGTTGAGTTGAACGTTGTATTGGAAGAGGCGAGTGAATATGATTTTGAGAATGGTTAAATGGTCATGGCAGAGTTTGGATTTCCCAAGCAGGTCATCCACATAGTCTTCCATGATTTTGTGGAGGAGGTCATGAAAAATCTAAGTCATGGCGCATTGGTATGTGGTGCCTACATTTTTAAGGCCAAAAGGCATGACCCTATAGCAAAATATCCCCCATGGGGTGATGAAGGTGGTTTTATGTTGATCTTCTGGTGCAATCAATATTTGATTATATCCTGAGAACCCGTCCATGAGTGATAGCATCTCATGACCAGCTGTAAGATCAACAAGTTGGTCGATGTTTGGCAAAGGAAAGTCATCCTTTGGGCAAGCTAGGTTCAGGTCACGATAATCGGTATAAATTCAAATTCCCCCAGTTGCTTTTATGATAGGGACAATGTTTGACACCCATTACAGATAATCAATGGGTTGGATAAATGAGATGGAGAGAAGATGTTGAAGCTCCTCCTTGACAAGGAGTGCGACATGAGGATGTATCTTTCAAAGCTTTTGCCTGATAGGCTTAGCTTCATAGTTTTTGATGATGTTGTGAATGACAATGTCAGGGTCAATACCAAGCATATCGCTATAGGACTAAGCAAAGGCTTTGCTATGATCTGTAAGGAATTTGGTATAGTCGATTTGTTCTTGGGCATCTAAAGATTGACCAATATTTAAAATATGAGGAACATCAAAATATGGGAGGGTAATGTCAATAGTTGATTCATTTAACATAACCTATGTTTCTGAAGGAAGTGATCGTTGAATGAAGGAGTCATTGGCACCCATGTAGGTGAGTATGGCGTCATCATCCATGCATTGGACAATGTTGATGGTAGAAGATTCATCGTCTATCATGTCTGGATAAACGAGAAGAAGAGACCTTGATACCCCACCTAGTTTATAGGTTAGGGGTTCCAAGAGAATTGCGTTTATGCAAAAAAAAATAGGAGGAATGGAGACCACCGACTCTGTAGGTGAGGATGGAGGAATAGGCGAGGTTGGAGGAGATTGTTCTATAATAGTTTCATGGCAAGGGTTTTTAAAGGCTTTTGTGGGTTCTTCAAAACCCAAGCCATGTTGTTTTTTGGCATTTTTTATTGCCTCATCATTTCGAGGCTCAACGGGTTGGTGGGAACCTTGTTCATAGTGCCCAAAGCCAAATCCCTTCCACGCACACCTATAAAGATAGGTGTGAGTGAAGCTATGGTTGCCAAGAAAAGAGAAATCATACGTGAATAGTTGGGTTGATGAAAGAGGATTCCCATCAGTAGGAGCTCGATCTAGCCCTCCATAGATGAGATTTGTTTGAAGAGTAGGAGGACCATATCAAATGACCATTCCGATGCGATGGTCATAATTTGGGTTGTGATGAAGTTGTCCATATTCCAGGAGTTTGGAACATGTCCAAGGTAAGCAAATGATACTCCCCAAGTGAAAGCCGCTATAAGGTATCTTCCATAGGCTCTTTTGTAGTTACTTGAGGAGGAGGAGTAAGTGCAACTGATGTTTGTGAACTTGTTGAGGCTTCTGCGGGTAGAGGTGGCATTTGGGTTGATGTTTTCAAAGGGATGAGAACATCATTGGGTCGATAAGTTGTGTTACATGTTTTAAATGGAGAAGGGTCAGTAGGAATAACATGAACCTATCCCTCATATTCAAATTTGACATAATGATGTAGTGTCGAAGGGACACAGGTCATGGCACAAATCCAAGGTCGTCCTAACAACATGTTGTATTGGAACTCCCCCTCAATGATGTATAAGAGTTCTGGGACTATTCATGGTCCAACACGAATATGTAAGATGATGGTGCCAATGGTAGTGGTGATGGAATTGTTGAAGGAACAAATAATTGCGTCAGTTTTGGACATGTAATTCTTTGGGAGGGCTAGTTGGTCATACGCATGAGTGGAAATGATATTGATACTAACACCTCCATCAATCATAACCTGCTTAATGCGAGTTTGATCAATGTAAGCTGTGATGAAAAGGGCAGCATCCTGATCTTCCAAGTTAGAGGTAGAAATTTTAGAATCACTAAAGGTAATGGAAGTGATAGTGGATAATGATTGGACTAAAGCAGCTAATGGTTGAGGGTCTTCGGGTTGGACCTCCACCACCTGTAAAGCTTTGATTAAAGCTTGGCGATGGTTTGGAGAGCTTTGAATGAGGTCATATAAGGACATTTTTACTGGAGTTTGGTGAAGTTTTTTCACCATTGAGTCACGAATTACCTCTAAAGATGTTTGTTGGGATGTGCCCAAGATTGAAATCTTGGGTTTTGATGGTTGAGAAGGTTTGACAAATGGGTAAGTCCAAGGAATAGAAACCTTCTCTTTTCCTTTATCTTTTAAAGTTTGTGACCTGGTGGCCACATTAATGGTATTAATCTCAAATAAAGGGGAGGAAGGAGGTAAAGGGACTATAGTCTGATGATGAGATTCTGATGAAGGTGAGCAGGTTTGAGAGGTATGGGAAGGTGTCAGAGGTTTTTCGAAAGAATCTTCAACAAGAAGGGTGTCTTTTTCCATGTATTGGTGAATGACAACCTTAAGGGCACAACAATTTTCAGTGTCATGCCCAGGTGTGTGATGATATATGCAGATTTGGGTGTCATCGAACCATAATGGTTTTGATTTGAGAGGTTGAAATGGTTTAATAGGTGGGAGAGTGATGCTAGGGGATTGCAACAATCGGTGTAGTAATAAAGTATAAGAACCCGCTAAAGGATCTATGCTTGTTGTTGTAGTAGATGTTGACAACTTTTATTTTGTAGGAGTTGTTGAGGGAGTTTTCCATATCACCTTTTTAGTTGGTGATGTGGCCACTCGCGTAGATGGGGCTTTCTTGGTGAGAGGTGTTGAGTTTTTTGGTGGGAGTATGTTTTTGGTGGGTAAAGGTAGTAGGGGAGGCAATTTATTTTTGTTAGATGTTGAAGTAGGAAGCATTCCTATTAAGGTAGAAGGGTGTGGGCCTAAAATAGAAGGCAATGGTGATGGTGGGGGAGGAGTTCTTCGATGTGGTTTAGTAGCTTTCTTCAATACGGCATGAGGACCACTACTATGGGGGGCGAGGTTCAAGTCTACCTTCACTTGTGGGTGAGTGAGGTTCGATATGGGGTGTACACCAAGAGATTTAACTTGTTTTGGTATGGTGGATAGCTGTAAGGATTTAGGTTCAGATGTGGATGGTTGAGCTTCTGAAGATTGGGAAGTGGAAGCTTGATCCTTATCAGAGACTTTGGGATGATTTGTCGTAGATGGGTCAATGGTACGAGATGAAGCAGGGTGTGTAAGATAAGGAGCTTTAAGTCACTCCCATAATGCCTCATGTTCTAAGTTCCTCGAATGGAGAAATCCTAAGTTCTCAGCCAATCAAGAGAATGGTTTAGAAGATGTTGCACAAGGCTTTATTATTGGTGTTTTGAAAGATGTGGGTGGTTGTGAGACTGGAAATATATTATATGTAGTGATCTCAGGCCAAAGGCGAGAGAGAGCCATTACTGGATCATCTTCGGTCGAAGTAGGTGAAGAGACAAGTTCTTCTCTTGGTGGAGAAGGAATTGGAGAATGTGACTTCTCAAGAGGATAGAGGGCAGGGATGATCGTGCCTTCCACTTGTGGTTGAAGAGTGGGAAAGGTATGATCCTCCATGGGTAATAGGAAGGATGAAGGTAGGACTAGCGGTGTTGGTATCATCAAGGCATCCTCCAATATAAGAGAGGTCGATGGAGGACTAATAGGAGAAGAAGGTTCTTCTACTTGTGGAGGAGAAATAGGTTGGTTATCCTCTTTAGACTGCGGAGGAGGTTGGTTAGGTATGAAAGGAGAAACCATGTCGACTGTGTGTATATTACGCTCTTGGGAGTCATCGACCATGGTCTGGATGTTATTTTGACTAGGGGGATGGTTAGGGAATGGTTGTCTAAAGATGTCTATGTTTTGGTTAGGCAGCGCATTTGGGTTATCCAAGACAAGATCCCCCTTGTCTAACATGTCTTGAATAACATTCTTGAGAGTTTTATAATTGTTTGTGTCATGACCTTTGACACGATGATAATTATAGAAGTCATTCTCCCTATACCATGCTGGGATGGGTCACGAGGGATCAAATTGAGGTGGTGGTCAAATTTTAGGGAGGTTGAGGACTCCCTGTTTTACTAGTTTATCCAACATGAAAGTGTATGATTCTCCTATTGGAGTGTATTGATGCTATACATATTGTTGTTGGAATTGTCATGTAATGCTTTGTGATGTAGAGGGTTCAGATTGGTTAGTTGTGGTAGAAGAAGATGATTTAAGTACCACAGCATTTGCTGATCCCTTAGATTTGGAATTGGAAGAAGAAGATTTGGATGAAGGGTCATTTGATTTTGCATTAGTATTTTTACTACGCAGTTTGACTTTATCTTCTTCGACAGCGTAGAGTTCAAGCTTCCTAGCCATGGTGAAAGCTTCATCAAATGTGCAGAATGTTTGGACCCGCAAAGTGGATGAGATGTGCTTGGCACATGCTTGTGAAAAGAGCTCAATGAGCTCAGGTTGAGGTAAAGAGAATGAGATTTGGTTGATTAAACCTCTCCAACGAGCAATGAAATCAGCTATTGACTCATCTACGAATTGTCTAATAGAATATAGGTCTGTGATGGAGACCTTTTTAGTGATGTTGATTGAAAAGTGGTCAAGGAATAGCTGAGCTAGTTGAGTGAAGGTAAAGAGAGAGTGACTGGTAATAGAACTATACCAATCAAGAGAAGCACCAGAAAGGGACATGGGAAATGTGTCAAGTAGTAACGCATCATCATGTGCTATAAGGTAGCAAGCATGTCTAAATGCTTGTAGATGTTGTTGTGGGCCCTCCTTACTCTGAAAATGAGTAAATTTTGGGAGTTCCCATTGGCTAGGATATGGTCGAATTGGGACCGAAGGATGGATAGGTTCACTATAGATTTGTTCATATGAAAGAACATTCCTTGAACCTAAAACAGATGTCTCCAGGTTAGACATCTTATCCATCAACATCTTGATGAGATTAGTTGATGGATTGGCAGGTGGGGCACCCCCTAAGTTGTAAGGTACCTGGAAGATGTTTAGAGGGACGTATGATGTGCTAGGTTGCATTTGTATGGGCACAACATATTGGTAGTTCATCATGGGGATTGATGTTGAGATTAAGGGAGGTTGTACCATGAAGCTAGAAGGCACAACTTGACTAGGTGCCACCAAAGGTGGTTGGATGGTGGCAAGACTAGTTAGAGGATAGGTAGTCATTCTTGTATTTATGGGTGCAAGAGTGGGCAGGATAGAAACAAGCAAGTTTTGAAAATGTCTTGAACTTGTTTGAATTATTTGTGTTTGAAGGGGTATGGAAACCCCAATGGATGTAGGTATAGAAATAGAAGGAGAGGCCAAATCTTGAGCGTTGACCATGGTTGGGTTACTAGTTGAGGCAATGCCCTGAGTGACCATGGGTTGAGTAACAGAGGCTATTGATATTATTGTCATTTCAACTAAGGAAGTTGGCATCTCAAGAATAGGGTTACCTGAAGGATCTCGCATTTGGCTTCTCACGAGATAGTGTTAGAGAGCCTTGACGTTGAGGTTAAGGAATCTCTTGAAGTCTTGATCCCCTGCGGGAACAATAGGTGGTTGGTTCAAGGTTGGAGTACGCTCAGTGTCTAAAGGATACTCCATTAGAGGACTTGTTATGAAAGGTGAAGGTAGAATTGGTTGTTGCCTTACATGGTCAACAAGAGTTTTAGCTTGACTACATGTCAAAACCATTCAAGGAAAATTTTGTTCAGGTTCTAAAAACTATATATTCCAGTCTCAGAATTCTAGAATGTGTGTTTAATAGCAAAAAAGTCAGGTTTTAAACTTGTTGTTTGAAAAGAAATATTTTTTGACAGTGACCGATGTCGGTTAAATAACCGATGTTGGTTATGAATGTTGCCGAGGTTGGTAATATAACCGATGTCGGTGAAGATGTGTTGCCGACATTGGTGGTAAAGCCGATGTTGGTGTCTTTGTATTTCCAAAAACACAGAAAACTAATATTTTTGAAAAAAAAGATAAATTTTGAGTTATTTTTAGAACTCAAAATGTGACCTCACCAGCTCAAAAAATCAGATACAGACAGAAAAATTGATGATGGCAAGCAACCTCTAAACGGTAAATTCCTAAGAATAAATTTTAGAGTCGTGGTGGCTTATGCCTTAGAAGAATATGTTTGGGAATTGGACTTTTAGAATGGGTCCTAAAGAGGAAGTCTATGGTTGGTTTTGGGTTATGTTTTGGTGCTCAAAAATCTATGTTAGGTTCCATATGTGGCCTGGTGCTAGGGGATTGCTCCCTTCACTTCACGAACCCAGAGCCGAGCTCGGCTGCTTAGCCAATATATACTTTGCCTATAGTTTATACTCTGCCAGAGAACAGAGTGGGTCCTCCTCTTGGTGGTGAAATCCAAGTAGGATCGCCAAGAAGGGTAAGGTATCCGCTAGGTGATGAAATCCTAGTCGGGCCTTGTCTCAAGTATGTTAAAATGTTTAATTTGATGTGCTTGTGATCTGGTTGTGTAACATATGTGTACTACACTTTGTTCATAATGCATTTTTAATTACTAAGTGAGAGGGCTAAATATGCATTCAAGAAGGAATGAAATGCAATAGTGTTTTTAACCCAAATTGAAATATTTTGTTCAGATGCAAACAAGTGAGGAAAAGGTTAAGAGCATGAATTTTCACTACTCTAAGATGCAAGGAAAAAGTGACAAGAAGAAAAAGAAAGAAATTCTTTTTAACTTGTGCTTATGATTTCTTTTCCAAATAAAAAGATAGAAGAAGGATATAAGAAGAGAATTTTTCCCTAATGCAACTATATGAAAATTTTCTTTTTAAAAGAAATGAACCCAAGGAAAACTCCAGGGTCCCACCGGGCGTGCCAGAATGTTTCTACTCATTTTTTTGCTTTTACATTCAGAATAAGGAAGAAACTAAGATTAAATGGTCAGGGGTTAGATGATACCCAGATTAAGTTTGTGCACCGTATCTAGACGTTGTAGAAGCTCCTCTTGGCTGTGGAGGAAGACACATGTAGATAAGAAGAAGACTTCAAATAAAGAAAATGTTAAAATAAGATAAAGTGGACTGCCAAGCTACGCGCTTGGTCTCGGAAGCATAAAGCTCTGCTAGGGATGACAGTCCACTATTTAAGACAATTTTTTTTGCATGAAATAAAATGATAAAAGATTTACAGAAATGAAAAGGCAGAGTGTTGTGTACCTATCTCCTGTAATCCATGAGTCTTAGAATGTTGGTCAAAGGGTTTTGTCTGGTTTAGGGGCTATTTGAGTAGGTTATGGTCTACACAGTCATCGACGTTGATTATACTATCGATGTTAGTAAAAGATGCTGACATCAGTTATACTATCGATGTCGGTAGGGTAAATAAGTCTTTGGACGGGTTTCAAGTTATTTCTGTGATTGACAAAAGAGTCTGGGAATTAGGTGGTTTGTGTAGGATTACGGGAAAGAGATTAGGATCTAAGGAAAGGCAAAAGGTATAGGGTGGGTGAGAGAATAAGGTAAGAGTACAAGGAAGGCTTTTCAGCGCTTCTATAGAGAGAGTCAGGTGTCTTTTTATAGTATCCAAAAATAGTAAATATAAACTAATTACCAAGTTATTCTAGAACTGTGAAATGGAAACCAAAAGAATACTTAGCTTCTTGGTGAAGACTAGAGAGTATCAGGGATGTTTGTTCCTGTTGTGACTGATGTCAAAGATGTCATACAATATTTCCAATCCAATGTCTAGAGTGATTTCTGTAGATTTTTTGTAGCCTAAAAAGTGATAATAGAATTCTGATGCTTTGTCTCAGAGCGTGCGCATCGATATCAAAGAGGGAGGGTGAAATAATTAGAGATTTCAATTCGGGATTCAGGATTAGAACTAGATTTAAGAAACTGATGTCAGTGATTCCACCGGCGTCGACCGATAGTTGACCGATGTCGGCAGCTAGAGAATGGGTAAAAGGGCTATTTTTAGCCCTTTGCTTGTTTCTCCATCCGCCAAGTGCATTTGCCATTGGAGAATGATCAAAAGGTGAGGTTATTAGGCACGAGTGTTGGTTAGGAGGTTGGAATGGATCTTATGTAGTTATGATATGAAAGACTTAGTCATAGGGTGAGTCATAGGGTAGGAAATGGTCTAAGGGTGAGGTGTCCAAGGTGAGGTGTCTAGGGTGATGTCATTAATTTAAAATAAGTAATTTATTTTAAATTAATAAAGTGTGTAAGGGACCAAGGGGAGTCGACACAATTTTGGTGTCTACACCAAGCACTTTTTAAGGGAGAACTACATATGGCTTGATCCATTTTTGGAGTATTGGTATGTAGGCAGTGTGCCCACACACAGGGTGTGAAGCATGTCCAGTGAATCTTACATACACTAATCCCTATTCCCTATTTTTCAAAGTTTTATTCAAGTATATTAAAGGCATAGAAATAAAGAAAATTTGGTATATAGGGTGTACTATTGACATTGAGGCTTCATAAATCTAGAGATAGTATCACACAGATCTACCAAACAAAACCCAAAAAGCTTAGATACTCAAGATAATAGCATCAAATAAGGACTACAAAACTGATACCACTCCTGTTCACCTTCGACACTCCTATCCAATCAAAAAAATATATAAAATCCTATTTATTATAGTATTTTAGGTCTACACAGTGAATATCAGACCCTATCTCAGTCAGATCAACATAGTTTTAGCTAAGTCTCATTTTCTCCCTCTTATTACTATTTTTAGAAAAGCTCTAATTACAAATAAATTTCAAAAATTACTAGCTTAATTATCATCTATTTATTTATTGATTTATCAATCCAAACCTTTAACTAAATTAGGAATAATATCCAAATATTCCCAAAACTATTAAGACACGTACATACCATAATAATCTCTTGAAAATCATCTTGGCCAATGGATATATTAAGGCTCAACGGGTTCATCTTCAAAGGTAAGTGTTCCTAACTTTATTTCTCCTTTGTAAGAGTAGATAGATAATGTAGTTTTGCTTCTCTTCTATACATTAGGATTCCATATAAATTGACGTGAGTATATATCTTTTGTGCATGTTTAGTTTAGTTTTTTTTTGTTTCTAACCCCCACTTTGTACCACAAGCTTTGGTAATACATATACATTGACATGAGTATATGTATTTTGTGCATGTTTAGTTTAGTTTTTTGTTTCTGACCCCTACTTTGTACCACAAGATCTGGTGAGCGCTATATTATATTTACTTCCTTGTTTATTAGACATAAGTGAGATATTAAACCTAGGATACTTTTAGGGTTATTGAATGATTGTGTTAGACTGTAGGCTTTATAACCCTTCCTATCATGGTGTATTGTGATAAGTGATCCCCTAATTAGGTCTAGTGGATCCCTATCTTAGTCATTCACCTACTTAACAAATATATTCCCAATTGGAAGTGTAGGTATGCTCTATCTTCTTTGAGTTAGGATTGATTTATATACATGATGCCTTTCTAATTGCATACATTCTGGTGAACCCAAGATGAACTAAACCTTCCAATATTTATTCTCTTTTTTCATTATTTTCATCATTATTTTTATCATATATTTTCCATATGACATCAACTGCATCGACCTATCTCTAATTTTTTGCACAAGTTTTTAGGTACAAGCTACTAGATCAACCTAGTTGACCCAGTATAGGTTTTTAGCTTTCTAGACTTATAGTCCAAACTACTGGATCGGCCTAGTCAACCTAGTATAATTTATAGACTTTTAGATATCCTATTTATCATACTAGGTCAACCTAATCAACCTTATATAGTACAAACACTCAGCAATAGGTTCCTACAGAGCTTGATCAACCTAGTTGACCCAGTTAGTAGGTCTTGAAAGCATTCTACAAGGTTATCTGATAACAATATTCCTTCTTTGCATCTCTAATCCATCAAGGTTCCTTTTTATCCTTATATCTCTTTCCTTATAGTCTTTCTTTTCATAGTTTGTAGTCTTCAAAATTTCCCTTATACAATCAAATAGATCAACCCTATCAACCCAGTTATGTATTCTATGTGTTGTCTAAATAACTAGGTAAAATTTGCCGACCCTATTTACTTTTAGACCTTAATTCTATAGTATAGGATTGACCTTGTTAACCTTGTTCTGTATTATATGCATACACTATCGACTGTATCAAAACTACATCTTTTTTCAAATTTGGAATTAACCTTTATATGCTATCAATTAGCTCATACTTTCATTTATTATTGTTTACATGCTTAGAATAGATCACATAGCTTAATTAGATGGTTTTAAATTAATCATTTAGTTTCACTATTTTCTATTTTATGCACACACAACCAAATCACAAAATCTAAATAAGCACTTTAATAATAATCTACCCAAGGCCAACCTACTTGGATTTCATCATCAAGGAAGAATCTGACTTGATGTTCTAGTCAAGTATAAAGCATGGTTAATAGTATATTATGGCTAAACACGTAACACCCTTATCATTGTGGTGTGTGAAGTGAGGGGGTAGGCCCCAATACTAAGCATGTATCATTACCACTATAGATCCCTTTCATCCCAAACTACCTAAAACTATCCTTAGATTGCTTTCTACTTCCTTACTTATAGCCAACTTCCCATCACATTTAAAAAAATAAACATATCCTAATAATCTTATAAATATTTAGGTTGACCATCGAATTAGATTTTAATTTTCAAGTTGATTGCTTTCTCTTTGCTCAATTATATTTTGTATTGCAAAAACTTTCAATAGACAACATTAGTGAAAGGATTTATGATGTGTGTCTCAATTTGATCAACTTCATTGATCTAATTGATTGTTTGTTTCCCTTCAATTCTTTATTTTCTAAGTACTTGAAAAATCTTCTTATTTTAATACACAGTCATTTTAGTCTACATATATTATTATAGGCTATTTATTTTTCCCAGTCTATAGTACAAGGTCAACCCAGTTGATCCTATATAGTTTTTAGACCTTGTTTTATATGTTAGGTTGACCCATTCAACCTTGTACTATTTCTATCTCTTATTATCTCTTTGTTTCTTTTTTCACCTATTTCTTATGTTAATATCTAGCCTTATCTCATCATGATGACATCTTTTTCACCCTTCTTTTAGTCAAGAACATTACATAATTAAGGATTTGGATAATAATCTCACTTATTTTATTACTTCAAATGAAACTATCCAATTTCTTCCTTCCTCTTCTCCTAAACCAAAACCAATCACTACATAATGTAATTTATTTGAGGTCCTTCATCATAATCTTCCTCCCAATACTAATGTTGGGTATCATCCAACTACTAATAATCCTCTTTATATCAATACTAATACCCCTCCTATAAACACCAATCCACCTATTGATACAACTCAACTTATTTCATATGTAGTTCAAAAAATGAACATCATGCAAACAACCAATCAATCTCAAATGATGAACATGCAACAAAATTTATTAAACATGGCTAGTCAACCACCTCAAGTCATCATGTCTCAACTAAATCAAAATTATGTCCCTTTTCCTCTTAGAGATTTTAATGGTAATATCATCCCTCAACTTCCAATGAATAATAAAATGCTTCAACATATTTAAAATGAACCTTTAGCTCCATTCATTGCATCCATAGATATTTGAAACATTTCTCCAACTATCACATATAATGGGACTAAAGACCTACTATCTTTCTTAAGACTTTTAGTAATCTCTATAAGGAATGGGTCCAAACTAACACCTTTTCTACCACCAATCTCTTAGCCAAAACCTTTTTTGGTGATTCACTTGAATGTTACAACCAACTTCCTAAGCATTCCATCTCACAACTATAGGATTTAGTCAATACTCTAGTGAAGGAATTCCAACATGATGACCTTCCTAAAAATTAACTTAGACATTTCATCAATGAAAAATAACTTCCTAATGAGTATACTCATACTTTCATCAGATTATGGAAGCCTCTCACTCATAAATTGGACCATAACATGAATGATGATACTCTTTTAAAACTTTTTGTGACTGCTCTTAAGCCTCCCCTTAAATACAAAGTTTGAATCTTTTCACCTAAAACTTTAGAATAAGATTTAAACCAAGCAAAAAGGTAAGACTTTCTTATGACTCAATTTCAAACACCTCAAATAACTATTAAAGAACCTTTTAAATCATTTTATCATAAAATTGATTCATACAAGCCTCCCAAACCTCAATATGGAGCATCTAATTCAACCAATTTTAACCCAACCCACCCCTTATGAGTCTAGAAAAAACTTATAAGGAAATTACCACCCTCTAAACCCATGAACTTGATCCTTCCAAACCTCCTCCAAAATGGTACAATTGTGATAAATTTTTTTGGTGTCATGCTACTATAGGTAATTCTCATGAGTCCTTTCATGATCTTCACCATTTTCTTCTTTATTCTTTTCTTGGTCCACATTTCGATCATGATACTCTCATAAAACAACATTATCAAGATTATTTTCAAGCTTTTTAACTTCAATATCAAGAACCATAATCACATCAAAATCATTTACCTAATGATAAACAACAATTATCTGATACTTATACCTCATCTACTAATTGTTTTCAAACCATAGTTGATCCTTCTTCCTACGCCAATAATAAAGGATATCTCACATGAACAAATTTAAACATATAATTTCATCCATTGAACCTCAACCTCTTAAGTCACACAAACCTAAAGATTACCTATTTCAAATGCCTTTTCCAAATCATATCATACAAAGTCCTCCTTTACATCTTCATACATCTCCTATAAATCCTACGTCACATTCAACATCCCTAAAATCTACCAAACCAACACATTTACCTATCTCTAAATGCACCTACCAATCCTATGCAAATCATTCTAATAGTTCAATGTTACCTCCAACTCACATGTTGGGGTATCTTGTGATACCCATCCACATGTCCCTTTAGACTTTGGGGCATCTTGTGATGCCCATCCCTAAATATAATTATCCATTGGGGTATCTTATTATGCCAACTCTTATTCTATAATCGATAATAAAAAACACATTAAGCTTCAAGAAACCTTCAAAAACTTATAGACTTTCATTTCACATGCTCATATTTGATATAGATGTTAGCATAGATCTTACTTATTATTTTTTATCTCATGTTTCTTTGTTTTTGTGCACTTCATTTCTTTTACTTTCACTTTATAAGCATCATTGTCTTTCTTTACAATCTTTGGTTTTATTACACATTACATTTGATATTTGCTCCCATTTTTTATCCTCATATATTTATTTTATTTTTATCTTCTTATGTTATTCTTTGCCTTAGTATCTTTAGTATTGTTGTTTCTCTTATTTATAATTCACCCCTGTGGGTTTCTATTTTTTGAGTTTGCAGTGTAAGACCATGGATAGGACATGTCTCTCCTCACAAAATACCACATTTACCATCTTTTCTCATTTTATTATTTCACATGTTTCTTTTTGGTACCCTCATGGGTTTATATTTTAATAGTTGTAGTATAAGACCATGGATAAGACCCAAACCTCCTCATAAAATCACCATCTTTTCATTATTTTTATAGAATACATTTTGCAATGGTTACACATTCTTGATCTTTGTTCTCAACTTTAGCTTTTTCTTCTTTTGGGAGATAAACTTTGCACAACAATCTATGTTAGCATGTTTACCTCCATTTCCATCATTCTTATGATAAGGAATCACATTTTACCATCATTGTATACATTTTTACCTTTTATCACATTTTTGTGATTTGAAGTAATTCAAATCGTTCCATGTGTCACTCTTCTTGATTTCCTCTTTCTTTCACTCTACATTGGATCAAATAAGGTCAAAGTCAAGATAGAAATTTTATTTCATCTAGACTTATGAGGCCCTTAGACCCCATCCTCTTTCTAGTTCTCTTTCTTAGTAACCAAGTCCCAAGTATTCAAATGAAATTCATATGTAGCACCCATGTTTGGTTTTCCAAATTCGTATGGAGGAATAAGAAAATTCCATCAAGAAAGTTAAAATCTAAATCATTTGAAACAAAAGATAATGATATCATAAAAAGGTAAACATACAAATATCAAAATTTAAATCACACCAAAAAATATGTGATTACAAGTACATTTCCTATATCTAATAAAAAATCAAACTCCATAGTTGGCCTCACATAAAGCTGAGGTCTATTGGGGTGCAGTAGGATAGTAGATTGGAATAAGGGAATTTAAGAAAAAATCTATGGTGCTACCTAATTTCTCACACAAGTACCCAATCTTCACAATATATTGATGGCTCTGTAAGGGGTCCTAAGGAGTGGGGAACACATCATGGGAAGGTCGGTCCATTTTAATTTTCATGCCTATAGCCTTCATGGGATGATATATATACTTCATTTCTTAAGCTAATACATGTATGTATAAGATAAGTTATTCATAGTCATTAAGGTCGAAAGTCCTCTTATTTTAACAAACCTAATTTGATAGTCTTGACTTAGATAAAGAGTTCTTCTACCTTGGGTTTTCATTCATTCTCCCCTCCACCTATTTAATTTCCCCCCTTGATAGGTAAATTGTGATTCTAGATCTATTTTTTCTTCTTTTATATTCTATTTTTCTTCACATCTTAAAAACATATTAGCACTACTTTATTTCATTTTTATATATCCTTAGAGTGAAACAACATACTTAAGTAACTATGGATTACACCCTTACACCATTTATTTTCACACCATATCATTGTCATACTAGTCATGTCACTAGGTGGTTGTGTTTTATTACATTGCATCTTAGAACAAGCACTAAGTTTGAGTCTTCATCCTTTAGCTTTTTTTATTTCTGTTTCTCCATCAGGTTCTTATTTGATTATTGTGGACTTCACTTATCTTACATATGACATTTTCCATTATTACATGTTTCTCTTTATGTATGATTTTTTCATGTTTGTCTTACATCTTGAATTACATTTCATTTTCAATTCTTTATTATTTCTCCACCTTTATTTGACATTATTATATTACATATTGACTTACATTTCATTTTTTAGCCACACATGTTTTATTCAACAAGCTTATTTTACATGGAGTTACCTTTCATTTTCTTACATATCTTTGTTAGAGTTTTCTTGCATTGATATTCCCTTTCTATCATTCATGTTTTACATGCTTCCCAACATGATTTAGTATGTTATACATTCATATTTGTCATTTATCTTTTACATGCTTTCCAACATAATTTACTATATCCTACAATCATTTGTCATTCATTTTCCATCATTTTTTATTCATTTGCCATCTTTTTGTCATTCATTTACCTTTAATATTCTATCCTTGTCTTAACAATTCTAATTTTCCAATTTTTTCTAATACCCTTACATCCTTTCCTTAACTCATTTTTTACTACCATATGCCTATCTTTCAGAAACTTTTTCTTTTTGGCTATTTTTTTCACTAACTTCTATAGGTTCGCATAATGTTCTTCACATTGGATGCCTTAACTTTCTCTTGTAGTATACTTATTTATCTATAGAACTACGGTAAGAAAATCTATGTGTTTTTCTATATTGTCCTTTCCTTTATCTTATTTGTTACTTATTGTACTTTACTTAACATCAACATTATGTGTTATCATGTTTTATTCCTGAAGCACCATCTCGAGTTGCACTTACATGACACTAACGACCTTTGAGTGGGGCATATTTATACACATAATATTTTCAAAATTTTATCACTTATTGATACTTTGTATCTTATAAGAACTTTTCAATTCTTAATATCTCTGAGTGCATGCTTTAAGGGGTACATCAGGAAAGGGGTGGACATACCATTGGTGTTTTTTAAGATTGTTGTCCCTTTTGACACTCGCCATCTACACACTTGTCTCTTAAAACCATTTACCCTAAGATTATTATTATCAGTTGTACCCATTCCAATCATTTGTCACAACATTATCCTCTTATTTTTTGCCTCATCACCCTTTTAATAGTTGGTTACAGTAGTTCGATTGGATCGACCTTATATATTTTTTAGCCTCTAATTACTATATAGGGTCGATTAGATTGACCCTACACTATTTTGGGTTATTTTTCACTTTGGATCTTGTTAGCCCTTTGTTTAACATAGATCAATACCTAGTTAGTTATCTCTCAAAAACATATAGGGTCGAATGGGTTGACCCCATACATCCAAAAATTTGGAAGGATTTAGGGTAAGATCTACCTATATATACAAGTTCATTTCCAACCATTTGAGAATAAAGAAGTGAAGAAGAATAAGTGAAAAAAACATCTGCTTATTGACCATTTGGATTGAGGAATAAATCTTAGAGTTCCATAATTTATTTGGAGATAGAGATCTTATCTTATGGAGAAGTCTTTTAGATGAATAAATAGGTTGTGTAACCTAGATCTGATTTTTCTTTGTTATCCTTACATACCACAAAAATCTCTTGAGAAGCACCTTGGAGATTGACGCTTAATGGGTTCATCTTGAAAGCTAAGTATTCCTAACTTTATTTCTCCTTTGTAAGAGTATATATATAATGAAATTGTGCTTATCTTCCATGCATTAGGATTATGTATACATTAATATGAGTATATGTCTTCTATGTATGTTTAGTTTAGTTTCTAACCCCCACTTTGTGCCACAAGATTTGGTGAGCACTAGATTAGATTTAATTTCTTGTTTATTATACATAAGTGAAATATTAAACATAGGATGATTTTAGGGTTATTACATGATTTTGTTAGACTGTAGGCTTTGGAACCCTTACTGGCATGGTGTATTATGATAAGTGATCTCTTAATCAAGTCGAGTGGATTTCCATCCTGGCCATGCTCCCACTTAATAAATGTTTTCCCCATTAGAATTGTAGGTATGCTCTATCTTCTCTAAGTTAGGATTCATTTATAGACATGATGCATTTTTGATTGCATACAAAATGCATTTTTTATTAAATATTCTTCAATCTAAACTATTATGGAGGCAATGTTACAAAATTTAACTATAAATAGTATTTATAGTTATAATGTTATGTAACAACAATATAACATATATAGGTTTTTTGTTATAGTTAGATTGAGTTATTATAGGGATATGTGGACATTGTGGTGGAATTTGAAAATATGTAATCCTTAATTATAGGAAAAAATATTTCCTATATATTTGTGTAATGGTTTGAATGTAAATGTGCAATAGAATAATATTGGTGAGATTAAAATATTTATCTCTTTTGGTTCAACAATTCATGTATTAAATCTATGTATAATCTCTCCAAATTACTATTCTAGACAATTAAGATAATGAAAACAACAAATATTAATAATTGGAGAAGTGTTAATGGCATGTCAACTGGTGTCCTATGGTACACCATACATGTCTACACATAAGACTGATATGATTCAATGAATTCTCTAATGAATGCTCTGTAGAATGTTAATTAAGATTATGATTGATTTTGAATGAATTATTTTTTAAAGGTTATATAAGTACTATTTGAAATACATATAATTGTAATAGGACAATTAAAGTTCTTAATTCTAGTCTATTGAATAGGATTTATAATTTTTACATTTAGGAAATAGATTATAGAATTGAAACTATTTGAAGATGAAAGAATATGAAATATTTCAAAAAATAATAATTGCTATACTTATCAAACTAAAATTTAAGAAGATTTAAACTATTTCAAGATGAAAGAATATGAAATATTTTAGAAAATAGTAATTGATATACTTATCAAACTAAAAGTTTGACAACTAGAACAATCCTTGAGAAACTTGCTCATCATAAGTGTGATTTTCATCTACCATGACAATAACATATTCAATCTCAGTATTTTCATCCTCTATATTGGTAGATGCATTATTAACACCTCTTATTTCAACTATAGAACTCCATGTTACCATTGATCTATCATAAGGAAACTTATCCATAGAATAATGCAAAATATAGTCTTAAGCAAGCCTTTAGATTTTTACCCAATTTCTTTCTAAGTTTTGACTTCACAAAAGATAATGCACTAAACACTCATGAAAATTCCACATAACCCAAATTTTTTTATTTGAACAAGTTCATATAATCTAAAATATTCACTAATACTTTATTGTAAGATGATACTTGGAAAAAGTTTTTTCCATAGCTATGTAATGACACCATTTTCTATTAGGTCACTTAAACACTAAAATTGATCCATCATTGTAATCCCAAACTATGTTTACTGAGATTTCAATAATTGTTTATT